>CM034149.1:824912918-825511423 GCA_019776745.2 Taxus chinensis | reverse complement strand
ACCTAATGTTTACATTCAAAGGCTCAATATAACTTCAAAGGCATTCATCTAACACACTCATACAAGGGAAATGGTAGCATACCTATACATGAAAACATTCGAGGGGTAAGTTAATTTTATTTCATTGAAACATCCTACACATTTCTACATTCTATACCTATTCCACTATCATAGTGAAGCCTATAGAAGGGAAACCTAGGCATCATTACACACATTTACACACAGAACTACGTTGAGTATTAATAATAGTGTAATGCTTTGTACTATGTTTACTATTTGGTCACTATTGAGTTCAATATAACCTCCACATTTCTACAATATTTTTATTAATTTGATGTGGATTATGGAAATGTGTAGGTAGAAATGTTTTTTGTAAGTTATAGGTACATTCAACGATTAAGTGAGTTAAATAAGAGTGAGAAACATAAGATTAGCAGCACAACTCCTCCTGGACATAAGAGATGAGATCTAGATCATTCACATAGTCACTAGCACCCATAAAATACAATAGTTCCCAGGCACTCCTGTCCTCTATTGGATGCTCCTATCTAACATATTCTTGATTCTTAGAACCTCCATCAAGAATTGATGACACTCTTCTCAATCTGTATCATTTTTTCACCTACCTAGATCACTTACAAAGTGCTTGAAAATTAGCTAAGTCTCTCTATATTCTACCTCTCTTGGTTAGGGTTTCATATTTTTACATGGTTGTTTTCTTTAATATTTATTGTACATTAACATTTGTACATCATACACTACAGTAGTTACTCTATAATTTGATTTAATTAAATTTATATTAAATCAACAGCTGTCCATGAATGGACTGTTGACCATTTTTGGTCAATTGTCCAAAATGGGTATACAAAAATGTCATGTTTCTTTGGTTCAATGGAAATTTGGGCAGGTGTACAGGTAACTAATAGCTAGGGATGTTGATCCAAGATGCTTAATTCCTCACATTAGATACCTTTCTAGTTTGCACCTTTGCAATATCATTCATTATCCTTTTTATATTATTGTAGCATTGTGAGAAAGATGGGAAGGGAATCGAATATTAGAAAAGAGCACATTGGGATAACAAACATTCAGGTTGTAGTTTATAAGTATTAAAGGAAATTTTAAGTTGCAAAGTTGATCACTTGTTCATTTATCAGTTTCATACCAGCCCAAAGGTAAAATTAATTCAGCTAATTTTGCTATGAAAAAGTGAAATTACATTATGTGTTGAGCTTTTTTGCTTCATTCCACATAATTATTACCGAAACTAAATGTAAAATAAACTTAAACAACTCATAACATAAAGCAATTTTCGTTCATTCACAAATAAAGAGTACAATGATCCCACACAAGTTGTCGGATATGGATGCAAGGAAAATGTGTTTAAAATGAAAGCTAGAGATGTAAAGGGTAAGAGGAACCTATCATTTCCTATTGGATGATATCCTCTTCCTTGTGAATTTATTTTACATGACCACATAAACTGCTTTGTTGTACCTAAAAAAGAAAAGATAAAAATAGTTTTAGCTAAGGGTTACTCTTTCATGTTACACCTATAACTTTGAATATATATGCATAATCAATTGGAACAAAGATAAAAAAAATATAAATAGGGAGGAAATGTTTGTACAAAGAGGAAATTGATGAGTTACAATGTTCATTAAGAAATCAAGTACAAATGGTACCATAAACTAAATGTTCAGATCTGAAAGTAATTCGAATATTTCATGACATATCAATATAATCTACAGTTTTAGGACGAGGTCACAAAAGGAGAAGGAGCTGCCAGAGATTTTTATTAAAGATTTCAGTTTCAGTATACAACTTGTGATAAGAAATGTTGCCTTTTCACACACTTTATGGCCATGTTTTTTTGTTAAGGTAAAAATATTTTCTAGATCACAATAATCATCACGATTTCAAGAGAAAATAAAGTCTCCAAGAAGATTCATTCCTCTCATATATTATGTGAGAAATCACACTCCTAACAATGAATAAGCTTAAATAAAAAAGTAAAAGGTTCCAACCATTAGAAATTTCATGCTAGAACCACATGGTGAAAGGTTATCAAAACTCAACCCATGCATGAATTTCAATGACTAAAATACCGAAATGAAGAAAATATCATCACAATAAATACAAATGCTCAATGAAGTGGATCATATGGAATGCATTTTCAAGTTTGCATTAATCATGCACAATTTTTTTGAAGTATGCATAGTTAAATATATTGATAATAAATATTACAGCTATATTTTAAAATTTGGATGTCTTTTTCCAATGGAATAAAAAACAAATCAATAAAGAAGAATTGCAACATTTCCTTGAGCCATAGATTTAAACATAGTTTTTTTTACAAAACAAGAATCCAACAAACGAAACCAAGGAGACCAAGTTACATCAATGACATGAAGTTAAATAAAGGCCCATAAAAAATAATGGTGGATCAGAAACGAATAAATCCTCTCAATATGTAATTATAGAATATGTAAGGAAAATAAAAAGTTCATGCTATTGAATAATAAGGGTGAGCGGTTTCCAGCAAGAATATAAAAAATAAATACATGGATCCAAAGCACAAAATTATCAATAATCCAGGTAATAAAAAATCTACAATAGTGGTAAAGTATATGCTTCAGGATGCACTCCTAGGAACAATAGTTTCAGTTTTCAAATAGTTTAATTCTCAGAGAAATAAGCTTCAACCACATATTTTAAGAATTACAGGCAAGAAATAGTTATTTTTCACCATAATGTTTCAGTCACTAAATAGAAGATATGGATACATTCATAAATCCCAAAGTGAAGTAAATGAGCTCGAGAATTGTTTACCTATTAAACCTCTGAGCTTGTTTCTAAAAATGAAGAAAAACTTGATACAACTCGAGAAATAAGGTATTGGGTTCGCAACAGGTTGGGATAGGTAGAGCTTGAAGCCACATATCGTACATTAAAATGACAAGATCTCAATGAGTGAGCTATGTGAAGATAAAAAATGAGATCTCTTTGTGCAGTCGTTGAGCTAGAAAAGGTAAAAGAGTTGAAGAAAGGATAAAATTTCCATAGAACAATAGTGCACACCCAATGCAGAGTCATGGTGAGTCAGAGCAACTCAAAGTAGAGATACAATACATGGAAATACCTAAACCCCAACCAATGAGGCATAAATAAATATGTTGAGTAGGAATAAGCACGAAAAATGCATAAGGACCTCAAACAGAGATACAAGTATCTCAAATGGATAATTATGGCTACTTATATACTAAAGTACCAAAATATCGGTGATTACCTTCTTCTCATCTCAGGCCAAAATGAATATTCAGGTCGAAGTGATGAGCCAATACCAGAACCAAACCAAGAGCTTGGCCACATAAGCATGATGCACCCAGATTTGGATCCCCCTGAGTTGGGGAAACTGAAAAAGATAAAATGTCAGGAAATATAGTGAGCCCAAAGCCCAATAATTGAAACCTCAAATAAAACACCAATGTAGAGCTTTTTAACACTGTTAAGTGAGCCATTCTGAGAAAAAAATGATACACATCCATCTTACCCATGAGACCGAGATATATAAGGCGATCCCATAAACGATGAACACGTTGAACACCCAACGACAATAACCAATATTTTCTAGAGACATTAATGGTGGCTAATGACTAGGTTAAAAAGTAGCAAATTCATTGCACAAACCTAGAGCAATGTTATGGAACCAACACGCAGAGCCATGTATAATCAAAGCCTTCAAGGAAGAACTGAGTTCACCTCGACATCATGGGATCCATAGTGAACTGAACCAAAATGAACAGAGGCATGCCATGATAACAAATTATAAATCAGATTTCAAGCTACTCTTAATGGAAGTAAAAGGAATACTAGATCCACTAAACAACATAGCCCAAAACTAGAATAATGATGGCTAAAATGAAACCACGAATTCCAATAAAAACTAAGCAAAATCCAAACCCAGATGGCGGCTTGGATAAATTTTGGCATGGCTTCACCATAATCGCCGAGTCTTGCAGAGTTGCAAGTGTTGCAAATGATGAAAAATTAGGTTTTTTATCCTAACTAATGAGATTCCGCCGACTTAAGATAACTATGGATATGCTAATCATGGTTGAATTTTTTGAATTACCCTTAATATTCCACCATGGGTTGTGATTATTATGAATGGGGGGGTAAATCTTTTATGTAAGTCAAATCAAACGAAGTTATTACCCTTTGCATTAAGGAGACAAGCTTAAAAAATGTTATTTACCAAGTCAACTAGTATTAGCCATGCATGCAAGTCAATGAAAAAATAATGAATGCTAGACAACCAATAAGGATTCAAAAACCAAAAAACTATAGTGTTGTATGGAGACAAAACTTTAAAAGATCCAAAAATACCTTAAACTTTACAAAGCATCCGTACTCATACCTTTGTTTATCCAATAAGGTAGTTTGACTAGTCAAAAAGGGACTTTGACCATCATGTAATAGGATTAGAAGTGGCCTATTTTTAGCCTTTTTTCCTTGGAGCTTCATGCAGGGTAATTTCATATTCCTATTGTTGGGAATATTGTCTTTATTTATAATTCGGAGTTAGGATTATGTATGCAATGGCTATCATTCGATTTGTTTCCAAATAGTTAGCTTGGCTAATTTTAGCTTATGCTATTTTTTGAGTGACGGATATTTCACTTTTATATTTATGCCTTGCTTTTATTAGCCATTCGGGGGAATTAATTATTTCTGCACACTTGCGATGAAAAATTACTGTATCTATTCACCTTCTTGATCCATAAATATTGTTTTTCCTATTTTAAGCTTTCTAAAGTGTATTACATCAGTTGTTCTACATGTGTAAGTGAATTCTTATTTTCCTTTTCCTAGTAAAAACATCCCAATACCTCCAATAAGTGATTTAGAAAGTTTTGCAGGTCATTTCAGTCTGTTTAACACATTTAGTGAGTGTAAAATCTGTTAAACAGTGATTGTAGTGAAATTTACCAACCCTTTACAAGTCAAAGTGTCTTGATGTGAATTACAAGTCCCTAACTATTTGGTGTATCAACCTTTTATCCACTTTCATTTATTTAAAGTTCATTCCTAACCCTTAACCAATTCAATTTCTATAGTTTTTTAGGTGATCCATTAATAAAACCATCCCTCTCTAGAGGTTCTCCTCGGTATGAGGAAACCACAACTCAAAGGAGATCCTATTGTACTAGCCGAAGTAAGAGTCAGATAAAAATTTCCAAAAAGGTGCACTTTGGAATGATAAAATTTCTTTAGCATGCCTGGTGGGAGATTGAATTCATATTTTTCATAATTTTACAAGGTTTTATTTGTGCTTGGTAAAATTTCATCCTTTGGAGGTAATTTTATGAACAGATTTGGTTACTTTCCTCATCCAAACAACATATTTTAATTTGCACTAGACCTATTTTAATATTTTTTCCCCATTTTTTATGAGGTCATTCAATCATGACATCAATTACTCAATAGAATTCCTCTCTTCAAGAGTTGAATTAGTAAAATCCACTTCCATTTTACCCATATCCTCCTCCAGATTAGAGCCATAACCCTTATGATAATAAGTATTCTCATGATAAAAATTTTATAAATCATTATGGTCATCATTACAATCCTTATGATGTGCAGTAACAAGGTTATGTAGGGCATGCGAAAAAAAATATGCAGTTTATGGAAGAAATTTCCAATCGAAAGACCAAGTTGAAAGAGGGGTTCATGAATTTTAGCAAATATGGTAGGCTTGCAATGAGAGACTAAAAATTTCGCAAGCTAAACATCCTGGTGTAGAAAATCTCTATCAATGGGGAGATCCTCTAGCTAGTTGGCTTAGCCCAAAATAGAAGCTTAAGGTAATAAACAACACTTTCCCTTAAATGGATGACTATAACAATTATTTTGAAACATTAGAGAATGATAAAAATAAGGTTGAGGATCCATGTCAATGGGGTGTTCGTACTTACCTTCCTCATCATAATTTAATACCTATTTCTTGTCAACCAAGTCAGCATACTTATCAAATTCCATGTTTTCTAAATGCTACATTTTTTACCCCCACTCCTCAAAAATCATATATTGAGTCCTTACTCATTGTCCAAACATTTCCAAATTAATTTGATATCCAACCCATCCCTCCTCTCACATTCCCAATCCTTAATTAGGAAGGGGAAAAGTGAAAAAATCATTCAAGGAGGGAATCCAATAGAAGAAACTAGCAGAGATGGATATATGTAAAGTTTGAATAATTGGTTCCCATGTTTGGGTCCAATTAGATTTTTGAGTTGAAAAAAGAGTGCAAGAAAGAGGTTTACGTTATGGAGAAACATCACGATTCAAATTAATAGGCAAATTTTAGAGAAAATTTGTATCTTTCTCTTCAAATACAAGGTACATTTAATGTTTTGAATGAGCATGTAAAATATTTAGAGTTTCAAACTTGTAGTTCTAAGGTTGTACCATCTTCTATTTTAAAAAATTATCTAATTACTATTACTGATTTGCTTATTGCTGATTTAAATATTGTTTATTTAGAGGATAGAGATGTTCTAACTGTGTATGCAAATTTTTCCATAAGTGATTATGAATCATATCTTAATGGAGAGAAATTTCAGATCCAATCTGAGGAAGGATTAATAGGTTTAGATATTTCTCTTGATAGCGAACAAGATGATTTCATGTTCATAGGCTATTTTCTAGATAGGTAATGATAATAACGAAGATGCTTCCAGCTTATATCAACTTATACATAACCACATAGAGGTGGACATTAAGGATGATTGTGCTTCTCATGGGGAGAGAGAAGATGATATAGAGCCTTCAAACCTCACAGTGTATCATAATAAAGAATGAGAGGTTAAAATCTATGAAAAATCAATTCATGAGGACTTGGAAAAGACTCATATTTTTTATGAAGTAGTGATCATATGAAGATTTTTACCTCCTTTTGAAGATGAAATTTCAAATTCTTCTTCACTTTCACCCTTGGTTGAACTTTATTTTGTTAGAGACCTTTCCATGCAAGTGGATAATAAGGAGGATAATGCTACTTAGATTGGTTCTCATGCAGAACAAAATAATGAGTTTGAATTTTAAAAAGACACGATGGATGAAAATAAGGAAGGAGTAGAAGAGGTCTTAGTTTTTTTTTTCAAAGAAATCAGTAATAGATGACATCATTGCAAGATAAGTCGTGATGAATTTGATATATCAAATTGAAGATGAAGAACAACATTCTTATCAACTTTTGAATGTGCTCAAATAGAATGAGGAAAACAAGTTTACAATGCAGATCAAAAAGGACACTTTACAAGCTTTGAGAAGACCACGTCCCAGAAGATACTTGGCTCATTTGGGAGTAAGATCAGAAGTACCAGTATTTGTGCTGGATTTAGAACACAAAAAAAAAATCAAGTTCTCAAAATTCATCCCTAATACATCCCCAAAATAGATTACATTTCCGATAGAGGTATTTTTTACATTCTTAACTGATCTTTTGAGAAAGTTAAACGTAAAAATAATGTTTCCATATTTGTCATGTGATTTGATTTTCAAGTTGAGCTCATGGTCACCTTTTATGAGGAAAGGAATCTATTTCTCTCATCCCGTATCATGATTTATTTATCTTCCTTTTTCTGATGGCTAGAGTAGGATTAGTTTGGGTTTTATTTTTTAAAAATAAATGTTTCTGCAAACTCTTTGTGCCTCCATTTGAAGCATGTATGATATTTTAGTCTTGTTAGGAGTTTTTTTTTCCTCCAAGTACAGTTTTACACATGTTGTTCCTATTGTTTATAAGTTTTCATGGAGAATTTTCAGTCTTTATCAGTAGTATGTAGCTTTTGACATGCATGTTCGGGTTTGGTAGAAGTTTTCAGATTACCTTCATGGATGAAAGTAATCAAATTCAATTGTTCTTTCTGATTATCAAGCAATCAGTTTGATATAGTTGCCAAAGATGTTGACCATTTTTGGTAATCATAAAAAAAGGGTATATGAAACTTTTAGGTTTCTTGTGTTCAGTGGTAGGTTTGGAAAGTACACAGGAAACTAACAGCAAGGGATTTTTATTTCTCACATCAGATGTATTTTCTAGTTTTCAACTTTAGTAAGATCATGCATCAAACTTTTCATAATATTGTAAGGTCATGACAAAGATGGGAAAGGCATCAACTATCATAAAAGAACACACTAGGAAAAGAGACATTCAAATTAAAAATTCGGAAGTATAAAAGGAAAATATAACTTGAAAAGGTGATAAATTGTTTGTTTATTAGTTTCAGATTAAGAAAAGGTAAAATTAATTTCTTTTACTCCCTTAAGTTTAAGTGAAATTGCATGTGTATTGAGTTTTTTGGGTTTATTCCAAATCATGTTACTGACTAAAAATTAAAAGAGACATAAAAAACTCATTATATTGGGAAATTTTCATTTATTCGTAAGGGAAAAATTACATGTTTCTCACACAAGTCATAAGAAATGACTCAAAGTAAATAACACATATAGATATGAAATATGAAATGTATAGAGATAAATAAATCTCGTCATTTCCTAAAGGAGGATCCCCCTTCTTTTCGATATGTTCCTCCAATTTTTTAAACTGCTTCACTATACATGAAAAAAGAGGAATCAGTAGGGATAGATATCAAGGTTTAATTATTTTCATTATACTTCCAACTTCAGAAATACATGCATTCAAAAATGCATAATTTGATCAATCTTCTAGAAAGTATATAAGTTGCAAGAATGTCATTTACAGATCTAATGGAAGGATTAAAACCAAATTCAGAAAGCATAAGTAATGATAACTATTTAGACAGTTGTACAAGGATTTCCAAATAATCATGAACTAAAAAAAAGGGAAGGAAACTTTCTATCTTTATCTTGAGAGGTACATGTTTTAACATAAAATTTTCCACATTTACAAAATTAGCTTCTCAGTAAAAAAATGTTCTTGTTTACAACTTGTTCAGAGAGGTAATATATAAATATTATAGGCAATAAGATTAGATCAGTTATACATTTCACATAATGAGTTGCAACTATCAGTATACCTTTCTCAAACCACAAACCAGTTTGCAGGATGCTGATTTTTTTATATAAAAAAAGAGCTTTTAGAAGAATACATTTGCAGATCTAAAATAGTGCATTAGTGGGGAAGTAGCTGATGATATTTTAAAATATTGGAATTGAAAACAGAGAAAGGAAGGTATAAAATCTTATAATGTAGGTTATTCATTCCAAAATAGTCATAGCCAAATATGAAGTGACAACCTCTTCTTTACAAGTATATATTTCCTTAGAGCCAAAGAGACTACAATTTTGACAAGAAATGTATCATTTTAAGGAAATTAACAGCTATGTCCACACACCCTACTCATATAATGCACAAGCTTTTTCATGCAATAGGCCCTGAAATAAAAGCTACAAGACAAACTTGTGTCAATGAAGCACATGGAGATGTATAACTGAGCTATGGGGAAAAAATGCAGCAAGCGACAAAGAAGAGACAGAAACACCAAAGGTGTGGTCTGAAATTTATATTCAAAATATTTTAAAACAATAATAGTACGTCGTGTCTTAGAACCTGTATTTCAATACTTCCATATGGGAAAGTGATGGTCCCTAGAAGATGGATTGGTTGTTTCTATTCTTATGATATGTCATGCTTGATAGAGAATACATTGAAATAAACACTTAATTTTGACTTCTCTTATCATACACTTGGACAACAAAAAAATAGTACAACAACCTCAGATACAAAAATTATAGTATTAAGGTTACTTTTATTTTCACTAGAAAGTATACACAAAAATAATTAGTTGCTGAAGATGGGGGCAGTATGTGATATATGTAGAAACCTACATAAAAAATCTTCAAGCCACATTGGAGGTGATAGAACCACTGTAGAATAATATATTTCTCTCAGGAATTCTACTAAGTAGTGTCCCATGGAACTTACAAAATGGGTTAGAAATCATACAATAGTTTTTGATATGATAGAAATGGAACTAGAGAATCTCTCTGCAATGTTATTTACATCAAGAGCCACTATTTGGAGAATTTTTATTTCTTTCTCACATTATAGCTTCCATGATCAGTCTCCTAGTATGAATCAAAGAGGATGTTTTCAAAGCCTACTTCATAATCTTATTCTATAATAGCAATGTTTGAAAATATTAGAAAAGAAAAGGTGGGGTTACAATAAGAGAAAAATGGAAGTGAGGAATTTCATGAAACAAAAGGAAATAGGTGAAATTAAGGACGAATGAAGGCAAGATGATTTTCATAAAATCCCCACTAGGTCTCATATCATTAATATTTCTAATTTGGAAATATGCACAGTTTTACATAGGTTAATGATAGATGAAACAAGCATGACTCCATCATAGTTTTTCAGGAAAAATATCTAAAGTACAAAATTTTAAAAATCATGCATACCTTTCACAATGGTAAGCTGGCTCATAAGAGCAAGTTGGATCACATCTAGTCATATTGAATAGTTACCTGAGCTAGTCTTAGAAAATTCTCGACCATCGAAAGAAGATATAGAGCTCAGTTTGTAGCAAACATGTTGAGCCATTAGGAATAAAAATGGTGACACTAGGGAGATAATAACAAACCCTCAAAGACATATGGCTTTAGAGTGAGTTTGAACAAGAGAAAAAAGATATAAACCTATTTTCCAAAAAATATGAAATGGTGGCAATAAATCCTGAGCACACCAAAATATAGAGTGAGGTAATACAAATCCATAAGACAAGCTCTCAAAAACTAAGTTCTCTTTGGAATGAATAGTAGTGGTAATAACAGAAATTGTAGCCATGGTTTTTAGATCTAACGTAAAACTAGAGAAAACCCCCAACTTCATTAACATACATGTGAAGTAACAACTCGAGAGATAAAGAGGTATGACTAAGAGAATCATAGAATGCCAAAATGTTGGGTATGGTAAAATGTACAAGTATTATCTCCAACCAGATAAAAAATCCTAGAAAACCATCAAAATCGCTAGCTGTCATTCAAAGATAAACAAATTCCTCTACATATTCCATATAATTCCTAATGCAAATAAACATTTAGGGTTTCAAACCCTAATGAGATAAGCTCAAAAAGTGATTTGAGTTCCCAAGCCAAGTTCCTTCAACCCATGGTTAGGTTTTCCCTCTTTGGGGAAAAGTAATAATTTTTTATTATGCATATGGGTAAAAATTTATGATCAAAACGTACGTGAGTATTGTAATTTGGACTTCCCTTCAACACTTATTACATTTTGATTTCGATTATTGTTGGTTATATATATGAATATTATTGTATCATTTTGGCTTAACATGATGATTAATATGATAGAGATAGTTTCATTATTGATAAATTTCGATTCATAGTATGATCAATGTGGATTTATTAGAGAGACATATTATATTGATGATGACATGTTGTTGACATACTTATATCTATTTCTAACATTTGACATTTTCTTCATATTGAGTAGGATTTAGTAGTGAACTAATCTTGTGATCTTATATGTATCGATGAAAAATAGAATTGATATGTTGGAATTTTAAAATAGTAACATTATTTAGTCCTAGATGATGATTTGAATTTATTATGGATGATTTTTCTATGCATTTATTTTACCATAGATGTTTTTATGTAGCCATGATGCTGAAGGAGGTTTGTGTGTTTTGCAATGATGATTATATCACAACAATCAAAGGGGGATTGGAGACCAACCAAATTAGAATGCTGGATGGATTTGACAATTGTCACCATGGAAACATGTGTTATGTTGTATGTGTTTTATTTTTTGTTAGGGGCTCCCCATGGGGGGGATTTCCTCAAATTGTGACCAGTGAGGTTTGTTTTTTGTCCTTTTCTTTTCCTTTATTCAATTTTAGAGGATGTGATTTTATGGTGATGTAATTCCCTTTTAATCATTAATTTATTTGTGTATTTATATTAGTAAATTAATCATGTTACAATACTAATTATGGATGGGACAAAAATAATTCATGTATTAGATTAGATGGTTCTTGTTAGCATTAGTTATTTTTTTACATTGTTGATACATATTTGTTGATGGACAATTATAACTATCCTCCTTCCTCCCGCAAAACTTTATATGGCTCTGTTCATTGAATATTATTTAGAAGGCATTCTATCAATTTTTATTCTATCTCTTAACCTTCATTAGTATAGAGATAACTAGTGAGTAGTATGAATTTTAGAATCAGGGCAATGATGGCACTTTTGATGTGCCTGCATGCATCTGCATTTGCAACATCAAAGCAAAGGAGGAATAGTTCCTTTCCCTCTAACCTCTCAAAATGTCTCTCTGCCAAAATTCCAAAGCAAACGCATGCAAGAATCAATACAAAGTGGTTGTTGATGCTGAGGAGGCCCATCGGAAAAGAGAGGAAATTCTTGTTCAGATCAGAAAACACAAACCTTATGAAAATTCTACAGAAAAAAGATGCATAGAAGCTAATGTTCTGATGAACAATGGTTATGATCACACTTGAGTCCTTTAGAACAAAAGTTGTAAATTCTCCCTGCCATTAGTTTAACTTGCGCTTGATTTTGATGTCACTACCACTAAAGAGGCCATTGACTCTTCATCTCAGGAAGATGAACTTATCCATAGAACATAATCCTCCAATTCAATGATGTCATCAAGGCTAGTGTAGCTCCTCGACTGGTTGATGATTCTTAAGAGGACTGATATGCCTTAGTTTGAAGTTAGCTTGGTCTTTAACAAATATAGTCTCTGGGACATCTAAGCACACTAAGATTGTGATTGATCATGGGGCACTTCCTATGTTTATTATCAGCTTCTTACTTCCATGGGTGATGATGTTCAGACTTAGGATATCATTGATGTTTAGGCTCTTCCTTGTTTATTGCTTCTTCTCGTAATTGATCAAAAGAAGAATATAAATAAGGAAGCACCAAATTGGGATAGTTTCCAATGCCACTTTGAAAGAGGACAGAGGACATTGGAGGCTGGAGGAAATCCAGTAGCCTCTTGCAAGCCATAAGATGAGAATGTCTACTGAGAGATATTGTGGTTAATAAGGTATTATAGGAATAATTCCTCAATTTTGGTTTGTGTTTATTTCAGTTTCTATTTTGTTCCAAAATGTTCTATTGTTTTGTGATCGGATGTTAAAAATGGATTACTCTAGAGCATAGTTGTTTGCCAATGGTTCTTCATTTTGAATTGATCCTTCCCCGATATAGTGTTGTGCTTTGAAAACAAATATGGTTTTCTTGTGAATACATTCACTTGCAACATGAACCATGTGCAACAAGTTCTAAGTGCCAAGATCTCAATCAACAGCATGTTTCTTGATGGCAGTCTCTTTCTCAGTATTCACATTTCACATTACGGGTGAAAATGACTTAGTCAAGGGCTCACATCCAGTGGCAACTGATTTGTTTCCTTTGCTGTTGAATATTGGCTAAATGAAAATTGACATTAGTGGCTAGAACTAAGAAGATGATTGCTATGATTCTTAAAAGTGAATGTGGAATATTTGTCAGTATTGTTTGTTGTTTTTCCTATGTTGACATTGGTTATTCAATAAAGTGCAGATGGTGCATAGTTTTTTGTTTGGGACCTCCAGACTGAAAAGCGTCATATGTGGAGTAGAAAAGCACTGAAAGCAGCGCATGGTACTCGCACTAGGTTCGTGGTAAACCTATAAAACCATAGGAGGTAAGATCCTCTTCGTTCATGGTAAACCTGTAAAATAGTACCAAGGTATCATCCTCTTGGTTCATGGTAATCCTATAAAACCACCGAGGTGAACAGTCAAAAATTTCTCCTTGGATCCCTTGTAGTTTTATGGTCAACTATTAGAAAAAAACAAAGTGTATCGAGACGACCATGTAGGCACATGCTCATATGAAGACTCTCGTTGACGATGTTCTCATTAAGGGGGGGGGACATCCAGTATCAGGAAATGTATGTTTGTATGAACAATGTAATAAGGGGGGCAATGTTAGCATTAGTTAGTTTAATACATTGTTTATTATATTTGTTGATATGGATAGTTATAACTGTCCTCCTTCCTCCCTTTTATCAGCCTTTATATGGTGTCTTAATTCATTGAATATTATTTCAAGGCATTCTATCAATTTTTATTCGATCTCTTCCTTCAGTTCTTTGGTTTATGTGTTCTAGATTTAGTGTATGTGATCTTGAGTGTTGTACACTCTACCGCTCCTTAGAAATTCGTATTTGGCCTTAAGGGACAATTTTGGAGGCTTGTGGGACAAGTTAAATTTATCCCACACCTCTTAATTTATTATACCAACCCTACCTATGTGGTTGGGGAGTCAAAACTAGACCTCATTATGTGTTTTGGAAGGAAAAAGGTGAGTTTTAATTGCACTTTCTTACATGTGTTTATTTCTTTGTTTGAAAGGGTACGAGTTGGAGTGGTCTGTGTAAGAGGTTTTTCATACCTCTCAACCACCCATTTATTTTTTCCTTGGATTATGGGTTTTACTTGGGTGATGTGGGGTGGAGAATAAATGATGTGGCATCCTACATGTAGCCACATCATCTACCTCCTCCTCTTTTCTATTTAATGAAAAAATTTGGAAGTAAATGGGGTTACTTTCTTAGCTTTAAATCTTATATTTTTGGGAGTGCTTGCTTGTTAGAGAAGAAGGGAGATTTGAGTTTTCTGGAGTTTGAAATATTTTTGGACTTTCTTGAAAAGTGGACCTTTACAATGGCAAGGTAGGATATTGCACTCTTGTTTTCTTGTATGTTATGTGTTGTATGGATGTTTTTTCTTGTTTTAAGTGTTGGGTAGCAAATTTACCTTAGGTTGTGTTGAGATTTGGAAATGGGGATGAAATATGTTTGGAGGCATAAGAGTTTCTTTATGTGTTTAGGAGGGAGTGGGTTCTCAGATGTGCCACCTTGTTCTATTTTTTTATTTTGTGTATTGTGGGAGCTATAAGAGAGACGGAGGCATAAGAGTGAGGGAGGCAAAAGAGATATATACTTGTTGTCGTGGGGAGGAAAAAGAGATTTTGGGGTTTCTTGTGTTTTTGAGGATTTTATAGGTGGGAAACCAAAGCCTTGGGAGGCACAAGAACACCCCCATATTCCTATCTCTACCTGGCTTATTTTAGAGCCATTGTTTTGGGAAGTTGTTTTTAAAAATGAGTGTTTTTTTTGGTGTGGTTATCTTTCTTGTGTGTTTTTTCTTGAAAGTAAGTTTGGAAGAATTGTAGAGTTTCCATGTGTTGGATCCATCCCTTATTACCTTGTGATTGGTGCTCAGGGGCCAATGAGAATAATTACTTCTTCTCATTGGATTTTTGGTTGGTTCTCAGGGGCCAAAGAAACATGATCAAATCAATTTTGGAATTTCTTTTCTTCAAAGAAGTGTGGGTCTACAAAACCCAAGTTTGGTCCAATGTAATTCAACAAGAAGAATGGAGATTGAAAGGGATGGATTCTAAACATTCTTCTCGTAAGTTTTCAATCATTTAATTCTACAGAGTAACTCTACATGACCAACTGAGCTACAACACATAACATCAAAATAGGAAATAGAAAAAGGAATCTCAAGAACAACAAAAAAAGTAAAAGAGTAATAGGGAGAAGTCCATGCACTCAAAATGACAACGTCGCCACTCATGGACAAATCATGCTACAATAATAAATGTTAAGACCTCCATTTAGGTTGGGTTAAACTTCAGTGTTCGTTATTTAGACAACGTTAGAAAAAATCAACCATGACCAACAATTTTTATGAGAAACATGTCTACTCAAAGGTCTAACAAGTTTGAGGTCACACAAGATGAGGTTTAACAACAAGGAAGGACACTTAAGTTAACCAAACATTTACAATCAAGAAATGTATTCAAGGGAAGCACTTCTATAACTCGAAAGGATTCAATTAAAATTTGATGGTAATACTAAGAAAAATGATGACCACAAGGTTTTCTATAACTTGATTTTACACTCAAGATCGAACACACAACACTAACCTGATATAAAAACATCAAACATTTATAAAATATTTCCACTAGAAACTAACATATCAATACAAGAAGCACCACTCACTATAAAAAAATGGTATTTTATCTTAAATCCTACTCAAACTCTATATAACCATAAAGATATTTCTTGCATAAATCCTAACACCAAAGAGCACTCAAGGGAGATAGAGAGAAGAAAAAGTAACAAGAGGGGTTTTACTACAATCCAAAAGTGTATCGTACCAAAAGTGAGGAAAAAATTATAGAAAAAACTTACAATTTCCTTCCCAATGGTAAAATGGGCAACAAAAAACAAGGTGACACAAGAAAATAAGAAAAAGAGTGGACTTCCTAAAGTTATTTCATATCCTTAACATATTTTGCCTTAAAATTATAAAACAAGAGGTAAAACCCAATCCTAAAGGCCATAACTCACACTCGTCGAGCTATGAGGTGAAAAAGGGTATGATGACCCAAAAATCCCATAAGGAAAAGCTAGATAAGTCTATGATACAAGGGAGTAATACACATAAATCTTACTCATTTCATAAACCAACTATTAAGTCAAAAGTTATAGTTTCGCTTGTTAAGAACCTAATGAAATTACTCATTTCATAAACCAACTATTAAGTCAAAAGTTATAGTTTCACTAGTTTTCCTAATGAAATTCTTCCTTCTATTATGGCATCACATATTTGTTTTATTAAGGATCACCACTAATGATATCTCACCATTTTGTGTAGGTGGCAAAAATTATTTATTTTACTTCTAGGGAAGGTAAATGGACAAAGTCTTCTTTCTATCTTTCACATAGTTTTATTTCTTCTATTAATCTACCAAGATTATAACAAGAAACCATTTTCCTTTTTTGTTCTAATGTTCTAGTTTACTTGCTAAGTTTCAAGGCAAGTCCCTCAGATAAGGTTTTACTAGGACTAATTAATTATCTTGCTAAATATATTTTAATGCGAAGGAGGAGTCGAACCTATCCCATTATTACCTTTATAGGAATAAGAGATAAATCAACATATCACATTTTTAATTCTAAAGGAACAAGAGACATTAAATCATAAATAAATACATCATTAATTTTATACGAACTAGGAATCAATCAACCAACATGTACCACAAAAAAATTTAAAGGGTTTACCAAAGAATTAAAAACCTCACTGAAGCACTCCAAGTGGTTCTCCACAAGTTTCAAGGAATTTACGATGAAAAATTCCGTTAAAGAGGCATATTTAATTTTATGAATTTAATAGGTTTAACAATGTTTTTTGTTTAGTCTCACTATTTTGTTCACATAATAAGATAAGAGAAGTTTCTAATCAATACTCATATTTCCACAAGATACCACCAACAAATAAACAATAGGACAAGGAAAACTTTTACTCCAAGGACACCACATTTCTCATGAAAAGAAATCAAATACAAGAGAACAATCAGCTAGTCTACCCAACATGGCCTCAACAACCAAGAGTTATAGTTTTAAAAGAAGGGCAGTACATAATTAAAACTACAATTAAGATATTAAGATTTAATAAAACTAAAACCTTTAAAATGAGGTCCAAAAGGCCCACATACATCCATATGATTCTCCACATAACCCAATGTTTAATAGGTTATACATGGGTAATTATAACCATTCCAAAAGATTTTAAAGAAGGGTACACGTATTTATGGGTCAACGATAGTAACCAAGTACACTTAATTAAACACATTACCCAAATAGGCTTAATTCTAGCCATAATTACCAAGATACATACAATCAACCAATCAATACTTTTTGTAATGAACAAGGAAAACATGGTAAAACTTAGCATGCTATCATGGAGCATCACTACCAAACAAACAATTATCCACTAAAATCTACAGTCAACTAAGATTCATGCCGATCCTAACACAATCCATAATCCCATAATCAAAATCCTCTACTCTGATGAGGATCAAGCTCTTACGAGATTGCAAGAGAATCACCACCACTGATATCAAACTTCCAACTAGACTACATAACACTATGAACTCTCTTTCTAGGAAGATTGAGAAATGAAATAGTCACTCTCAGATCCTAAACACACTCAATGTTCTATCCTCCCAAAACAAAGGCATAACGTAAAACACTTAAGAAGTCATTCAAGAAACCTAGGGTGTACCCCTATATGATGAAATGTCAGAATACAAACAACGTAGAATAAACTCAACAACATGCAAGAAAGAATCACGTAACATTTAGCTAAGTATCCAACAAGATAAATGATCTCCGAGTCACCAATCAAAATAAAATCCAAGAATATCAATAATCAAGGGAAATGGATAAGTATCCTCATTGTAATCCTTCGAAATCTCGCAAAAATATAAAAACTGAAAGAGCCTCAAAGATCCTCAATCAAATCATAAAATAAGATGTCGGTGCTTGATAAAATAACACAAGTTTACGAATTTAAAATACATAAAGTCAAAATCACATTCACTTCATAGCCCTTCATGGTTGTCAATAGGGGTACTATACCTCAAGCCCAGTTTGAAGAACACTTAGGAAAAATTGGATCAAATGCGATACCAATACCTAATATCCACTCAATTCATATGGGGATTAAGTCACCAAGGGGCAGACAAAACTAACTCTTCTCACCACTAAAGGAAACAGGGGAGCTTTACGTGACTGAACAACTCCTAATTTACCTTGAGTGATCCTTGAACACAACCACTAATGCTATTCCATAAGATATACACCACACAATTTAGCATTTCACAAGAGTATTGATTTGGTGAACACATCACAAGACTAAAAAAATAGCTAAGGCTCATCAAACAACATCTTAGCAAGGAAACCGAGTTCTTGATACACCAAAAGTTCACAAGAATATCAATTTAATTTAACATTTTAAGTTACTTAGGTTCGACAAAATGTCAGTACGTGAGCACAACAATTGAAACAAGTTATTATTTTATTATTATTTTAATCATAGAGGTTCAAATTTACTAATTGGTCTTCAGGTTTCAAAGTCAGCCCATGGTCCAAGTGTTGAACCTATGGATCTGATTCAAAGTGTAACACCCGCTAAAATTTTCCCACACGAAACCAAAGAACAATGTAGGGCAAGCTAGAAAATTTAAGGAATATATATTTCTTTTAAATGTGCTCGCAAAAAGGTTTTGAATTAATAGTTGTCACATTTTTGTTCCTAAGTTACTTTAAATAAAAAAGATAAATTTCCTTTTCAATCCCCATTGTAATAAAAATAATAATGCCCTTAATACCTATGAATAAACCAGGTTAGTCTAAGGCTTGATTTAGTTTCCCCTAAATTTTATTTTGATAAAATTTAATTTACACCATAGTCAAACTTGTAAAAATTAAACTCATGGGTAAAGGGGTCTATTTAATTAAATACTAAAGTTATAATAATCCCACAAGGTGAAAAGGCTTAGAAACAAATAACAAGGTCCTTAATTTAGCACAACGGTTAGAAAACAATCCCACCCCCTACACAACTAAAGTGGCCCCCTAAAAGTCAACCCATGAGTCTAAAATTTAAAATTTGAATTTCTCTAACCCACTCCCCACCTACAATTTGTAGGGATGAATCTCATCCATTGCATGGATTGGTTTTGGGCTAGAAGATCTAGGGATTCCAATAACCCTAAGTTTTCTTATGAAAGGATTATTTCTCTTCGTTTGGCTTATTATTTCTTTGTGTTGTTTTGCAGATTGGTGGAGGAGGATGAGGAAGCCATGAGAGGCCACCTCAAGATTTGAGAAAAATCCACATGCTTCACTTATTTTCTTGTTTTCTATATACCCTTACCTAGGGTTTCAATGTATTCATTTGTTTTGTTCATCTATTTATTTTAGGATTTCCCAAAATGGGCTTATGGGTTTTTCCCCATTTGTTGATATGGCAAAAAAATTGGTGATAACACATAGTTTGGAGAGGAGGATACACACACACACACACACACACACACACACACACACATTTGTATACCTATAAATATATGTATATTTTATTTAAAATTTCATTTTAATGAATCTGAAACTTCTAAATAGAGTATTATTATAATATATATATATATATATATATATAAATGAAATTAGTGTGAGAACTCTCAGCCGTGGTTTTAAACTTCCCAGAGTCTGTGAACAGACTGACTGCACATTGTTGAAGGCCATAGGGAGGGGTGAATATACAATGGAAAATTATTTAGGGTTGGGTCAGTTTAAATTGTAAAATATTATGGGGGGGTGGGTTCGGCAACTCTCCCTCCCCCCTTTACCACAAACACAAAAAACAATAGTCCGTTCGTGGGTATAACCCAGGGGCCCATATTTATTTTATTTTACTTCTTTTTGCATAATGTTTGTTTAACATTATAATATTAAATTAGTATTAAAAGAATACAATATATTACTACTTGATATATATATATCACAATATTATTATTAATAGTATTCTAGTATTAACATTATTTAACATATTAATAGTATTTTTAATAAGCGACAATAACTTTATTGTTGCTACTATGAGCCATTTACTCTTGCACTAAATTTTTTCCTTTAAAATTTGATAAGTATATTTCTTTTGGTAAGAGATATTAAATCAGTCCCAAATTTCACTCGATATTACAATAATCGCACTAGGTTCTAAGGTAAATTTATAATCACTTGATAATAAATTTACATACTCCAATGGAGCTATACTCTAATTTGTAAACAAGTTATTTATTTACTCTAAAAGATTAAAAAGGAAAAATATAATGCATTTGCTGACAAAAACACCTGATCAAAGTGTTTTTTTCAAAACATTTCCATAGTCACATATGGGTTTTAAGATTTTATTCATTCAAGAATAAAAAAATAAAATCTACTAGCCCTCAATTGTAAGCATATCAATAAGAATGAATCTTTTCTTTTGCCACAACGAGTTTAAAATAATTCCCACAAGCAATTTATACAATATTTCCTAGCAATTTCTAAAGCAATGACAACACACATATGTGAGAAAATAATTAAACTAAAATGGGAACAAGTTGTTTTCTCTTTTTTAACTACATTTCCATCATATCAAATTTGTTTTGCTAAAATGTCTTCTGTTTCCAATATGTAATAGAAATCTTAATAAAAATATTCAATACAACTTTCCTTTCAAGAGCAATACACTAAATCTTCTACTTGAAGTGGGAATTTTACAAGGAAGGTAACTAAAATGAAATATATTTTTTCTTCTATTACTGCTCCAAGAATAAAATCTTGAACAAGGCTCCATCTCCTCTTAGCTTGATCACAACAACCTAAAATGGGGGAGAGGAAACACTCCTCACCCAACAAGAAATCCAATGAGAAGAAGAAGCGATTCTTCTCTTTGGCCCCTGAGCCCCAACCACAAGGCAATAAGGGATGGTTCAAACACATGGCAATTATACAATGCTTCCACACTTACATTCAAGCAGAAAATACACAAGAAAATATAACTAACAATTTTAAGGACAACATCTTCCAAAAACAATGGCTATGAAATAAGACAAGTAGAGATAGGAATATGGGGATACCATTGTGCTTCCCAAGGGTTTGGATGTCCACCTCAAAAATATTTCAAAATACAATCAATGCCTGATTCTTTTATGCCTCCCCACAAGACAAATATATGTCTCTTAAGCCTCCCTTAGTCTTATGCCTCCCTCTCTCTTATGGCTCCGACATCGCACAAAATAACAAAATAGAACAAGGTGAGGCATCCACAGCCCAATCCCTCCTAAAAAAATAAATAATCTCTTATGCCTCCCCACATATTTCATCCCCATTTCACCATCTCAATGAAAACCTAAGGTCAATTTACTAGTCAACATTTCAAAAAATAACACTCATCCATACAACACATATCATAAAAGAAACCAAGAAGAAAACAAGAGTGCAAGACCCTACCTTGCTATAGTAAAGCTCCACTTTTATATAAAGTCCAAAAATCTCTCAAACTAAAGGAATTACAAGCTCCCTTCTACAACAACAAGCAAACACTCCCAAAAATACAAGAGCCCAAAACCAAACCAAGTAACCCCCTTTACTTCCCAAAATTCCAATAAATAGAAAAGAGGAAGAGAGAGATGATGTGGATCCCATGTAGGATTCCACATCATTTCTTCTCCATCCCACATCACTCAAGTTAAACCCATACCCCAAGGCTTAATAAATGGTGTGGTTGAGAGGTATGGCAAACCTCTTACACACATCACTCCCACCCACACCGTTTTAGGACTAAAATTAATCACATGTAAGAAAGTGCAATTAATTCTCTTCTTTTGCCTTCCAAAAACACATAATGGGGGTCTATGTTTGACTCCCCAACCCATAGGTAGGGTTGGTGTAAGAAAGTAAGAGTTGTGAAACAAGCTTAGCTTTTCCCAAAAGCCTTTGAAATTGGCCCTTAAGGCCAAATCTGAATTTCCAATATGAGGTAGAGTGTACAACACTCAAGATCACATACACTCAACTTAAAACACATAAGCCAAAGAACCATCTAATATAATAAATGAATAATTTTGTACCATCCATAATTAGTTTAGTAACATGATTAATTTAATGATTTAGACACATAAATTAATTAATGATAAAAGGAAATTATATCGCCATAAAATCACATACTCTAAAATTAAATAAAGGAAAAGAAAATAACAACACACAAACCCCTTGGTCACAATTGGAGGTCATCCACCCCATGGGAACCACCTAACAACAAATAAAACACACACACAACATAACACAAGTTGCCATGGTGACCATTTTCGTATTCATCCAGTATTTCTCTATGGTTGGTCTTTAATGCCCCTTTGATTGTTGTGATATATTTACCTATAAAAAAAATCCCACAATACCTCTCTAGCCTCATGGCCATATTAACGATGTCGAACTAATAAAACTCTTATATCTACATATCACTTTCAACATCAAATATCATAACCACTACTGCTAAGACCAAGTAACTCAACAATTTCTCCAATTTTCAACACTTCGATTCTACTCATACATCAGTTTGCAACTAAGATTATAAACCAACTGAATCATCTGATTTAAGAAAAAATTTCACTCGCTCACAATTTCTCCCCATTCCTCAATATCAAAGAAATAATAAAACAACTTTGAACATCATAATAAAATAAATACCAAGAAAATTCAAAATATCAATATATATCTAAGCTAACAACACATCATTGTCTTCCCTACTTGGTATCTATCAATAGTTAATCAGTTCAGTTACAATAATGTATATCCTTGAAGTTCCATATCACAATGAGTAAATTTGTTCGTCTATTAATATCTGCCAATAAAAATGTGCAATAGTTTCCATGTGGCCACTCATAGAGATAAACTAAGTAGAATAAAACAATGGCAAAGAGTAATGTTATCACAATCAATTATGGACAATGAAACCATTCTAGCTAATTGTCTTATCCTTAAATGCCCAACAGGGTCCACAATACGACATACAATCAAACTAATAAACAAAACACAATAGTAATCATGATATCTCCCACATTTTATTGTATGTTAACTAGAATACAACAACAAGGTTTTGAGATTATAATCAATTCTAAATTGATAACACGGTTCACACAGAGTTAAAGAGGAGTGGACATTTGAAGAAGAATCTGTGAAAGGGAATATATTTTGAATGCATGTGTTATGTTTTTGAGCTTGGGGATTGGGATTTTGTATTTATGCCTTAATTTTTCAAGAGCATTGGGGGTATCATTATTCTTGTCATGGTCTAAGGCCATGCAAACTTGTACTACTTCACCTATTTGAAGAATATAGAATGATTTACTCCACTTGCAGATTTTTTAAGTGTGTCACAACCGTTTATTGGTATGTTTTAGTGAATATTTATTTTCTTGGCATATTATTTATTCTTTACATCACCTCCTTTAAGTAATTGTGAAGATTTTACAGGTGATATTAAGTGAACATTTAGTGTATCAATCAGACTAGAATTGGAAATACACACTCCCATGCTTGACTGAGAGCTTATGCATTCCTTTTGTGATTTTAAAATTTAATCAAACTGTAGTTGAAGTGAACCTTGCAGGTCTTTACTAGTCAATTAGTGTGTCTTATGTTGATTTTATTTCCCATTAAGATGGTGTATCAAAATATTTTCCTAGTTCCTTTAAGTTTGTGTTGTTTTCTATCCCACAACCTTTCAACAATAGTATTTTTAGGTGATCTATGAAGGTACCCCAACACACTCTCAAGGTTATCCTCAACCCTATGAATCCACAACTCAGAGGAGATCTTATTGTACCAGCCAAAGTTAGAGTCGGATAGCTTGTCCTCAACACATTGGTGCATTTCGAACCGATAACATGGACCACAAATACATTGTCTTCTTATTCTTGAAGGAATGTTACATTTACCCTTGTGCAAAGGGAAATTTTATTGTTTTTTTACTTCAATAGTTGATAAGGATACCATAGGTCAAATTTTTTGGGCATGCCATTCTCACAATCTTATCATGAAACCGTTGTTCCCATTATTTAATCCAAGAATTGAATCGTTTTCCAATAAATTTGTATGGATTAGAATTACGTACTTACTACTTCAATTTTGGGACCATTCTTGTCTTATTTCCATTGGAAACACTCTACAAAATAATTTTAACATTGATTCACACACCACTTATTTTATCCATACAACCCTATGCATGAATTCTTGTTGAGCTTAATATCTCAAAGGACCTCGCTGCTAACATTGAACTTAATGTCCAAAACAAAACATGAACCCATCTTCTTGATTATGAGGTTTTCTTTTCAAATGTAAAAGACAATTCTCTTTGACACATATAATTGTTAATTATGTGATGGTAAAGTGTAAGCATGATGTCTTTTAGAATAGACAACACATATTTTTATATTAGGCTAGTTGTTATTATTTATTCCATTATTCACTCGTATAGTTTGTAACTACTCCAACTATTCCATGGAGTCTTGTTTACTCACGTACCTATAAATATTGTACATGGTTCCATTTTTTAATATAATGATTAAGACATATTCAATCTTTAATTAATCTCCTCAATTTCCCCCTTACAATCTATTATCAGAGAGTGTGTTTGAAGGAGCAAACCAATCTGCCTGGATTGTAACTGTTGGAGGAAAAAGCGATCTGTAGCGTTTTGCGTGGAACATTGAAACATGGTTGTGGATGTTTTCTTGTTTCAACGACCTTCCTTGGATATATCTTCCAAATACTTTTGGAGTTTTTTTTTTGTCATCACGTTTGAGGTTAAGAAATTTGCGTAAAAGGATCTGTGCATTTGAAGGAAGAGCTAGATGTGGGAGAGAAGCCTTGTAACCCGCTGCGTGGTGTTTTGTATATTTTCATCCTGCATGGAAAAAAACAACAAAGGACAAACCAACTGTGCGTGGAGTATTGCTTTGAAAAACGCTAAGTGGAAGTTTGCGTGGAGATTTGTAATCTGCTGCGTGGGATTTTTGAAACCTGTTTTTTGTCTTGTTTGCTTTTTGGTTCAACAACCAAACTGGACGTGAAGATGAGCAAATCAGCAATCAAGATCCAACGGCGTGCACATAATTCCATGCACGTATTTGACTCAAATGTGGTGCATACTACGTGGAGGAAAATCATGCAAGATAATTGATGTTGCGTAAAAAAAACTTGAAGGCGTTGTTGTTTCCCTTTATCTAATCTCCTTACTGATATACGTGCCAAGCAACCAAGTCGATTAAGATACAATTTTTTTTTGGTTGTACGTGAAATGCATTTGAAGGATTGAAAGTTTCTTACCCCTTGGACGTGGCTACACTATTATTCTTGCTTTTTTTTTCTTTGCTGATGTTCTCAGATGTACCAGATACTTGCGTAGTGGTTTAGAATAGCAAGGACATCTAGATTTTGAAGGAGGAACGAAGAATCCTAGGACATTGCAAGCATGAAGACAAGTTTCAGCTATTGTATGTTGCTTGCAGACCTGCAACAAAAATAAAATATATATAGCTAGGGTAATTTACACTGTAATATCTGGCTAGTTCAATTAAAAAAAAAGATAGTGCAAATCTTTCCTGATATAGATGTGAAGAATCCCAATGTAAACATTACACACAAGGAAGAGGATTTTACTCAAAACCAACGCTAAATGACGAGTGTGAATAACATAATCGAGACTGCTGAAAGCCGCAACATCAACGAGACTACTGATAGCTATAACATCAACTCACATGCCGAAGAACAACATCAAGAAGCTCTTGAAATATCTAGATTAGTTTTTTTCACTACTCAATGAGCTACGCAATACTAGAAACCATGTCTTTGTTGAACTAGTTCTGCAAATAAATCCTTGATTATTTCCTTTTTGACGTCAGCTTCCAAACAAAGTTATTTCAGAAGGAATTAGAAGCCAGGTACGACACCGATTGCTAAGACGAAGAAGAATGCCCCACAAAGCGTCATCGTCTCTCACCATGCAAGTATCATGAGCATCTATTAGGTAGTACTTCCCATGAGTGAGTAAAATTTGTAATAACTCTTGAAATAAATAAATGAATAAATAAATTATTTTATTTTATTTTATTTCAATGTTTTGCACCAAAATTTCTACTTTCAGATACTCATTTTCTTAAAGGGTCAAATTATGCGGCTTGGAAAACAAAAATGCTTACAATCATTAATTTTGAGGGATTATGGAGCATTTTCATAGGGTCTGCATAAGTTCCAACAAACCCTGATGATCTCATTGAATATGAGATTGCAAGTGCTAAGTCACTGATGATGATAATGCTGAGTATCACCGATGATGTGCAATTGCGTGTTCAGGATGTAGAGAAATCAAAGGAGGTATAGGAAAAAGCTTGCTAACATCTTTGATGTGAAGAATAAGACTAATGTTCTCCATCTTCAGTCAAAATTACATACCCTATCTATGGTGTTCGAATGAAAAAGTTGAGGAGTTATTATGTCGAGTGGCCAAGCTGCGAACAAAGTTAATAGCTCTTGGTGTGAAGGTAGAATATATGATTTTTTTTTTTTTATCACCTTGAAGGCACTCCCTTCTTAGTTTAGAGTCTTGGTTATGACATTGAATGTATCCAACAAGGTAGTGGCATTTGAATAACTCATGAAATTATTGTAGCATGAAGATGAAATCAATTCAGTCCAAGATGTGGCCCAGGAAAAAGCCCTTTTCTCAAGGCCCCAAAGTGGTCATAAGAATAAAAAATGTCCCCCAGTAAAGCAATCAGAAGCAGATCAGAATCATAAGACGGAAGCTCAAAAGTTCGAGTGATGATATCAAATATCCAAAAAAAATACTCATGACACTAATCATTGTTGCTTACAAATGGCTTAAAATAGGGGTCTTTCATTCAAACAAGCACATCAGAGCGCGATGATTTTCAAAAGTCCAAATGAAGTCCCCGTTGGAGAAAGCAGAAGGGACATCTTGCAGCCCAACAAGATGATGAATCTGATGAAGACACATCAGAAGGAGCCAATTGTGGTAAGAACCTTGTAATCATCTATAAAAACTTCTCAACCCATGAAGAAAGTATGGTTGATAGACTCTGATGCAAGTAAACATATGTCAGGGGACAAGAAACTATTTGATTCACTAGAATGAACAACCCACTAGATATCGCGTTCAGATAGCAGATGAAAAATAGTACGTTATAAAAGGAATAAAAAATGTCACCATTCCTTTGGGACCATGAAAAAGTACACTTACTAATGGTACTATATGTTCCTGGCTTGAATAACAACCTCATGTCAGTGACTCGGCTCTTGAATAATCACCTAAACATAGAATTTCTTGTCTAAAAAGGCATTAAATCATGCTTAATCTCCAAACAAGGTATAGTTATTTTCTAGAGTATCTCTAAAAGATAGGTTATTTTCTTTAGATATTGTTTCATCTTATTTAGTAGCTTTATCAGCCTCAACAGTAGAATCTACAGCCCCTCTCACATTTTAGATATGGTCACTTGTCAGTTAGTTGATTGTATTAGATGAGCTCAAAATAAATGGTCCACGGACTACCCAAATTGTCAAATTCTTTGCCTATTTTCCCTAGTTGTCTTGCAGGAAAAAAACACAGGGATCCATGTTTCCAGGTGATCACAATCCATGCCAATAAGCATCTCGAGGTATTTCATACTGAGTCTGAATGGTCTGCTACCTGCTTCATTTTAGGGATGCAAGTACTTCCAACTGCTCATGGATTACCATTCTCGCAAGATGTGGGTGTTTTTCTTGAAGATGAAAAGTGAGGCTCTTCAACATTTCTATAAATTTCTATCATCATGTTGTGAAAGAGACAAGATAACCTTTTCTTCTACTTCACTTAGATCAAGGGGAGGAATTCACATCAAAGAAGTTCTTGGCCTTCCTAAACCAACAAGGTATTAACAAGAACCTAACCTCTACCTACACACCCCAGCAAAATGGAATTGTTGAGCGTCGCAATCACACATTGATGGAGATGGCTCATTTCATGCTAACAACAAAAAATCTAGAGGAATGCTATTGGGATGAAGCAGTACATACATCTGTATATATTCTTAACAGGGCATCAAAAAATATTCTACAAAATAAAATGCCATAAGAGGTATGGATTGGTAGAAAGACACCACTTTCCCATTTATGAGTATTTGGTTACACAACATACATGCATGTCATAGCTCAGAAGAGAAATAAGGTTGAGCCAAAGATGCTCCCATGCATCCTACTTGGCTATAAAACTACTACCTCAAAGGCCTACCATCTCGTGGATTGTGAGAAAAAGAAAATATATGAGAGTCGGGACATGGTTTGTGATGAGTCATGCTTTGACTCAGTAATGAAAAATGTAAAACCATTACATACCATCTCTCACTAACTAGTATTCGAATCAAATGATCAGCCAGAGGAGACTACTCAGAGAAGAGATGTGTTGCTAGGAGAGATATTTTTTGACCTTGGAGAATTGGATAATGTGACTCCACATCAATCCACGTGGAAAAAACATAGTTCTTCTAAAAAAAACCAAGTTATCATTCGAAGTGGGTAAAAAGAACCATCAAGGACTTACATTTGTAACAACTCCTAGATACATCATCCAGAGTCAAAACCAGGAGTTAAATAAGAAATGAGGTAAAATTTTCACTCATGAGTTCACTAATTTATAGATCTGAGCCCTAATAATGTTCATGAAGCACTCAGTCAACCACATTGGAAGGAAGCCATGGATACAGAAATTGAGTCACTCAAGAAAAATTGGACATGGGAACTTTTCGATCTACCTACAGGAAAGAAACCCATAGTCTGAAAATGGGTTTTTCAAGACAAAATATAAAGTAGTTGGATCCATCAATAAACACAAATCACGACTTGTAGAAAAAGGATATGGTGAAAAAGACGGCATCGAATATGAAGAAACCTTTGCACCCACTGCGAAGATCAAGACCATCAGAGTAGTTTTTGCACTTATAGCACACAAAGGAAGGAGACTTTAATACATGGACGTCAATAGTGCTATCCTAAATGGGGATCTAAAAGAAGAATTTGACATGACCCAACCTAAAGTATTTGTTGATGAAGAGCTTCCTAAAAAGGTAATTCATCTCGTCAAATCATTGTATGGACTGAACACAAGATCCAAGGGCATGGTATATCAAAATCAACGATCACCTTTTAAAGCATGGGTTCACTCATAGCCCCTTAGATTCTAATTTGTATATAAATAACGTAGGCAAATAAATTGTAATTCTTGTTGTGTAACTCCCACAAAAAAGATCTTCTGGGAACAATGCTAAAACCTAACACTTAATCTCAAAAATTGTAACTATTTATTTTTTGTTAGAAGCCAAAGGTACAAGAGGTTACATGGGTGTTTAAACCTTTACGGTACATTAAATTAACTTACACCACTAAAATCAACTTTACGATTGATAAGCCATGTCTAGTTAAAATATTGAATATTAAAAATTATTTTACCTCTAAGGTCGATTAATTAAAAGTCAACTAGTTTGGTGCCATAATTTAATTTACTTGGTTAAATGTTTTCTCTTCTTAGTTAATGTTCAACGCAATAAGGTAAACCTCATGTTCAAATAGTTTAGTTCCATTACTCTAAAAGCTTAAAGTCCCCTTTTTAATAAATTCATAAAACATAATAAGAACTAGAAAGGACTTTACACCCAAAGCAAAATAAATGGCCCCATTCACCCATCTACGCATACCCTTAAGGATTTAATGTAAACATTTAAAATATATTTCTACCAAACAAAAGTAGGGTTAATCCTCCAACCTTAGATCAAAACAATCTTGGCCACTAGATCCTAGGGTTCCAAACTAACCCTAAAATCCTTAAGCATTCTTATTAAAACATTTCCTTTATTATATTCTCCTCATTTGGTCTATTTTCTTTTGTTAAATTTGCAGGTTGCAGAGGAGGAAGCCATGGAAGCAATAGAGGAAGAACTGTGGAAGAGTCTACAAGGAGATTCAAACTTAGATTAGTTTAGTTTATAGTGTTTGATGGTTCTAAAATTTGTCTCGCCCCATTTACCATTAAAAATCCCTCAATTTTCTGTCTCTGTCACATTTTTTTATCTCCCCGAGTTGGTGCTTGAAGAATCTATCGTCCATTTGGTTGCCATGATTAGTTTTTCCTTGATCAAAGGTCACTTAAAAATCTAGAATTTGTTGTTTGTTTCTCTGTCCATCTGAAGGTGTCTGTAAATAGGGCGTAAGGCTCAGGTTGTCCCTTTCTTTCTGTTTTCCACAGTCGTTTGTTGTTGTCCCTTCCATTTTTTGTCCAAAACACCTTAGGAAACGTGATTGAATGTAGCTCTGAGGATCATGTATGAACCTTAAAACATTTCCAGATTCTCTTTCCTTGAATAAAATTTTATTTTCAGGATCAAAAAGTGGTTTCCCTGCATTTTTACAGCTTGACAGGTGTGTCTCTCCTATCAAATATAAATCTCTACATCAGTGGAAACGTGGCCCTCTTTGGTTGGATGCGGCTCGGTGGGGCACTCTAAAACTTTTTGGATCGTTTTAAACACAAAAATTTTCCATGTGGAGGAATGACGCTCTTTGAAGACTCATCTTTTTCTTTGGCCTTGGAGTTATGTCGGGGGGGATACGCAGAGGAATATGCTTCTTTTCTCAGACTTAGAAACAATTTTTCATGCAGCTGATATAGTTTTTTCGGGTTGTGGACACATGGTGGGTTGATGCTCATTTGAAGATTTACCTCTGGCTCCCACCTTAACAATTGCGACAGAGGGATAGGTGGAGGCTTCCACTGGCTTCGCTGAGGACTTAAACTTTTTAAAGAAATTTTATAAATCCTGGGACACGTGGTGAACCCATGCTCATTCAGGGTCTCCGCTCTTGGGAACCATCTTGAAGTTGCACCATGAAGACACGTGGAGGTTTCTGTCAGGCCTTCCTTTGCTTAGACATTTCAAGTAACTTCCTAAAGGGCTTGAGACATGTGGAGGGACCATGCATGTTTGAGGACTGTCCCTTGAGTTTTATTTAAAAGAAGCGCTAGGAGGACACTTAGAGGCTTCCGCTCACTCTCCCTCTTTTCTTGGAATTTTCAATGGCCAAAAAAGACTATCTCGGACCTTAGACACAGGGCGCCTTCCACTGAACCTTCAAATTTTTAACAAACCCTGCCATACTGAGACTCATGTTGAGCCCGCACTTGTTTGAGGTCTTTGTTTTTTAAGACCATCTCAAAATGTGCCATTGAGACGAGTGGCAATTTGAAAAGTCAATGGTGGAGGTACAGACTCTTGGGGAAAATTTGGAAAATTTTACTTTTTCGAAAAATAGGTAAAATGGCATAATTGAGCCACAGTTCCTCTGGGACCCACATTGGGACATGTGTCATGCCCATTTTTCGAAGGCAGAGGGGCAGAGTAAAGTGAGAAATTTTGCAATATTTTCCAAGGGGTGTAAAAGGTAAAAAAGGACTCCCATGCCCATCTTAACTCGGATCTTCCACGTTGATGGTCCAAATGTAAAAGGGAAATCAACGGTAACTATGCATCTGTATCTGATTTTTTGCCATTTTTTCACCAAAACACCTTGGGATGTAAACTTTTATGGTTTTTTTTATCATTTCTTGGTTTCTCCTACACACCAAATCAAGAGGAAAATTAATTTGATATCCTGATTTAGTGGGGAAGATCTGAAAATGTATTTTACCATTAAGATGCAATTTGACTGTCAGATTCAATCTAATCTTTCTTTCCTTGGCATGCAAGAAACCAGTTGATATCTTAGTTTGGTGGGAAAAATCTAAAAATTTCTTTTACCATTAAGATGTGATCTGACTATCAAGTTCAATCTTATTTTCCAGTCTTTCCTTCCTTGGCACGTAACGGAAAAGATTTCATATAGTAGAGGAGGAAGTATTTGGTCCATGAAGTGAAGAATGACTTACCAGGTGAAGAGTTGAATGCTGGAAATATTTGGAGAGATTTTCCCTCTGCGCACCTGACAATTTTTTGACAAATTTGATTCTGAAAGTTACGATCAAATTCATAGCACGCAATGGTGCTTTGAATGTTTTTGGTTTTGGTGGGAAACTCTAATGTAAATGAAATGTTATAAATTGCATGAATTTGTCATGCAAATTTGTGTTTCTTGTTTGCTGTTGTAGTCTTGTGTTTAAAATCTCTCTTGATCATACATGGTCTCATTTCTTGTGATTAGTTTAGTGGCATTTGCAATCTCACATTCAGAAGAGATTTCATATGATAAAGAAATAAAAAAATTTAAAATCATTTTACTTTCCTTGATTTCCAAAATTGTTTGTAAACCTTTGGGTGCACCTTAGGTCATGATTAAATAGTGATTGCTAAATGATTCATTGGTTCATTGTAACTCAATATTTTGTGATAGATGATCAAATATTGTGAGAAAAAGTGCAGATCTGGGCCTCCATTTGATGCACATATCCTGGTTGAAGGGATGATTAACCGTTTTAATACTTTTTTGTTGTTAAGTTTCTCCATATTTTGCTGAAATCCTTAAAGAGTTTGGCATACCTTGGTTTGTATTGTCTAAACTCCCACTCAAAAATCATTCAAAACAACTAATCCTACCATGTTTTACCCTTGTTTTCACTTGTATACCCACAAAAGATAAAAATTCATTTGTTAAAGTATGCAAAATAGATCAGGATTTCAAAATGTCTTCAGTAACCCTTTTCTTGCATTGAAAGTATCTCCATAATTTGGAAGTGAAAACTTGTGAAAGTCAGATTTGTAGTGTTGATTGTATTTTCCCAAGGCCCTTTTCATACTATTTATATAAATTGAGGGATATCTTCATCTCCTTCACCATTTGAGGGTTACAAAATAGGTTCTCTTACCTTGGTTGAAAGGCACAACCTAAAATAGTTAGGACAACATCAATTCCAATTCGATTGCTACCCATCTCTCCAAAAATATGAGTGCTAATTAGATCACATCCCCAGCTACAAAATAACATACAACATGATCTATTTGTCTTCAATCTTCATTGTATATCTTTGATGCTGCTCAGAATCAAAAGGAGGACAAATTTGGGTACCAACACTAGTGGCACCATTTCCGGGGAGATTCTTAGTTCAATCTAATCCATGTGCATACATATTTGAAGTATTTGAATGCATATCAAACCTTGGTAATGTCTCTTGCAAACTTTTGTCTTCAAATATATTGTTAAATCATCATTATATAATCATATTTGCAAGGTGTATGCAAAGGTTTCGAACTCTGTCTGCAATTTTATCAATTTCTAGCAGTAGTTGCACTTCATTTACATTTGTGGCTGATAGATTAAAGAAAAGGAAGGTCTGATCTATAAAGTTTGGTAAGATTTTCAGTGCTGATAGGTATTTGACAAAGTATTTTAGTGCATTTGCAAAACTAGGGTGAAATTCCTTAGTGGTGACTCCATGTTGTTTTGATCTTGATAAATACCAATGTCTTAGCTTTCTGTCATTTTTTTTTTGGTGTTGCCAATATTTGCAAACCTGAAAGGAAGAAGATCTCTCTTCAGGAGGGACCCAATTAGAAATTTATTTCAAGAATTGGGAAAGATAATTTTATAGGAAAGAAAAGTTTCGAAGGTTGTTGAAGGTCAGACATTAAGCAAAGGAATATCCATTAGTGAGAGAGATCAACCTTTAATAGAGGATTATCACTCTTCTTCCAGTGATTTTGATTCAAGAAATCTTCTCATAAACTTGTTTACCTCAACTAGTGAAGGTTCTTCTATTGTACGTGGTGAGTTCGTTCTTCAATCTACACCTGTGCATTTCAATTCTAGTAAAAATTTCCAAGAAAATCAGCACCTAGAGAATACCAATCTTGTGAACCACATTATTGAGCCCTAAAGGCCTCTCACTCCTCATCATTTTGTTTCTCCTTCAAGATCACCACCTCAAAACAATATGGCTCAGCCTAGACCTCCATTTGTTGTTAACACCTTTGGCCCAATAAATTTTAGGGGAATGGCTGGTTATCCTAATCATGTGCCTCAGGATGTTAGAAGTAGATTGCCAAAGTTCTAAGGGAATAATGTCATAACAGGTGATCAACATCTCAAACTTTTTGTTAACTTGATGGAGGATTTTGAAATAGAGTTTGAAGATGTGTATGTAAAATTGTTCATTCATACACTAGAAGAGGATGCAATATATTTTTACAAGGCTCTTCCTGATAATTATATTGATTCGTGGACTGAAATGTAGAATGTATTCAGATTGTAATATGGTGACAAAACTGATCCTAGGTTTCTATTGTCTGAATTTCAAAATATCAAGAATAACCCCAATGAATTAGTTCATGACTTCAACACAAGGTTTAAGAAAAATTTGAGAAGGCTGCAAGTTAATTTGAGGCCATGTGATCAGTCATTCTTGATCAAATATGCAGATGCATTTGACAAGAAGGCAGCTTATTACCTAAGACACAAGAACCCTACCAATTTAAGGTAGGCCTTTACAATTTAAGGAAACCTCTCAAGAGGGATGGTGTAAATTTGATAAACCATGAAAAACCTCAAGCTAAACAAGGGAGATAATTTTGAAGAGGTTTTGAAAACTTTGGCAAGGGCTATGAAATAAATATCATACAAGTTAGCCTAGGTAGAGAAGGGAATTGGGTAGACTTCACAAGCTCAACAAAGAGCACAAAACCATGAAAATTTTTCCAATCATCCTAAAGGTGATCAAATATCTGATGATAGAGGGAAATGACCCATGGGGTCTATAAATATACATCCTTAAGCACGTGAAGGAAGAGTGTTACCTGATCCCCTAACTGCTACGGTTGCTACTGTTAAGGAAGTTGGTGATATTGATTGGTGTGATAGGTGTTTTCTGCCCAATCCTCCATGTGAAGTGGACCAAAAAGATGGTGAATCTAATAATGATGATGGTACTGATGATGATATCTGCATGGTGGGTTGTTCTTCAGGGTCACAAGAAGGAGCAACATCAACTGAGGTAATAAGTGCAAGGACTGGTGCAACCTTTTGGGATTGCATCAAATGGGTACAAGTCCTTCTTCCCTCTCATACTCTTGAGGTAGATGTAGTGCAAGATTTTGAGATTCCTAACAATTACTTTGAATACTTAAGAGATTGATGATTAATAATTTTGATGGTGGTATCCCTTCAGAGGAAGATAGACAATTGTTAATGAATGATGTTGTGGCTCCTGAGAAAGAGCATAACACTAAGAGCAAGGTTGTTAAGGGAGTTGGGGCTCAAGCCAAACCTAAAACACACTTGCTTATAATTATTCCCAAAGAAGATCCTAGAATAGAAACACTTGCCAAAAGCTCTGTTGTCCAAATAAAAAATTATGGTCCTCCTCATGACCAAACTGCCAAGAATCCTTTGCCATCTAATGAATCTACTTGTCTCCATTCCAAAGTTGCCTTGCCAAAGAGTGTTCCATATGACATAGCCCAAGTATTGAGCCAAATTAAAGTGAGTGTTACAATCATTGAGTTTCTTAGGATTCGAGAGCACAAGAAGATAGAATTTCAGTACTTGGGATTCAAAGAGGAGAAGAGCACCCCAAGCAGAAATGTGAACGTTGTTGAAACTTCTCCTCAGATCATTATAGACCTTTAAACACCTCAAACATTAGAGGATCTTGGAGAAAAACCTGAGGTATACTTGGGGACATCCTTTGTTGATTCACAATTGAATGTTGATCCATTCTTTTACAACTATGATCATAAAGGATAGACTACTTCACAATTGTATGTTTGATTCCGGTGCATCATGTAATGTCATGCCTCTAGAAGTCATGAATTAGTTAGATATCAAAGTGACAACAACCTATGGAAAGTGTACAACCATGGAATCAAGATAAGTGCTGGTAGTTGGTTGTGTGAAGGGTTTAGTGGTACCCCTTGCAGCCTATCCGGGTAAGAATTTAAAATTGGATGTTGTGATTGTTGATTGCCCTGCCAAATGGGGTATGTTATTATCAAGAAAATGGGCTTTAAGTATTGGTGGGACTATTTAAATGGAAATTTATTTTCCCACTATTTCCATTGAAGGCGTCCTTTTCCTGATCTATGGAGAAAATAAGATGTTACACCTTATTGAAGATCCCACCAATGCTTCCTATGAGGTGTTGTTTGCTGATGTAGATGCTGATAACTTTGTTGGGTTTTCTGATGGAAAAGAACAAAAGATGGATATGTCATAGTGCCTTGAACAGGTAGGTTCTCATTGGACCTTTCTATTTGATGGAGCTTTCTCCAAATTTGAAAATGGTGCCGGTATAATTCTAATTTCTCCTAGCTTGAAAAAGTTTGTTGTTTCCTTCAAGCTTAATTTTGAATGTACTAACAACATTACTGAGTATGAAGCCTTGTTGTTGGGTCTAAGAATTGCATGGAAGTATGGTGTCAAGGACATCATTGCAAAATGATATTTAGAGCTAGTTGTCAAACAAATAAGAAAGCTATATGCTACAAAAAATTAGCGAATGAAATAGTAAAAAACAAGCAGTTTGGGATCTAATTTAGATATTTGATTCCCTTAAACATTGTTCATCATGATATAAGTTTCAATGCTACCTGCTGATAAGATGGTAGTGTTGGGGTAAAGATTTGGAAATTGCACCATTTCACCTTATTGTGATTACAATATTGAAGTGTTAACTAGGCCAGTTGTCCCTGATAACATCAAGCATTGGCAAGTGTTTAATGATGATGCTCAAGTGCAAAGGTTATTACAAAATCAAGGTGAGTTTTTAGATCAGAATATTGATTGGGAACCAATGGTGTGTTGTGACTAAAGGAAGAGAGACATTTTTTTGGAAAGGATATCATCCAATTGAAAACTAACACCATTCCTAAGAGGTCTTGTTGCACTTGAGTCAAATTTTGACAATGCTGATTGCATCATCAATAGAAACATGTCTGCCTCAAGGGATATGGAAGACCATAACTTGGGCACTAATGATAAATAAAGAAAATTTTGGCTGGGTAGCAATCTAAATAAAGAATTAAACTAGTCCTATGTTCAACTATTGATGAAATATCAAGACTATTTGGCTTGGTCTTATTCAGAGCTAAAAAGCATATAGACATGACTTGTTTCAGCATGAGATTCCTCTTGAAAAAAATTCCAAGCACTTCTGAAAAAATTATAGGTCAATTAATCAATTCCTCTCAATGAAGATGCAAGATGAATTGAATAAATTAAAGGAGGGTGGGATCATTCAGCCCACAAGGTATTCATCTTGGGTTACAAACCTTGTGCCAGTCAGAAAGATAAGAATGGAGATATCATACTTTGTGTAGACTTCAAAAATCTAAATAGAGCTTCATTGAAAGACAATTATCCTTTGTTCAAATATGGAAAACATGTTGTAGTTAGTGACTGGATCTGAATTGTTGTCCACCTTGGATGGTTTCTCTGGCTACAATCAAGTTGTTGTCAAGGAGTCAGAACAGATTTAAAACTACCTTTACCACTCCTTGGGGAACATATATCTATGTAATAATTCCTTTTGGTCTCATGATATGTTGGAGCTACCTTCCAAAGAGCAATGGATGTTAATTTTTCTGCTTACATAAATGACTTTATTGCAGTTTATCAGGATGATGTGAATGTGTTTTCAAGGAGTAGAAGAGATCACTTACAACACTTGGAAAGAATGTTGATCAGATGTAGTTAATTTGGAATCTCTTTTAATCTAAAGAAGTTCCCTTTAGGGGTGCAAAAGCCCAATTTTCTTGGTCATAATATTTCGAAGGCTGGTGTCATGATTGACCCTGAGAGTGTAGAAGAAATCAGCAAGGTTCCAATTCCAAGAAATAAAGAAGGGCATCCAATCCTTCTTTGGGAAGATCAATTTCATTAGAAGGTTTGTGTCTAATTTTACTGAATTGAATCTTCCTATTACATAAATGTTAAAGAAAGACCAAGTTATCAAATGGGAGGAGGCTACTATTCAATATTTTTAAGGAATCAAAGAAGCATTGAAACATGCACTTGTCTTGGCAGCTCCAAATTACAAAAAGCCTTTCCAAATCTTCTCCTTTGCTTCTAAAAATACCATTGCATCTATTTTGTTGTAAACGGATGAAGATGGGGCTGAGAGGCCTATTGCCTTCTTTAGCAAGGCTTTACAATTTGTTGAGTTAAATTACACAATCATGGAAAAAAAAGCAATTTTCCTTGGTAAAAGAAACAAAGGTTTTCAGGCCTTATACCTTAAGTTCAAAAGTTATTTCTTATATTCCCCCACACCATGGTAAAAGACATCTTATCTAGAGATGGAGATCTCAAGAAAAAGATGTAGATGGGTGAACAAAACTACAGGAGTATGACATGGATATCCAAACCACAAAGTTGGTAAGAGGTTTTTGTCTTGCTAAACTTATGGCTGAGAGCAACTTGCAGACTGTGGACAGTCGAATGAAGTAGCAAGAATAAAGGGAATATGTTCTTGAGAATTTGGTAAGCTCTGAGTGGTACAAAGGATGTAATATTTTACTCTCAGACACCTATGCTTGCCCTGATCATTTAAATAAAAATCAGAAAAGATCCCTCAAGTTGGCTTCTCAAAAATGCATCATCACTAACTTTGGGTTGGCTTGGAAGAACCCTGAAGATGTCCTCTTGAAATATATAACTAAAGATGAAGCTCCCAAAATAGTTGCTGATTTCCACGAGGGGATTTTTTGGTGGACACTTTGTTGGAAGTGTTACAACACAAAAAATTTTGAGAGCTATTTATTTGTGGGCCTACTCTCTTCAAATATGCAACCATGCTAGTTAGCAAATGTGAAAGCTGTCAACATTTCTCTGGAAGAATGAAAGCTTCAAGATCCCTTCCTTTAAAGCCTGTATCAATTGAGGCTCCTTTCAAACAATGGGGAATGGACTTCATTGGTGAGATTTCAGACCCTTCTAGTGTTGGACATAAATGGATCCTTGTAGCCATAGATTACTTCACCAAGTGGGTAGAAGGAATCCCCACCAAGAAAGTAACACACCAGGTTGTTATGGAATTCTTGTTGAATCATATCATATGCAGATTTGGTATGCCAATCAAGATTATCGTTGATAATGCCATTTGTTTCAAAGCTAATCCCTTGATGGAAATGTGCAAGGAGTATGTAACCAATCTGAATTATGCTTCAAACTACAACCCTCAAGCAAATGGACAAGATGAGTCCAACAATAAGAACTTGTTGAAGATCATTACGAGAACCTTGGAGTTAAATAAGAGAAAATGGGGTGGACAACTGAAATTTGTAGTTTGGGCTGAGAGAATCACTGCCAAAAGAGTTCACTGGTAAGAGACCAATTTGAGTTGGTGTATGGAACTCAAGCTCTACTTGCCCTTACATCAGCAATTATATTCATTTCATTTTTTTTCAACAACTTGAAGATCAAGAGGTTAGTCCAGTATGAAGAAAGGATTAATCAGATTATTGAGCTAGAAGATAGAAAGAAGAGCATCCCACCAAAGGTTATGTCAGATTTAGAGAGAATTTGAAGAGGTTGTTTGACAAGAAGGTCACTCCTAGGGCCTTCAATGTTGGAGATATGGTTTTTTTGTGGGATATCACGCATGAAGATAAGGGAAAACATTGTAAATTTGATGCATTGCGGATGGGCCCTTACTCCATTGATATCAGAATTGGTGAAAATGCCTTTTTTCTCAAGGACTTAGATGGGGAATTGCTTGAAACTGCCTATTAATGGCAGGCATCTGAAGCATTTCTTGGATTAATCCCCAAATTTGAGGTATGCACCACTTGTATAGTGTATAGTCTTTGTTTTTTGGATCTGTTTTTTGTTGTTTTCGTCAGTTTGTGGTTTTCCCTATTCTTGGCAGCCATTTTTGTATCAATTGGGTATGCTTTTTCAGCTATAAAATTTTAACTTTGTTTCGCTAATGGGTTGTTTTTGGCACTTGGTCTTCTTATTTTTTTCTTGTGGCACTCGCTGGGAGTGCCCAACCCCCGAGTAGGAGCCGATGTTGGTGCCAATTTTTGAGCTTACATCATTTTACCCTAAATTTTTGTTTGGTTTGCATGCTCTGGAACATTTTTTTCTCTTAAATTGATGGTCTACAACTTTTCCCCTCTTTCTTGGATGATTTGAAATGCTCACAAACTTGTTGTTTTGTTCCTATTTGAAATAAATCTACATGTGTCCCCTATTTTGCGCCCTAATTTTGCACAAAATATTTGCTGGCTCTGTCATTTTTCCTTTTTTCCCAATCGTGGAAGTTTAAAATTGATAGATTTTCCCTTGTATGCCATTGAAAATCAAATTCCATGATAAGAAATGTTTTAAAAACATGTTTCAGTTTGTTCAATTTTGAGAAATTTGTCATCCTTAGCGAAAAAAATAAAATTCTAGGGCATCCCTGGCAATTTTCTATGTTTTGATGATCAAACGAGCATCATTTTCCCATCAATTTCTTCTTCAGAATTCATCGAAAACATGGCTTGTTCATAATTGGACAAGGATTGGTGGGTCATTTCTAAAAACTTAACATTTTTATGTTTTTGGAAAAATTTGCAAGTTTCCCTTGCAACTCTGTAGGCTCCAAGAGGAGGTACACGTGTCACATGCAGAGTGAAGGTAGACGGGAAAGTCTTTTTATGCCTTAAGGAATTTTGGAAAAAGAGTTAAAGTGCAAAGAAAATTCCTAGAGCCCCGCAACGAATCACAAGTGGACACGTGTCACGTTTGCATCAAAGGCAGGTAATGGAGGCTAGCGGAAGACTTAGAAAAATTTTACTTTTTGGCGAAAAGGGAACTAAAGTCATGATAAGGGTTGTGTGTCCACCAGGAAAATCAGAGGGTGACATGTGCCATATTAGAAAAGTCAAACTAGTGGAATGCACAGAGATGCGGAGGCATGGTTGAAAATTTTCCTTTGGTGAAAAGTCAGTTAAAGTATGAAATGAAAGCATAGGCCCTCCGCTAATCGGAAGGTGACACATGGTAAGGAAAAGTGCGAAGGTATGGGAGTGAGGGAGGCATGGTGAAATTTTTTATTAGTGGAAAATGTTGTTAAAATATAAATAAGAACGCTGCCCCGCAGCTAATCAGATAAGGACACATGTCTTGCGGGGAGGGCGGAGCTGCAGATGGAAAAAAGGAAAATTTTCCTTTTTCCAAAAAGAGGCAAAATGTTTAAAAATTGAGCCGCGACTCTGTATCCAGTCATATTAGGCCACGTGTCAGGGATAGAATTAGAGGTACGGGTCCGCGGGGATAATTTTGAAAAATTTCCTTTTTCCAAAAAAGGTGGGAATGTGTAAAATCAGTCTGCGATTACAATGGGACCCATGTTGGGACACGTATCAAGCTCATTTTCAAAGGGCGAAGGGGCAGAGAAAAATGTCAAACTTTTTTACATTTTTCCAAAAGTGTTAAAATATAAAAAAGTGATCCCAAGCACATTTCCAATCACAAAGTGACACGTGGAGGGCTCGGATTGAAGGGAGAAAGGAAGATCAATTGTAATTGTGCATTTTTCAGTTTGGCCACCATTTTTTCTCCAAGAAGTGTGGTAATGCATTTTTGCATCAATTTTGATCAAATTTTTCACAAATTCATGTTGTTTGTGCCTGCAAGTACCAATACAATCAGTTTTGAGGATCAATTTGAAGATCAAAGATGTTTTTGAAGTGAAATTTTACGCTAGCCCACCCAAAATGTGAAGTATCAGATCCAAAAGTTGCAGAGTCAAATTTTTGAGGGATAAGGATGAAATAAAGAAAGGAAAGGAGTTTGCATTCTTTGAAGATGAAAAACATGCCTCCAAAATGGATAATGATATGAATTTTGCAATGATTCATCTCTTTTTGAGACAACTAGAAACTTTTGGGACGTGTTCTATTAAACGTCCCTGTCTGCGAATCATGAGAAATTTTTGTAACAAATTCGATCCTTTGGCATATTATTTTCCTGGGAAAGAAGGATCAAAGGAGATTGAAAGCTATATATTGCATTAATTTGTCATGCAAAGTGTTGGAAGAGTTTAAAAAATCCCTGGAAAACAAAAAATTTCACGAGAAAATCTAAGAAGAAGCCCATTCTCTGAGTGACCACCTGAGAAACTCATATAACTCTCTCTGTATCAAATTTCAAATGTTGTTAATTTGGTTGCACATGTATAGCCATTAACAAGCTCTGAGATTGTTTTTTAAAAGATTCCCCTGCTGATAAATCTGATCATTTTTTGAGTTATTCTATGTTATCTTTGGGAAAAATCTGTGAATGCTTACATTTTAGAATGCATTTCAAACTTGTGTTTCTTGTTTCTTGTTGTAGTCTTGTGTTTAAAATCTCTCTTGATCATACATGGTCTCATTTCTTGTGATTAATTTAGTGGCATTTGCAATCTCACAATAGAATATCTTTCATTTGATAAAGAGATAAACAAATGTAAAATCACTTTACCTTCCTTAACTTCAGAGATTGTTTGTAAACCTTTGGGTGCACTTTAGGTCATGATTAAATAGTGATTTATAAATGCTTCATTGGTTCATTCTAACTCAATATTTTGTGATAGATGATCAAATATTGTGTCAAAAATTGTAGACCAGGGCCTCCAGTTGATGCACATATCCTAGTTAAAGGGATGATTAACCATTTTGATACTTTATGTTGTTAAGTTTCTCCATATTTTTCTAAAGTCTTCAAAGAGTCTGGCAAACCTTGGTTTGTCCTGTCTAAACTCCCACAAAAAAATAATTCAAAACAACTAATCCTCTCCTGTTTTACCCCTGTTTTGACCTGTATACCCACAGAAGATCAAAATCCATTTGCTAAAGTATGTAGAATAAATCAAGATTTCAAAATGTCTTCAGTAAACCTTGCCATACACTGAGAGTATCTCCATAATCTAGAAGTGACAACTTGTGAAACTCAGATTTGGAGTGTTGATCATATTTTCCCAAGGCCCTTTTCATACTATTTGTATAAATTTAGGAATATCTTCATCTCCTTCACCATTTGAGGGTTAAAAAATAGGTTCTCTTACCTTGGTTGAAAGGCACAACCTAAAACCATTAGGACAAGATCAATTCCTATTTAAGTGCTATCCATCTCTCCAAAAACTTAAGTTCCATTTAGATCACATCCCCGGCTACAAAATGACATACATCATGATCTATCTGTCTTCAAGATTCATTCCATATCTTTGATGCTGCTCAAACTGAAAAGGAGAACAAATTTGGGTAGCAACAGTAATGCTAGACAATAGGCCAAAAGACCAATGTGCTCCAATATCTCAAAGGGACCCACAAACCTAGGAGAAAGCTTAGAACATTTTTTGTAATGGATAGGGATCTTATACGGCCTAACATGAAGAAACACCTTCATGCCCACCTCATAACTATGATCTATCCTATTCTAGTCTACATACTTCTTCTTCCTATCCTGCACCTCATGCAATCTCTACCTAATCAAAGCAACCTACTTCTCCATATTCTACAATAAGGCTGGACCAAGAGAAAACCTATCCACTAACCTATCCAAACCAAGAGGTGTCTTTAATTCCCTACCATATAGTGCCTACAAAGGAGCCATGCTTATCAAAATCTGAAAACTATTATTGTACGAAAACTCCACCAAGTACAAATACTCCTCCCATCTCGACTGATGATCCATAACGTACATCCTAAGGATGTCCTCTAGGATCTGATACACCCACTCAGTCTGTCCATATTTATCAAGGTGATATGCTATTTTGAAATTGATCTTTGTCCCGAGATCGTGTTGCATCGTAGTCCAAAAGTGAGAAGTGTATAAGGGATTACGGTCACAAATGATCTTCTGCAGAATCCCATTTAATCTTACAATCTCATCTAGGTATACCTATGTCACTGTACTAGTTATGTAGGTGGTCTTCACTAGATAAAAATGAGCCACTTTCTTCAATTTATCCACCATGACCATGATGGCATCGTGGTGGTATCTCAATGTCAGTATCCCGATAATGAAGTCCATGGAAATGGTGTCCCATTTCCACTCCGGTATGGCATGAGGAAAAAAAAGGCTAGCTGGATGTTGATGATTGGCCTACACCCTCTGACACTCTAAATGACATGACACAAACTAAGCCACATCTCTATGAATTATTCTCCAATGGTATAACTTTCTCAAAGTGGCGTGCATATTCTTCACCTCGAGATGGTCTGAATAAGGTGCACGATAAGCCTCTATCAAAATGTCCTATCTCAGGCCTCCATCTATAGGAACATAAAATTGACCTCTTTGTCTAAGAAGACCATCTTCCTCTAAGGAAAATCCATTAAATATCCCCTCAAATGGTCTCTGAGACTCAATCTCTTCTCTGGCTACAAGGTAGAAGCTTTTGTGAGGAAGATGCTGCAAAATCCTGCCCACAAATTTGTACCCAATAAAGTAGCCATAGCCACATAACTTCATCTACTCAAGGCATCTACAACCACGTTCTCCTTCCCTTTGACATGATTTATCTCCATGTCATACTCACAAAGCAACTCCATCCAACGTCGCTGACGAGCGTTGAGATTGGGCTGCGTTAAGAGATGGTGAAGACTCAAGTGATCAGTCCTGAGTGTAAATCTCCAGCCAAGTAGGAAGTGTCTCCACCAGACCAAGGCATACACAACTACTACAAGCTCAAGATCATGATTCAGATAATTGAGCTCATAATCCTTGAGTTTGCGAGACTCAAAAACAACCACTCTACCCTCCTGCATCAGTACACCTCCAATTCCTACTAAAGAAGCATCTGTGTAAATATAGAAATGGCCCTAAGGACCTGGCACTACAATAATAAGCATAATTTTGAGGAATTCCTTCAGTCTCCAAAAGTCATGCTCACATCTATTTGACCATACAAATTTCTTCCCTTTCTGCTAAAGGGAAGTGATGGGGTGTGTGATCCGAGAAAAGTCCTAGACAAATATCCTATAATATCCTACCAAACCCATGAATTTGCACACTTTTTTCATACTAGTGGGTGCTGGCCAATCCATAATAGCTCGAATATTGGAGGGATCCACTGTGATACCTTCCTCGAAAATTATGTGGCCCAAATACTGCACCTCTGTCTGAAATAACATACAATTTTCTAGGTTCCTGTAGAGATGTTGCTCACAAAGACATTGAAGAAAATGAAGAAGGTGCTCCTCATGCTCCTCATGTGTATGTGAGTAAATCAAAATGTCATCAAAGAAGATGAGCATGAAGTGATCCAAAAATTTCTTGAATACCCCATTCATCAAGCTCATGAACACGGGGGCATTTGTTAGACCAAAAGGTACCATTGAGAACTTGTAGTAACCATATCTCGTACAGAAAGCAGTCTTATGAATATCTTCCTCCATGATCCTCAACTGATGATACCTTGACTTAAGATCTATCTTGGATAAAACTGTAGCACCCTTCATCTGACCAAATAAATCATCAATGCGTGGAAGAGGGTAACAATTTTTTATCGTTACTTTGTTCAGCTAGCAGTAATCAATACACAAATTTAGAGATCCATCCTTCTTCTTCTCAAAAATCACCAGTGCACCCCAAGGGGATATGTTGGTGCTCAGAATTGTCTCACCCCATTTCTGCTCTTGAATATTTATTGATTCACAACCTTTGTCATTTTATCCTTCCCTGGATTGTGTTTGGTTAGTCTTGGTTACCATTTTAATCTAACCTGGGTCGAAGATCATGTGTGGATCCATATTATTCTCATGGTTCCTTTGTTCCTCTGGAAAATCTCTATATTTTTATTCTCCTGTGCTATGTTCCTTCAAAACTCGCGTTTTCCATTTTCTCCATTCTCCATAGTCAAAATTTGTTGTTCTTTCCGTTTTTTCCCTAGGTACATGAAAAGAAATGAGTTGATGTGTCCCTAAGTATTGTGTTTAAGCCTTATAATAGTCTGAATTCTCTGTCCTTAAAGAAAACCTCATTTCCTGGCTCGAATGGACGTTTCTATGTGTTTTATGGTTTGACAGGTGTTTCTCCCAGTCAAATTTAGATGATTCAGTTGACAGGGAAACATGGCACCTCTTGGTTGGATGCGGATCAGCTTAATACTTCAAAAATTCCATGAAAAGACTCATTTTAAAATGTTTCCATGTGGAGGAATGACGCTCATTTGAGAATAAAATTTTTGGTTTGGCTTTAAAGTAGCACCGAGAGGACACGTGGTGGGTTGGCAGGAAAGAGACATGTAGAGGATTCTACTGGGTCTCCCATACTTGGACAAATTTCAAAAGGTTTTCAGGAAGTCTAGGACACATGGAGGGACATCGATCATTTGAATATCTTCTTTTGGGCTTTGCCTTGGAGTAGCACCGGGAAGACACATGGAGGCTTCCACTGCTTGGCCCAGACTTAGACAATTTTTTATGGAGTTAGAGCAATTTGGCAGAATGGGAAATGTAGCAAGCTTGCACTCATTTAGTGTCTCCACTTTCAACACCATCTTGAAGTTACGCCATGGAGACATGTGGAGGAACTGCACATGTCCAGGGACCGGACCTTGAGTTTCATTCTAAAGAAGTGCTAGGATGACACGTGGAGGCCTCCGCACACTTTCCATTTTACTTAGACTTTTCAATGGCACAAAGGATACTCCCTCAGAGTAAGACATGTGGCTCCTTCCACTGAGCTTGAAGCATTCAGGAAAACCTTGTCAGAATAGGACACGTGGCAAGCCCGCGCTCATTCAAGGTATCAAATTTTTGGGGCCACCTCAAGGTGTGCCGTTGTGACACGTGGCAATTTGAAAAGGCATAAGGGGCGGGGAAGGAGACCATCAGAGGCAACTTAATTTTTTTTCCTTTTTGCCTCATACAGGTTAAAATATAAAAAATGGCCCGCAAGCCCGATGGGAAATAGCCAATGTTTTGCCCTAGTCAATAGCGAAGGTGCGGGCTTTCGGAGGAAAAGTGAAAATTTTTCCCTTTGAGGGAAAAGTAGTTAAAGGCATAAAAGGACCCGGGGTTCCACTAGGACCTACATTAGGGACTTGAAGCGAAAGGCTGGAGCTGCAGGGGAAACTTGGAAATTTTTCCTTTTTTCCAAAAGAGAGTCAAATGGTAGAATTTTTTTGCAATTCCTTTAGGACCCACCTTAGGACACGTGTCAGGCCCATTTTTCAGAAATGGAGGTTGGGAGCAAAATGGGAAATTTTTCCATTTTTTCAAAAGGATTAGAAAAGGTCAAAGGAAGCACCTAATCCCGTTTTTGGATCTTCTACGTGGATGACCCACATTCAAAAATCAAGCATCAATAGCTCATGAGCGTCGAAATCTAATTTCCCCCCCATTTTTTCTGTAAAACTCCTAGGAGTGTGTCTTCACAATTTCTTGCTATTTTCTACATGCCAAATAGAGGAGCAAGTTAATTTTGATATCTAGAGTTTGGTGGGAGAGATCTAGAGATGCCTTTTGCCATTTAAACGGTTTGACTCTCAAGTCCGATCTGGTTTTCTATTTTTCTTCTCTTGAGCATGCAAGGGGCCATATTTGATTGATATGGGGTGGAAGTGGTTAGCAAATCGATAGAGGCATGTTTTTCCCAAGAAAGGAGTTGAATGCAGGAAGAAATCAAAGAGATTTGCCCTCGAGCACCTGGAGACTTTTGCAAATCTTATTCTGTGAATCACGAAAGAATCATGGCAAGCACTAGTGCATTTAATTTTTTTTGTCTTTTTAGAGGAAGGGGATATGTTGAAAATATTATAAATGGCACGAAATTTTTGTGCAAATGGTTGGGAGGTTTTGGAAAGATCAAGACTGATTTTCTCCAGTAGAAAAAGCTTGACAGAGCCCATCCATTTTGAGAAGTCATCTAGAGAAGCATGTATATCTCTCTTTGTGTAAAATTTTATTGTTTCAAGGTGGTTGCAAGTGTACAACCATTGAAAAGCTTCGAGATTGTTCTGGAAACTTTCCCTTGCTAATAAATTTGATCAAAATTTGAGTTATTCTATGTCAATCTTGAGTAAAGTGTATTTACTTCATTTCTGATTGCATACGGGTAGTTTCTCTTGTTTCTATTGCAATCTTGTACAAAAATATAGTCCAATCACATAGGTCTTAGTCCTTGTGGCATCTTCAATTTCATTTCTCAGAAGAGCCTTCATCTGGGGATGGGATAAATGTTTTAAAATCACTTTTCTTTCATTTTGTTGATAGAGATTATCTATAAGCCTCTGAGTGTACCTCAGGTGTGACTTGGTTTAAATCTTGGTGCTTTATTAGGTTCTCTCACTCAAGCCTTCCTAATACAATCCCGTAGGTTGTGTAAAAGAGTGTTAATCTGGGCCTCCATTGAAGCACATACTCTAGTTGAGGAAACATTTTAACTTTTTGTAGCATTTTGTTGATTGAATCTTTCCATTTTACATAAGCTCTCAAGGATCTAGTGATTCAAATCCATCCTATCTCCCATCCCACCAAAATTCTTTTAACAAACAACTAAGCCTACCCATACTACCCCTATTTTTCTTTGTATACCTACCCAAGACAAAAATCCATTTACTAAAGTATGCAGAATAGATCAGGGTCTCAAATGTATTTAATAACCTTTGCCTTATAGTGAAGACATCTCCATGATCTGGAAGTGAAAAATCATGAGAGTCACATCTTGTGTGTTGATCATATTTTCCCCAAGGTCTTCTTTACAAAATTTATGCAAAAGAAAGGTACCTATATCTCCTTTCAAAGGACAAAGGTTACACAATAGGTTCTCTTACCTTGGTTGAAAGGCACAACCTAAAATAGTTAGGATAAGATCATATCCTTTTGAGGTGCTATCCATCTCTCCACAAATCCAAGTAACAAAGGGACAACTAGATTTCTCCCCAGCTTCAAAATGACATACATTTATGATATATCTACCTCTAAGCTCCCCATTGAATCTATGTTGCTATTTGGCTTGAAAAGGAGAAATTTTTTTGTTACCAACATGATACGCTAGGATCGATTAGGCCTTTCTTCAGGATGCCCTCAAGTTACAACTTGAACTCACAGAGCTCATAGGTAGTCATCTGATAAGGTGCTCTTGAGATAGGCTCTGCACCCAAAAATAGATCTATGTGGAAATATATCTCACCTAGGGGAGGAAATCCCATTATCTCTCCTAGAAAGACATCAGAAAACTCTCTCAAAATGCTATGGTCATCAAGGGATTGTCCACTAGACTCATCCTTTGATCTGTCACTAGACATAACAACATACAGCTGACAACCTCATCGCACACACCACTTAAGTTTTATAGTGGAGATGGTGCAAATGTAAATGGGCCTCATAACTCTTGTTATCACCGAATCAACTCCTAAATCATTCATACAAGCAATAGTATTATGGTAACAGTCCACTCTAGCTCTGTGTGCAAACAACCAGTCCATGCCTGAGATGACACCATATAAACCCAATGGAAGGATTCAAAGATCTGAGGTAGTGATGAAGGGTCTGAAATCCACTACACACTCCTTAAATAAGGAGTCTACAAAAATTTTAGCTCCAGAAGCCATCTCAATGTCCCAACTACAACCCTACCTGATTTCCACCAACCTGCAATGCTCTACAAAGGATGGTGCAATAAAAGAATCAAACGAACCAGAATTAAACAATATAGTGGTGGAAATACCACCAATACTACATGTCATCTCTATCAAAGTACTCTAGTACTCAACCTGGTGGTTGACGACTGCTCCGTATATCCGATGGCTCTACGTAATATATTCAATAGTAGGCTCTAACATCTACGTCTTACCCTTGTTACTAGGGTTCTGAGGGAACTCTCTCCAATGATGTCCCTACAATGTCGCATAACCATAACAGCTGCCCGGTCCTCTCCAGTGAGATGCAGCTCCAACCGGTATCCTAGAGGTCTGAGTTGTGGATCATGACGACCCAGACTATGGACTGCTAAGGTCTTTGTCTGACAAGCTCCTACTTGACTGAGGTCTCAGTGCACCATGTGTCCTGATGGGACCCCTAGGAGGAGGCTCCATACTGCTTCCCCCTCTACTGCGCCAAATCTCTGAGGAGGTCTATAAGGTTGGTCGGGTCATGCTAGTGCTGCTTCTGAGGTGGCTATTGTGGTGGCCTGAAATAAGACTAGTCCTGAACTCTATCCACCACGAGGAAGAGGAACTGACCCTCTCAATCTGCCATCTTGCATCTGCTGGATACAGCTCCAAACTATTTCTCTAGCTTGCTATGCATCTTTCCCCTATGTCTCCTCTGTAATATAAGCCTTCTCCACATGGCCTTTGCTAATGTCTGTGTGATAGTGAATGTGCACCACACCACCCAAAATCCAAATTCAGGCCCCTAATGAACCTTTGAATCCGTACCTACTCATCCTGCATATATTTGACATACTAGTAGTAGGTCCAAAAATTGACTCTCATACTCAGCTACAATCATAGACTGCCTGACGGAGGTCATGAAACTTGTCTATTTTCTACTGAATAAAACTCCTGGGTAAAGAGCTACTCATGAAACACTCCTCAAATTAGCTCCCAAGTATCTGTCCCCGAGTCAACATGGAGATTTTCGACTCCTCAGTTGTCCAGCTAGAGTCCTGCTCCATCCCTCAGAAGATGGATCGCAACACGATATTTCGTGTTGTTAGTACAAGGGTATAGCTTGAAGCATCCACTCAAGCTCACCAACAAGGCCTCTACCTGAAAACTACCTGTATCTCCTGAATAGTGAGATGTTCATAGCTTCAGGATCTCCTTGATATGGTCTACAGTTGATATCTACCGACCCCTAGGTCTCTCTGCATGCTCCTCTCTCTGTCTAGGGCTATGAGATTTGTCCCTATGTCCTGAAATCCTATCTCCAATCCCTCTCTATGGTGACTTTACCCTATCTAATTCCCCGCATAAATTCTCTGCCCTATACTCCTCACTGTGCCGAGGGGATGCATGGGCCTCCACTGATGGCTCCATGTCATGTCTAGCAAGTCATCCTCCCAAGGACCCTCCGTGTATAACGGCATTGACATATCTGAAGCGTCTGTAAAATATGAGGTAGAATGGCCATGCTATAGCCTGCTTTGGAGGTGGTATATCTAGGTCTATGTGAAAATACCCCTTGTCTGATCCGTGCCTCCTGCATAGACCAAGGTGAGAGTTAGTTCATTATTCTAGGTCTTTGTTTTAGTTTTCTATGTTTTCTACATTATATAATTATCAGACAATGTGGTTTTCTAGGTTAAAAGAAAACAATTTTTCACTACGTTAAAAGTTCATGTCTCATGTTTTCTAGTGTGCCCAAGGGTCCAAGATTTGAACCCAAAGTCTCTGATACCAAGTGTAACAACCTGCAAAAATGACATTCTAGGAACACGCTACAACCTAACACTTAACCTAAAAATTTCGACTAATTTTTTTTTGCTTAAGTTACAATAAGGTTGCAAAGAGGTGTACCGAGGTTAACCCTTAGGGTTTGATAAATTAACTTACACCACTAAACTCAACTTTTTGATAGATAGGCCAAGGTCTAGAATAAAAGATTAAATATTAAAATTACTTTACCTCTAAGGTTGATTAATTAAATGTTCAACTAGGAAGGTGCATAGTTTAATTTACTTGGTTAAATGTTTTCTCTTCTTAGTTAATGTTCAATTCCTAATATGGTTAACCTCATGTTTAAATAATTTAGTTCCATTATCCTAAAAGCTTAAAGTCCTCTTTTATTAAATTCCTAAAACATACTAAGAACTAGAAAGGACTTTACACCCCAAGGCAAATAAATGGCCCCATTCACCCATCTACACATACCCTTAAGGATTTAATTTAAACATTTAAAATACATTTCTACCAAACAAAATTAGGGTTAATCCTCCACCCTTAGATCAAAACAATATTGGCCACTAGATCCTAGGGTTCCAAACTAACCCTAAAATCCTTAAGCATTCTTATTAAAACCTTTCCTTTATTCTATTCTCCTCATTTGGTCTATTTTATTTTGTTAAAAATTGCAGGTTGGAGAGGAGGAAGCCATGGGAGCAAGAGAGGAAGAACCATGGAGGAGTCTACAAGGAGATCAACCCTTAGATTAGTTTAGTTTGTAGTTTTTTATCATTGTAATCTCTTTCATTCAAGGATTGGGAGGGGTTTCCTTTACCAATCTGGTTTTGTTTCAAAGCTATGTGAATTTGGGTTCTCTATTTGGGGCAAACCCTACCCCCATGAATATAAATGAGAAGGAATGTTTTTGATCTACAATTTGTAGGTTTAATTTCTTAATACAACAAGATTTGAGCATTATATGATTGCTGGTAATTTCTTAGTTAAATTTACAACTTAAAAATTAGTATATACTAGTTAGAATTTTGCACAGGTGTGGATCTAAGGAGTTCTATTGTAAGTGACAGAACCACCACCCAGAGAAGGTCTGGTAGTCCTGGGACCGCTGTTTCCCTACCTGGGTGACAAACCATGAACCTATCACCCTACGGAGCTGGCGGTTCTGAGACCTGCCTGCCTTGCCTGAGCGGTTGTTATGAGACCGCCGCTCTGCACAGGGTGGCGGTCCTGTTTCTTAGAAACATAACCTAAAATCTGATGATTTTTCGCAAAAAACAAAAGTTTCTAAAAGGTTCTAAAAATGCATTCTGAGCTTAATTTTATACACCTAAGGTCTCCAGTTTTGAGATTTCATTGCATTTGATCATTTCTTAGTTAAAATTACTCATTTTTAAGCATTATCAATTCCAATAAAAGCACAACTACTTACAAGATCATTTCCATTTTATTCAACTAATTTTCTTTGAATTCCAAGAGTAAAATAAAAAGTTTATATCTACTTCTACATTGTTATTTTTTATTACTACAAAAATGCAACAATTCCCTATCTCAAATTTGTTGTCTCTTTCATCTTCAACTACAACTGATATATCCAAAATAACTACAACAACTTTATTATACATTCAAGTTTACTATGCATACATTTTTAACATCTTACAACTTTTATATTTCTTCTTTCTTATTTACAATAATACAATTTCACAATGAAAGTAAACTTTCTTTTTTCCATTGAGATATAGCTCATTTCTTTAAAACAAGAACTTCTTTTCTCACAACTACAAACAAAAACTTTCAACTAAAGAGAATTACTTTCTTTTCTATTTCACAACTCTAACTTTACCACACAAATCTTTCTTCCTTTGTTTCTTCCAACATACAATACACTTTAGTAACAATTATTTTGAATGCAAATTTCCTTCACAAGATCAATACAATGTCCTCCACTTTAAAGTGGGAAATCATACAAGAATATACAAAAACGGAATGTCAATTACAATCCTCCACTCTAAAAAACTCTAAGGAAGTTTTACAACTCTTCAATGAATATTACAAACAATCATTCCACAAAACTAATAGTGGTAATTCCACCTATAGTGGGAAGGTAATTTTATCACAAGAAGGAATTTTCTTAAGGACTCCAACCAAAATCTCAAAGCTATACACATACCAACAAGATAGCTCCTTCATGATATGCTTGATCCACAACATAAATTGGGGGAGAGGCAACACTCTCCACCCACCAAAATATCCAATGAGGAGGAGAATCCATCCTCCTCATTGGCCCCCAAGCCCCAACCACATTACAATGAAAGGTGGATCCAACACATGGCAACAAACAAATGCTTCCACAACACAAAACCAAAATTTCACAACCATTCCAAAAATACACAACTCACTTCACACAAGAAGGAAAAACAACCAAAATAAACAAGGCTTTAAAAATGAAAGCCAAAGGAGCAAGAACCTATGGGGAGGCCACTTATTGCCTCCCAATGGGAAATGGGTGCCCACCTTAAAAACCTCCAATGCATATCTCAAATCCCTTATATACTCTTATGCCTCCCTCAAGTACCTCTTATGCCTCCCTCATACTCTTATTCCTCCCTCATATAAGAACAAGTAAGAAATGCAAGCATTCCTTGTCCAAGGTGGGGCACCCAACCCAAACTCCCTCCAAAACAATGAAATAATTATTATGACTCCCTACATGAATTCTTCCCATAGTCCCCTCCTACACCACACTTAGGAAATCTATCCAAGAACCCAACAATCATTCCAAAACACTCAAAAATAACAAGCACATATACACAAATAAAGGAAAACATAAGCAAGAGTAAAGCTCCTACCTTTCCATAGTAGAGCTTGTTCCAAGATTCAATCTCCAAGCTCCTTCCAAACCCAAGAAATCACCAACAAGCTCCCACAAAGACCACAAGATCTCCAAAATCGTCTAACTCCCCAAAAATGCAAGAGCACAAAATAATGAAGTAACCCCGAAACAAGCAAAAGAACTTCAATAAATAGAAAAGGGAGAGAGGAGGATGATGTGGCTCCAAGTAGGATACCACATCATTTCCTCTCCACTCCACATCACCCTATCCAACCCCATACTCCAAAGCACAATTAATAAGTGGTTGAAGAAATGACATTTTACTTACACATACAATCTAAGCCCACACCCCCTAAGGACAAAATTAATTACAAGAAAGAAAGTGCAATAAACATTTTACCTTTTTATCTTCCCAAAACACCTAATGGAGTGTAATTTTGACTCCCCCAACCCATAGGTAGGGTTGGTATAGCAATTTAAGAGGTGTGGGACAAGTTTGACTTGTCCCACAAGCCTCCAAAATTCGGCCCTAAGGCCAAATTCAAATTTCCATGAAGGGTAGAGTGTACAAAACTCAAGATCCCCAAGAACTCAACTTACAACACAAAATCCAAGAGAAATTTAGTCTAATAAATGAATTCCTTTGGTCACATCTTTAATTAGTTTAGGACAAGATTAAATTAGCTTTAATTAAGACACTAAAACCCATTAATAATAAAGGGGGAAAATTCATACACCAATATCCAAATAATTAATATAATGAATTACATCACTAAAATCACATACTAACATCAATTAAAGGAAAACTAAATAAAAGACAATACATAACCCCTTGGTCACAATTTCCCTATAATCAAATTCAAACACACACACAAATACATGTTTCCATGGTGACCCTTGTTGAATTCACCTAGAATTCCAATGTGGTTGGTCTCCAATCCCCCCGATGTTTGTTGTGAATAAATTTACCTATAAAACACATAAATACCTCATTCGGCCTCGTGGCCACATTAAAAACATCTATGATAAAATCTACAATATAAGTCCACAATCATCTATATACGAATCAAATATCATCTAGGCAATTACAATATCATTTACAATTTCTAGCAACATTTCTATTCTACATTTCATCCATGTCAAAATGATCACAACATTAGTTCAATTATCAAAGCCTACAAAGTGTGGCGAAAGATATCGCATGTCACATATATATATATATATATATATATATATATATATATATATATATACATGTAAATCATATCATATATATAACCATGTCAACAATCAATACATCAATATGAAAAATGTCTTTAATATATCCAAACATGCATCATATATGAATCGAAATCAACAACAGTCCAGTATCTCTAACATCTAACATCATGCTAAATCAAAAAGCTACAATAATATCCATAAGTGTAGTCAAAAATATTGAAATCAATAACAAAAGGGTGTCGAAGGGAAGTGGAAAGTACAGTTAGCATAGACAATGCATATTTTTATAATTAGGCTAGTTGTTATTGTTTATTCCATTATTCACTCATATAGTTTGTAACTACTCCACCTATTCTGGGGAGTCTTTTTTTATTCACGTACCTATAAAATATTGTACATGGTTCCATTGTTTAATATAATGAGTAAGAGATATTCAATCTCTAATTAATCTCCTCGATTTTCTCCTCACAAGATCACCACTTGGTGGAAAAATGCTCTCCTGGATCATTTTTTTTCTTAATGCTAAGGGAGATTTTGATTGCAATGTATATTTGGAGGACTTGGTTAACTTAGTTCCTAAAACTCCTCTTAGAGAAATATCAATTGAAGGAAACAAGGAAAGCTTAAATGTTGAAACTCTAGCGAACAAAATTATTGAACAAAATGTATGTGAAGTGGCTCAGGAAAATGTTCCTTATCTTTTTCCTTTAAGTTTAATTACATATTGGTCGATTGAAGCTCTTGAAGCTATTCTTCCTGTTGAGGAAGTGTTAGAGAGTTTGAAGAAGATGCATAGCAAGAAAAAATCATTCTCAAATAAAATCATTTCTCCTAGATAGATATTTATTTTTGTTGTTTCGTAGCTGCTCTTCTTTAGTTTCTTGTTGTGTTTATGGTTCGATCTATGATGTCATGACTTCTTTGTTCCTGGGTAGGATCCTAGACAAAAAGTCTCAATTTACCCTTTAGCTAATAAAAAAATAAGATCAAAAATCTTTTTCTAGAGTTGAAAAATTTACAAAATAGAGGCAATAAACTCTTTTATGATCACACAACAATGATCTTTGTCATCAAATTTCACCACGAATATTTTCGAAGCAATTTGTTGAATAATTTATCTTGTTTAACTTATTATTAAGGAATGAATGATATCAATTGTGTAAGCATTTCCCTTTGACCCCAACGTAGCCTCCTCTTTCTTTGAGGATTTATAGTTCATTTGTTTTTACTAGTATACCATATGATTTATACTTTGTTAGATAGAGTAAAGACTATGAATTACCCTTATTTGTGAGAATTATAATATAGCCTTTTTTGTATCATATAGTAAATTTTTATATAAGGAGGAATTTGTTTATATTAATTTTAAATAGTAACTTTTATATGTAATGTGACATATGCCTAATCATTGCATCTTGGAATAAATTTTATGACTATAAGAAATTTCATGTATTCAAAAATATTAATACCACATTGGTTGATAGGATTGGTTAACAACAATGTATGTAAGTCCTATTATACAACTATCTTTCTGCCAATAAGGGCAATGTGACAATTTAAGTGAACCTTTTAATTACATTATGGTTAATTGGTTGCAAGATGAGAATGTTTTGTTTCTTGGAATTCCTGTCTCCTCCTGAGTGGCTTCATAATCGAAATAAAAATTTCTCATATAATCACATCTAAATATATGTTGTACTTCTCTAACTCAAATATGCCTCTTTGGTGTTTCGACTCTTGATGATTACCTTTTCTTTCTTGAGCTTCTCCTCTCCAAGTAATGTAATCCACTCACATCCTTTTAACTTTTTTTAAATTAACGTAGGTGTTGTCTAATAACAAGGTTTTGATATCATGCTCTTTATCATGTTTACAAAATGATACATTGTACAATATATGAAATTAAAAAATACCTTTCATTAAAGTGTAATTTGTTAAATCCGAGGAATCATAAGTTTGCTTGAAGGCAATGAGTAAGCTTATTTTATTTTTGAGAAAGTTTATAACAAAAAATTTGCATTCTGCTCAAACAAATTAGTCATATACTCTTAATGCAGAATTTGAGTTGTTATAACAACTCAATGGATTTTGAGTAATTTATCGATGGAGAAATCTATATCAATCATAATTTCATTAAATTGACTAAACTTGACAACTATATGTGGATGGTTTGTTTGTATATCACCATAAATTTTCCTAATCCCCAAAAATGGCATGTACTCAGAAAATAATCTTCAACAGAAAACTTCACATATAAATGCAATGTTAGCTTTTCTTCACTCACTGTAAATACACGAGGCTTTTAAAGTTCATTTTCTCTGGTCTTCATAACACACCAGTTTACTCGGATTTATTTTCCGTTATTATTTTCTACACAAACTTTGATACCTCTATAGACGTCATCATTACACGTTTCAAGTGTGATTGCTAATTTAACATTCCATTAAATGTTTTGTGGAAATTGGGAATAGTAAGTAATGTCCGTAAACAACCACCGACGGGCGTCCACTCTCATATAAGCGTTTCATATTCTATGTAAAGTTGACAAAATACGGTTGTCGCCTCCATGTTTGAAATCATGGAGCGTCTTTATATATCGTCTGGGCCATCGCATTCAGAAGTCTCAACTGGACACGATTGCTTATTTCGGCAACCAGCGATCGTTCAATTCATTTTCTATATAATGTCGGCAAGCGATCGTTCAAATCACTGAGCGTTCTAAAACATCGTGGAGAAGTAGAAGGGACTTGTCCTCTGTAAGAAGACATGGCCGGGGCAGTCTGACGTCGGAAAATAAGGCCCGACTCGAGCATTCGCCTCTTCTCCATGTGCGTTGTGAATCAGACGGATACCTACATCAACAGATGTACGTTTTACTGTAGATTTTTCGTCTGGATAATATCCTCGTGTATGATTGATGATTCGCAAAGTCCCAATGCGCGGAAAACAATTTGATTTCTAGTATTTATATAGCACGTGAGTTGGGAGGAGTCGAATTCGTAGAAGTTGTAATCAATTTCATACCACAAGGAAAGATTCCAGCGAGCCACGCCATGTTTTTCGTTTATTTTATGATTAGCCATAATTTGTCGCCCATTCAGCGGAGTTTTGTATGTTTTTATCTATACAGCCTGTTGATATTGATAGGCATCCTACAAGTTGAAGAAAAATCCATCAAATTGAAGAGCCGTCTATCTTCCAACAACAAAGTGATGCCAAATTTTAGAGCCATCAACAAGCAAGCTACAAACACCCAAATCTTTGTAAGATCTATTCCAACCAAGAAGAATTTAACTTATTTTCAATGTAAAGTGAGGTAATATCCCTTCCAAGGATGATTATCTTGATCTCGTTTTCTTTAATTTCCCAATTAAATGTGCGTTATTTTGCTCTACGCTTGGACTTCCAATGATTTGTATAGATTTTTACATGTATTCTTGGAGATAAATTTGATTAAACATAGGAGGGTATTACAATCAAGAGCATTTTCCATAAAATGGCACATAGCTCGGGACTGGGGACATTTTAAGGAGTGGTACCCTTTGGGCCCACTAAACTTTAAGATTTATTATTTCAACCACATTATATTATATTTACACTTTAATTTGTAAAAATTTGAAACTTAAAATTTGTTATTTTAAAATTTGTGTAAATAGTAAATTTAATTTAATCAAGTTTTTAACTTCTTAATGAATATATTAAATTTATTATTTAAGATTTTCCAATAAAATATATATGGGTGAATTTGTTTTCATTATGTATATAATGAAAATTTAATACCAGAATTACATAAATTAAATTTGAAAACTTACTTTTCATTCTTGATATTACATATGAAGTATTACATCCATTTATCTAGGAGATGTTGGTGCTCAAATTAGTCTTGCCCCATTTGCTATTAGAAGCCCTCAATTTGTGGCCTCTGTCACGTTTGTGTCTCCCCATGTTGGTGCTTGAAAACTCTGTCCTCCATTTGGTTGCCATGATTAATTCCTCCTTGGTTGAAGGTCACTTAAAAACATAGAATTTGCTGATTCATCCTATGTCCATCTAAAGGTGTCCGTCAATTGGGTGTAGAACTAAGGATGTTCCTTCCCTTCCATTTTCCGTAGTCGTGTGTTCCTGTCCCATCCGTTTTTTTTCCTAGGTACCTGAAGAAATGTGAATGGATATATCTCAGAGGGTCATGTGTGAACCTTACAACATTTCCAATTTCTATGTCCCTAAAGAAAATTTCATCTCCAGGCTTAAACAGTGGTTTCCCTGCATTTTATTTCTTGACGGGTGTGTTTCTCCCATCAATTTCAAATCTCTGCATCTATAGCAATGGGGCCCTTTTTGGTTGGATGCAGCTCGGTGGGGTGCTCTAAAAATTTGTGGATCAGTTCAACCCAAAACTTGTCCATGTGGAGGAACGAAGTTCATTTGAAGACTCACTTTTTTCTTTGGCCTTGGACTTGCACTGGGGGGACACATGAAGGAATTCACTACTTTTCCTAGAATTATAAAAAATTTCATGTAGCTGATATAGTTTTTGCGGGCCATGGACACTTGGTGGGCTGGCACTCATTTGAAGATCTGTCTTAGGGTCCCACCTTAACAAATGCGTAGAGGGACAACTGGAAGTTTTCGTTGGCTCCAATGGGGACTTAAAATTTTTAAAAGAAAATTTCCAAGGCTTGGGACAAGTGGTGACCCCATGCTCATTCAGGGTCTCCACTTTTGGGGACCATCTCGAAGTTTGCCATAAGGACACGTGGAGGGACAGAGCATGTTTGGGGGCCGGCCCTTGAGTTTTTTTTTTAAAGAAGCGTCAGGAGGACACTTGGAGGCTTCCGCTTGCTCTCCCTTTTTGTTTGGATTTTGCAACGACCAAAGAATATGGACTCAAACCTTGGACACATGGCACCTTCCACTGAACTCGCTAACTTTTAACAGACTCTACCGGAATAAGACACGCGTTGAGCCCACGCTTGTTTGGGGTCTCTACTTTTGGGGACCATCTCAATATTCACCATTGAAATGCATGGCAATTTGTAAATTCAAAAGGCAGACCCTCAGGGAAAATTTGGAAAAAAAATCTTTCTTCCAAAAAAAGAAAAATAGCAGAATTAAGCCGCGGTTCCTCTGGGACACGCGTTAGGCCCATTTTTCAAGGGTAGAGGGGTGGAGCAAATTGAGAAATTCTATATTTTTTCCAAAAGGTCTAAAAGGTATAAAGGAACCCCGAGGCCCATCTTAACTCGGATCTCCCACGTGGATTGTCCAAATTCAAAAGGGAGATCGATGATAACTGCGCATATATATCTGATTTTCTGCCATTTCTGTTCCAAAGCTCCTGAGGATGTGAAATCTTCTAGTTTTTATCATTTCTTGGAGTCTTCTACACACCAAATGAAGAGGAACATTAATTTAATATGCTAGTTCAGTGGGGAAGGTCTGAACACGTCTTTTACCATTAAAGATGTAATCTAACTATCAGATTTGACTTCATCTTTCTTTCCTTTGCACGCAAGAGACCTGTTGATATCTTTGTTTGGTGGGAAAAAATTCGAAAACATATTTTACCATTAAGATGTGATCTGACTATTGGACTCAATCTGAGTTTCCAATTTTTCCTTCCTTAGCATGCAAAGAACCAGATTTGAAAGATTAGGGGCGGAAGTAGTTGGCACATGAATGGAAGAGTGATTTACCAGGTGAAAGAATTGAATGCTGAGATATTTGAAGAAATTTACTTCCCTGAGCACTTGACAACTTTTGCAAATCTAATTCTAGGAATCACGATCGAGATCATGGCACGCACTAGTACATTGAATGTTTCTACTTTTAGCAGGAAAAGTTGTAGTAAAAATGTTATAAATTGCATGAATCTATCGTGCAAAGGGTTGGAGTGTTAGAGGTCAAGACTGATTTTCTAAGAGAAAATATTGATAGATTCCTTCTTTCTAAGAAACTGTCTGAGAAACCTATTTATCTCTTTTGTGTCAAATTTGATCATGTCAAGGTGGTTGCAAGTGTACAACTATTGACAAGCTCTGAGATTATTCTAGAAACTTTTCCTTACTGATAAATTTAATCAAACAAGAGTTAATCTGTGTTATTTTTGGGATAAATTCTTGTTTGCTTCCTTTCGGATCATCTACAAGTAGTTTCCCTTATTCCCGTTGCAATATTACATTGAAATTTTTGTGAATCACACACGATCTTATCCTTGTGATAGTTTGGTGGTATTTGTAATTTCATTTATAAGAAGAGATTTCATTTGATAGTGAAATAAAAAAAATTAAAATCACTATGACTTCTACCATGACTATAGGATTGTTTATTAGCCTTTGAGGGTATCTTAGGCATGATGAAACAGAGATCGATAATGTTTAGTTAAGTTTTTCAATTTGAGCTTTCATTTTGGATTCTTGAAGTTTGTGTGAAAATGTGCTAATATGGGCGTCCATTGAAACACATATTCTGGTTAAAGGAACATCTTACCTCTCCATTTTTGTAAGAGTTCTCGAAGATCTGGAAAATCAAGTTCATTCCACCTCACCTCCCACAAAAATTCATTTAAAAACAACCAATCTTACCCATACTACCCCTGTTTGTCCTGTGTGTGTACAAATGCATAATTTCCATCACCAAAACATGCAGAAACAATTAGGTTTTTATTGTCTTCAGTAGCCTGAACCTTGCCTACGAAATATCTCCATTATCTAGAGTGACAACTCGTGAGAGTTAGATTTTGATTTATTGATCATATTTTCTTCAAGGTCTTCTGAATAACTTCACAAGGAATGATATCTCCATCTCCTCCACAAACAACAGGCTACATAAGGGTCCTGTCACCCTGGTTGAAATTCACAACCATAAAGTAGTGAGGATAGGTCAAATCCACTTGAGGGTGCTACCCATTTCTCCACGTTCTGAGTGATAGAGAGCAAGCTGCATTTCATCCCTGGCTACAAAATAACACACTACATTCTCTGCTTGTCTCTAAGATTCCTGCCAAACCTGTGATGTTGCTCATATTTTGAGGGAGAATCAATATTGGTACCAGCAAGAGAGGTTCCTATATTTAAGGATAGATAATCTCCATAAATATCTCAACATACAACTCCGAAAACAACTCCATCTTATTTTACATGAGATTTTGTTATCTCACAAAACTAATATTGGTAATTATTTTTTACTGAATAACTCATAATAATATTTACTCACCCACTTATAATTACATTTACCATGATTTAATTAACTATTACAACTCATATTATATTATCTTACTTAATATAATGATTCAATTAATATTCTATGTTCACACTACAATATAAATATTCCTAACATTCACCCCCTTTAGGGTGAACATGGGGTCAAACCACCTAAAGACATGAGTATAAAACAGTTCCACATTTGGTACTAGATCTTGTTGCACATGATCACCTCTCTCTCTCTCTTACTAGTTGATCATGATCACCTATCTACATGAATCTATTCACTGGATGATTATCTTCTAATGAAGTATGGTAGTCAGAGGATTGTACGACTATTAGAGGATCGTACAAAGAAGCTTTCCTGTTGTGATCAAAGTCTTACAATATTTCTTCTTCTACATTATATAGATATCTCAGGAATGATTATTAGGTTCACATAGAAATACATCATTGAAAAATAAAGCACACATGTAAAATATAAATTTCCACAAAATCAATTTGTGGCCTCATAATTGGTGACTAACGAGAGGCCCTAAAATTCCCCCTTCCTCCAAAAGGTGAAATATTTACCATAAGAATTCCTCATCACTAGGACACGGAATTTCTTCATCATTACAGTATTCATCCCAATCAGTTTCTTCTTTGACCAAAAGATATTTTTGGTCTATTTTTTTATCAAGTAGATTTTTTTCGTTTTTTTTTTACAGTTAAAGGCTACATGTCCGGATTCATCATAGTAATAACATTTCATTTTACTTTTAGAAGGTAAAGGTTTTGGTTTGAAATTTCCTTTCTTAGATGAAGTACTTTCTTTATTCTATACATACATTAATTCTTCATATTCTTCCTAATTACTCTGACCAAGTAATGTGGAGATTACTCATTCTAGGGTAATTGTTACCTTGCTTAAAATAAAAACAATATTCAAATAGCTTTTAGGCATACTATTTAGAAGTATTGATTTAGCATCATCATCCTTAACTGACTCTTTAATTCCAGCTAATTGATTGAGAAAAGAGTAGAAATTACTTATATGATTTGTAATTTTTTATTTCTCTTCCATTTTCAACCCATACAAATATTACTTCAGTGTAGTATTCTTGTTTTAGATTCATAACCAATAAATTTGTTAAGAGACTCTTAAATTTATTTTGTAGATTTTGTGAAATCCACATGATGAAGATAGGCTTTTTATTATCCTAGACCAATCATACCTATTAGAAGAAATTATTATCTAACAGAAGTGCACGTGTGTTGAGGGGGTGACAGATTTGTAACTTTTCTTATGTAAAAATCACAAATTTCTCGTCTCGAATTAAAAAATTAAACCTAATAACTTAATAGGCATAAATTACATTAATTTTTTTATTTAAAAGAGGTTTCCATGTTAAACATTATCAATAAATAATAAATTTCTTGATTAAATTCTCTACACAATCTTGTTGAATTTGGAATTAAATTAATTATTAAATATTATTAATTTACTTTCTAAAAATAGTTATGGTTTAAAAAAAGTTTACAAAGCTCCATAAGTTTATTTAAGTACCATGCACCAAGTTTATTTTATTTCCTATAACCAAAGTTAAACTATTTTTTCTAGCCACTAAGTGACCCTATTCACCCATTACCCATGTTCTCTTCTTTAAATTACATTCCCACAAAGATACCTCCCACTTATGTGATGTAGGGTTACATTTGGGCCCTTAGATTAAATCTATCATAGCCGTTAGATTTGAGTTGCCCTAAATATCATTATAGGTTTCTTTTGAATTCCAGTTACCCTAATGCTTCATTCATATTAACATTCTTATTTTCTAGGTTTTGAGGAGGAGGTGAAGGTGAAGCCATCGAGGCCATTAGATAGGGTTGGAAGCTCCATTTTTTATAAATATTTTGTTCTAAAAACATAGATCTACCCATTTCTTTTTTGGGTATTGTTTTCCCTTCTTTATTTATTTTTAATTATTATTTTTCTTCCAAGTTGGTTGTATAGACATCGTATATATACCTATTTGGGTAAATAATAAGAAACCCTCCATGTTTATTTTCATATATATATATATATATATATATATATATATATATATATACACATATATATATATATATATAATAATATATAATAAAAAAAACTAAACTGGCCACAAAAAAATATTATAGTGCCTCGATGCCAAAAAAAATTGCGGACTGTATCATATGGCATGGTCCCATATATGTTTAAACATAGGGTTTTAAATATTTGGTCCCTCCCCCTGTCATGCCCCTCCCTGACATTATAGAGTTTTAATAATGTTTGGGGGGGGTGTGGGTGGCGAGCCCCGTGCTCTTCCTCACCCCCCACACAAAGTGGTTTATTTAATATTTTCTCTCTTAAAACTCGATATAAAGTTTCAACATTTCTTAGTTTTCATTTAATCACACAACTTATAACAAAGTAAATTGCATGTCTCTTTTAACTAGTATACTTTTAAAATTCTCATCTTTTTGTTTTTTTAATTAAACAAAACAAATTTGGTAAGTGGAATTTGTAAGTACATTCTTTGGTAATACAAAAATTTATAATCCATTTCTTACAATAAAATAGTCCATTATAACTAGGTATATAACTATAGTTCTTTCTCCATTAAACTAACTCACTACAATTTGGAATAAATTAAGTATACAAGGATTTCTTTCCAACATACAAAAGTAACAATCTTCCACTCTAAGTGGGAATAATAATAAAATTTATAACATGGAGGTTCTCCCAACAAGATCAAAATAAAAATCCTCTTTCAAAGGTCATATCCCAACATTTTCTTTCAAACATAGATGCTTCAACTCTTCAAATGTTGAATCACAATACAAATAAGGGTATAGGTGATGCTTTCTACCAAAACTATAATCCAATAATGGAAGAGGCCATCCCTTTATTATCCCCCAAGCCCCAACCAAAGAACAATGAGGGGTATTAAGCAATATTTCACAACTTTTACTAGAGGCTTTCACAACATACATTCCATCAAATAGTACATTCAGAGAACATATTCAAACAATACACTCAAATAATATACTCAACCAAGATTACAATTTTCCTAAAAAATCACAAAGGCTTTATAACAACAAGCCTACAATGAGTAATGGAATATGGGAACCACCGCCTTTTTTTATCCCAAGTGATATAGGATTTCCAGCCAAAATATTCCATGTGCACAACTCAAAACATAGTAAAATCCTTATTTCTACTCTTGCAAAATGCAAAATATATCCATGATATCCTTTTCACTCCCCATAGTTGGAACTCAAACTCACACTCCATCAAAAATACATGTCTCACATATCCATTTTCCCTCTCCAATGGTTCCATAAACACATCTCCCACACCAAACTAAAGGAAAGCTACCCAGTTACAATGAAACATAATCACAACACTCATACAATATACAAAAAAACACATTTCTAAATCAAATACATTAATACAAAAATGCAAAAATAGGAGATCCTACCACTCCATCAAGCTTTCAATTCCCTTTCTCAACAAGATTTAGAATCCTTCACACCAATCTCAATCCAAGATGGAACTCCAAAAGAAAACTCCAAGTACCTGAATGAAGACCAATTTTCAAAAGTGCAAGAGAAACAAATAAGGTGATTAACCTATAATCCATCAAAATCATCTAATAAATAAAAAAGGGATGTGAGGATGATAAGGTGGCTCCATGTAGAATTTTGCTTCATCATCCCTCTATTCAAACACACAAGTCAAACACCAAACCCAAAGCAATTAAATTTTACATGTAAGACTTATAAAATACCCACATGTTACTCCAAGTTGCACACCATGCTTATCAAGGAAATACCATGTTACTCCAATTATTCACCCTTTTACTATCCCCAAATATATAAACAAGCCTAAAATTAACTCCCCATACCATAGGCATGGTTGTTTCATGAATTTATAAAGAATGTGACAAAATTAGCTTGTCCAAAAAGCCTTCAAAAAATTCTCCGAAGTCAAAATACAAATTTTAAAGTTGGGAAAGAGTAGACAAAAAAAATCCAACACAAATCTAACTTACATCCACAAGATTTCAAGGACCATATACCCAGTTTATTTCCCATATGTCATATCTTCCCTCTTAATTTAAATTTAAGCTAAACTAGCTAATTGAGATACATTAGAAAGTGTAAAAAAGTAACAATATTTAGCAATAATTAAACACATGCACAACATATTCAAAAAATTAAAATAAAGGGAAAGACATTAAACCCATGGCCACATAAAATAGGTTACCCCCTATGGGAACATCCTAAACAAACATGCAACAACAAAACATATTATTATACGCAAGTTGTCAAATTATTTTGGTGTTGCACAACACATGAAAACCTTGCATAGATGGTCACAGTCCCCCTTCTGATATATGTGATTAAATGTCCATTCAACAAAAAACTACCTCTCTGGACATACGGCCATATCAACAACATCAAGAATAATATACATATAAAAATTAATAATCATCTTGCAAAATTATTAGTTCTATGATCTATTATCTTATCTAGTAATTAGAGCTTAACATCAATAAAATCATAATACTAATTGAAAACATCCAACATAGGTAATACATTTAGAATACGACATGTTAGTATAAAATGAAAATACTAAAAAGAAACATTTATAATTGTCTATCAGTGTCATCTAGTGTACTATAATCAAAATGTAAATCACAACACATCCATAGTCCAATATATGCATAGTCCATCATCTACTGATCAAAATATAATAATCAAATGTCTAAGCATGAATCCAACAATAATAACATCAAAATGAAATAGTGTTGAAGAGGAATGGGAACTACATCCCACTCCCCTTACAATTGACTTCCTCCTAGAAGTGACTGGAATAGGTTTTGAAACTTGGCCCGTAACAGAGTAGTATTCTACCATGCGGTAGGAGTTTCATTGTACCTATCCTATTAGACATACACTTGGTCATTCTCACGGAATCAAAGGCCCAAGGTCCTGCACTCTATACATGGAGTTGTGGAGCTCAATTACTTTGGATTAGAGTGCAATATGAAACTTGATGGAAAAAACAATAACTAACATCCGTTATGGAGGGACCAAAATTGGTTACCTATGACCGACATCAGTATGACAAGGATGAACTGACATCTCTTAGGGCTAACTGGTGTAAGTTACCTGTGTGGGAGTTTTTTATTTAACCCTTTGGAAATAGATCTATTTTTAGCATTAAAGTTGATCTATTAATTATAATTACATGGTTACGTACCCTAAGTTTGTATACGCCTATATAATCATGAAAGCTAGGGTTTAGAAGTTAGAATTAACAAGAAATTTCAAAAGTTTTGAATTATTGTGAGAATAATTGTGAGAGAGAATTATTGGAGAGGAAGCAAAACCCTGAGCGAAAGAAAGTACTGTACATATTAGAGGTGTGGAAGATTGTAAATCTTCAATTGTATATCTTTTCAAAGGTTTGGATAATAGATTGACTTGTTTCTTAGTGGATGTATCCCACACTAGGTGAACCACCTTAAATATGGTGTTGATTTATATTTCTTGTTTTGTATAATTATTCTGGTATAATATCCATTTTCATTGCATGTATGTTTAGATATGATGTATTATCTATATAACCTTCTGCTAACCCCAAAAAAAAGGTATCATAGTTTTGTTTGAGGGTTTTATGTGTTGACAGATTTACTCAAAGAGGGTTTTCTAATTGAGTGGGAGCTACAAAAATTGAAAAAGACAACAAATACAAGGTAGAGAAGTTTGATGATCGAAATTATAAATTTTGGATGATGCAGATTGAGGATTATCTGTATCAAAGAGATTTTTATTTAACGTTAGATGTGAATTCTAGACCTACAAAGATGACTGATGAAGAATGGAATATTCTTGATAGAAAGGATTTGTAATCTATAAGATTGAGCGTTGCAGCATCTGTGGCTTCTAATATTACAAAACCAACTTCTAGGGTAAGGTTAATGAAATCTCTTTCTAATTTATATGAAAAACCTAGTTATTAAAATAAAGTTTATTTGATGAAGAAACAATTTAGTTCTAAGATGCATGAAGGTGGATATGCATCTTGTCATTTGACTGATTTCAGATCTATTTTAAATCAGTTAAAATCGGTTGATATACCATTTTATGATGAAGTGAAAGCACATTTATTCTTATGTTATTTTCCTGATAGTTGGGATAACTTGGTAATGGTTTTTAGTAATACAACATCTCCTAATGATATTTTGAAGTTTCTTGATGTATTTAGTATAATCTTGAATGAAGAAATTCATAGGAAGAGTACAAAGGAATCATCATCTAAGAAGGCTTTGAATGTAGAAAGAACGGGCATGCAGAAGGAGAGATCCAAGAGTAAGAGTAATGGGAAATTAAAGTCAAGGGATAACAGATCTAAATCCAGCTGTAAGAGAATTACTTGTTGGAAATGTGGAAAGAAATGAAATGTGAATAATGATTGTTGGTCAAAGGATAAAGAGAACCAACAACCAAAAAAAGGTAAAGAATAAAATATTGTTATAGCAGAGGTAATGTAAGATATTATTATTATTATTTTAGATAATAGAATTGAATCATGGGTTTTAGATTCAAGATATTTTTTCGATGCAAACCCTAATAAGGGTTATTTGATAAATTATATCTAGGGAAATTTTGGACATTTTTATTTGGGTGATGATGAACCTTGAAGTATTACTTGTAAAAAGAAAGTTCATCTAAAATTACATAATGGAAATACATGGATATTGAAAGATGTGAGGCATGTACCAAGCCTCAAGAGGAATCTCATTTCTACAGGGAAACTAGGTGAAGCTAGTTGCATGGTTACATTCACAGCAGATGCTTGCAAAGTCACCAATGGTGTTTTTTTTGTTGCAAGAGGTAAGAAGGTAGGAACATTATATTTATCTACTGGTGTTACTGATTCCTTTTCTGCATTATCTACTTTAAATTTAGAGGCATGCATGTGGCATAATCGCTTGGGCCATATGAGTCAAAAAGGAATGCATATCTTAAAGGCTAAGGGTAAGTTATAAAATTTGAAAGATTTAGATCTTGATTTCTGTGAGCATTCTGTCTTTGGAAAGAAAAAGAGTGTGATATTTCTCAAAGTTGGGGGAACTAAGAAGGAGCATAAATTGGAGCTTGTACACTAAGATGTGTGGGGACCATTTAAGGTAACTTCTCATGGAGGATCCAAGTATTATGTTACTTTCATTGATGATGCTACAAAAAAGGTATAGTTTTATTTTATTAAATGTAAATATGATGTTTTTGAAACTTTTAAAAGATGGAATGTAATTGTTGATATTTAATCAAATTCAACATTAACATGCCTTAGATCTAACAATGGTGGTGAATATTGTAGTAAGGCTTTTAATGATTATTGTTCAGTGAATTTGATACGTAAAGAAAGAATTGTTCTAAGAACACCACAGGAGAATGGTGTTGCATAAATAATGAAAAAGAAATTCATGGAATGTGCTAGAAGTATGAGAATACATTCTGGATTGCTTTTACAGTTTTGGGTAGACGCAGTTGATACAAAGATTTATTTGATTAACCACGGGCCTTCAAGTTCACTATATGGAGGAATACCAGAGGAATATTGGAAAGGAAAAGAGGGATATCTTAATTTTATTGAATTTTTTGGTTCATAAGATTTTGTGCATATTGATAAGGAAAATAGGAAAAGGTTGGATGCAAAATCTAAGAGATATAATTTCATTGGCTATGGATCTAGTGATTTCAAGTTATGTTTTTAGGATTTAGAGAATTCTGAAATTATTAGGAGTCATGATTTTGAATGAAATGAAAAGAGAATGTATAGGGATCAAATTTTGGTACACAAGGACAAACCAGTTGAGAAGTTCATGAATGAAAATGAACTCTTAGATTTAAAATTAATACCGATAGGGTTACACAATAACCAATGTTGGTTGACCCCTAACCGAAATCGGTCAGTAGAACTGGTATCGGTTATAGAAGAGCCAAACCGGCATCAGTTTATAGAACTGACGTCAGTTACAGGTGTTTGGCATTGATCACTAATAGATTTAGATGCAAATGTCCAGGAAGTCTAGAATGAGCCTTTGATACCCCAAAATCCTATGAGTAGGTCACAAAGGTTAAGTAAACTTCCAAAAATATTTACACCTCTATTTTATTTATTATTGACTGATAATGGTGAACTAAAATTTTTTGAATATGAAATGCACTATAAGACCCTCATTAAGTGGGAGCATGGCATGGATGAGGAGATGGATTCCTTGGAAAAAAAATAGATTTAGGATTTGGTTAAGTTACCAATAAGTAAGAGGACATTGCAGAACAAGTGGGTTAACAAGATCAAGGAAGAAGAGGGTGGACATAAAAGGTACAAGGAAAGGCTTGTAGTAAAGGGATATTAACAGAAAACAGGTATCAACTTTGGTTAAATATTTTCTCCTATTGTAAATATGAATTCTATTCATACTGTATTGATTTTACTTGTAGTACATGTTTTGCATTTAGAGAAATTATACGTGAAGAAATTTTTTCTTCATGGTGACTTGGATGAAGATTTTTATATGCAGCAGACACTTGGGTATGAATTCAAGGGTAGGGAGAAATTAGTGTGCATGTTGAAAAAGAGCATATATTTTCTCAAACAAGCTCTAAGGAAATGGTACATGAGGTTTGATAGTTTTATTCATGAGCATGGTTACTTAAGATGTGAATATGACCATTACATTTATTTTAAGAATCTTTCAAATGGGAGCTATATTATTTTGTTACTATCTATGGATAATATGCTTATTGCAGGATCTGGTATGCAGGACATTGGTGAGATTAAATGAAAGCTAGCTCACACATTTGCTATGGAGGATTTAGTAGATACAAAAAGAATCCTTGGCACATAAATACACATAGACAAGAAGAATAAGAAATTATATTTGTCTCAAGAGGATTATATCTACAGGGTGTTAGAAAGGTTCAAGATGCAAAATGAAAAACCTGTTAGTACACCTATGGTTGGAAACTTCAAATTGAGAAAAGATTAGTTTCCTTCAACACATGAGAAGGTCAAATAAATGACACGAGTTCCATATGATTCAATATTTAGGAGTCTTATGTATGTTATGGTTTGTATGAGATTAGACATTGCAAAGCCAGTGAGAGTTGTGAGTAGATATATGGGTAATCTAGGTAAAGAGCATTCGAAAGCAGTCTGACGGGTACTCAAATATTTGAAAGGAAAATATAGAATTTCATTATGATTTGAAGGTTCAAAAATTTCATTATGTGGCTATGTTGATTCAGATATGGATGGAGACCTAGATGGTAGAAGGAGCACTACTGGATATATTCTATTTGGAGGTGGGACAAAAGTTAGCTGGATTTCAAGATTACAGAAAGTTGAGGCTTTGTCTAATATAGAGGCAGAGTATGTTGCATCTACATAGGCTATAATGGAGATGATATGGCTGAGTAGGTTCATGAAAGAGTTGGGAAAGGAGAAAGATGATTGCAAATTGTATAGTGATAGTTAGAGTGTAATTCATTTGGAAAAGAAATCAATGTTTCATTCAAGAAAAAAAATCAGTTGAGGTATCAGTTCATATGGCAGGTATTGGAGCATCAAAAGTTGAATCTTTGAAAGATTCATACTAGTGATAACCTTGCGAATATGCTAATGAAGTCATTAACAAAGGAGAATTTGGAGCTACACTCCACTTCTGTTGGTATTCGAGTTTGAGACTTAATGAGGAAGAAAAAAAGATAAAGAATGATCCAATAATGACATTGTACAAGTATGGTGTTTGTAATTAATCTCCAAGTGGGAGATTGTTTAATTTTTGAGCTCAATTACTTCGGATTAGCATGTAATATGAAACTTTCTAGAAAACACAGTAACCGAAATTAGTTATGGAGGGACCAGCAATGGTCACCAATGACCGAAATATGTCAAGCAAGGAGGAACTGACATCGGTTAGGGATCATCAACATTTGTTACCTATGTAGGAGTGTTTTATTAAACTCTCAAGAATTAGATCTATTTTTAGCATTAAATAAGATCTACTGATTGTAATTTCATGGTTAAGTACCCTAAGTTTGTATACACTTATATAAACATGAAATATAGGGTTTACAAGTAAGAATTAAGAATAACTTGCAAAATTTGTTGATTATTGTGAGAATAATTGTGAGAGAGAGAATTATTGGACAAGAAACAAATGCTGGAGAGAAAGGAAGTATTGTACATCTGAGAGGTGTGGAAGATTGTAAATCTTCAATTTTATATCTTGTCAAAGATCTAGATAATAGATTGGCTTATTTCTTGGTGGTTGTATCCCACATTGGGATAACCACGTTAAATTTGGTGTTGATTTATATCTCTTGTTTTATATAATTCTTTTGGTAGAATATCTATTTTGATTGCATGTATGTTTAGATCTAATATATTATCTTTACAACCTTGTGCTAACCCCAACATTGTGATTTTCACAGGCTCCATAGACACCTACCCCAACTCCTACACCTACAATGTGATCTAATCCAATAGATGAGAGGAATCTGGAAGGTATCTCCTAAGAACAGAAACATGAAATACATTGTGGATGAGAGATAATCTAGGTGACAAGGCTAGACGTTAAGCTAAGGGACAAATCTGCTCCAAGATCTTGAATGGACCCACAAATTTAGGAGCTAACTTAGAGAATTTTCCATACCAGATAGGACTCTTATAATGTCTGTAACGAAGAAACATCTTCATGCCCATCTCATAGCTAGGACAAAATTTCCTCTTATCTGCATATTTCATGTGTCTATCTTTTGCCTCTTGAAGCCTTTATCTGATCAAAATAATTTGATGCTCCATGTTTTGTAACAAAGATGGCCCAAGAGATATTATTTCCTCTAATTTGTTCCAACTCAGTGGTGTCATGTATTCCGTGCAATAAAATGCCTTAAATTGTGCCCTACCAATAGATCTCTAGAAGATTTTTTTGTGCGCAAAATCAACCAAGTAAAAATATTCCTCCCATCTTGATTGATGGTCCATGATGTACATCTGAAGCATGTCCTCTAAAATATGATTCAACCACTTCATCTTTCCATCTGTCTCTGAGTGATATGATGTACTGAAATCGATACTCGTCCCAAGGGCATGTTGCATGGTGGTCCAAACATGAGAGCTGTATAAGGCATCATGGTCACAAATAATCTTTCATGGAATCCCATGTAGATGAATGATATCACTTAAGTATACTCGCACCACTGCACTATATGTAAAGGTGGTCATCACCAGAGAAAAATGAGCCAATTTCATCAATATATTCACCATGACCATGATGGTGTCGTGGTGGTATCTCGACATCGGTATCCCTATTATGAAATTCATGGAAATGGTTTCCCATTTCCATTCCAGAATGGCATGCAGGTAAAGAAGGCCAGTTGGATGCTTATGCTTAGCCTTCACCCTCTAACACTCCAAACAATTGGACAAATTCAGAGCTACATCTCTCTAAAGTCCTCTCCAATGGTACAACTGTCTCAAAGTGGCGTGCATCTTCTTCACCCTTAGATGGGATGAATAAGGTGCATGATGAGCCTCTATAAAATATCCTTTCTCAAACCTCCATCTCCAGGTACAGAAATCCATCCTTTTTGTCTGAGAATTCCTTTTTTATGCAATTTGAATCCCTAAAACTTACCCTCAAGGGGTATCTCAGACTAAATCTTTGTTTTGTCTATAAGATAGAAACTATCATGTCGAATTTGTCACAAAATCCTACTCCGTAAATAATTACACTAAAGTAGCCTATACCAAAATGACTTTGTCGACTTAAAGCATATGCAACAACATTCTCCTTTCCCTTCACATGCTTTATCTCCAAGTCATAATCACATAACAACTCCATCCAACATCATTGACGAGCATTAAGATTAGGCTACGTGAGGAGGTGACCTAATTTAAAATGGTCTATCCTGAGAATGAACCTCCTGCCTAGAAGGAAATGACACCAACACAATAAAGCGTGCACCACTGTTGTAATCTCATGGTCATGAGTCAGATAATTGAGCTCATAATCCTTGAGTTTGCAAGACTCAAAGGATACAAAACGTCTATCCTGCATCAAAACATATCTTAATCCTTCCAAAGAAGCATCTTTACATACAAAAAAATCTCTCTGAGGATTTTTTACTGTAAGAATAGGTGTGGTCGTAAGGTATTCCTTTAGTGTACTAAAGGATTTCTCATGTCTATCCGACCAAATAAACTTCTATCCTTTCCGTTCAAGGGAAGTAATGGGATGTGCAATACGAAATAAGTCCTTAACAAATATCTTGAAATAACTTTCCAATTCCATGAAACTACACACCTCGATCACATTGGTTGGTGCAAGCCAATCCATAATAGCTCTAATATTGGAAGGATTTAATGTGATACCTTCCCCAAAATAATGTGACCTAAATACTGAGCCTTTGACTAGAAAAAATGAACACTTGTCAAGGTTTCCGTATAGCTGCTACTTACGAAGATAACATAGAACTTGGCAAAGGAGCTCCTCATTCTCCTCACATGTGCATGAGTATATCAAAATTTCATCTAGAAACATGAGTACGAAGTGATCTATGAATGTCTTGAAAATCCCATTCATCAAACTCATGAATATAGTAGGGGTGTTCATCAGACCAAATGGTACCATTGTGAACTCATAATGGCCATACCTCACGTGGACATCTATCTTGTGGATATTTGCCTTTGAAATCCTCAACTGATGGTATCTAGACTCAAGATCTATCTTAGAAAATAAAGTGGCCCAGTTCATCTGATCAAATAAATCATCTATTCATGGAAGAGGGTAACAATTATTGATCGTTACTTTGTATAGTTGTATGTAGTCCACACACAACCACAAATATCCATCCTTCTTCTTCATAAAAATCACTTGTGCACCCCAAGGAGATACACTAGGATGGATTTTTCCTTTCTCAATAAGGCCCTCTAATTACAACTTAAGCTCACATAGCTTAGTTTTGGTCATCCTATATGGTCAGCGTGAGATAGGCTCCACTTCAGGAACAAATTGAATATGAAATCCTATGTCATGTGGGGGGTTAACCCTTGAAACGCACAATGAAAAAAATCTCAAAATCTTACAAATGGGGTGGTCATCAAGTGATAGTCCATGATTATCATCCTCTAATCAGTCATTAATTTGATGGCCTATAATAGATAACCCCATTGAGCATACCACTGCAGCTATATAGTGGATATGGTGTGAATAGATATGGGTCTCCTAACTCCTACTATCACTAACTCAGCTCCTAAATCATCAGCACAATATCTAACATTTCTATAGAAATCAACTCTAGCTCTCTTTGAAGACCACCAATCCATGCCCAAGATAACTCCATATAAACCGAAGCAAAGGATACGAAGATCCAAAGTAGTTTTAAAGGGTCCTAGGTCTACTACGTACTCCTTAACTAAGGAGTCTACTGAGAGTTTTGCTCCAAAAGCCATATCAACATCCCAACTAAGGCCTTTCCTAACTACCATAAGCTTGCATCACTCTAATAATGAAGGAGAAATGAAAGAATGTGAAGATAATGAATCAAATAAGATTGAGGTATAAATACCACCAATGCTACCTATAGTATCAATCACCATTCCCTGGTGCTTTTCCTGGTGGTTCTCGATTCCTACATAAATCTTGTGGCTCTTAGTAATGTCACCAATTATAGGCTCAGAAACATGTTCCTTACCCTGATTAGAAGGGTTCTAAGGGAACACTCTTTAATGATGTCCATGGACACTACACCCATAACAACTACCTAGTAATCTCCATTAACTCGATAATCCTATAGGTGGTTCAGTTTTCTATGTTTTAGATCATGATGATCCCTCCATAGATACTTATGGGTGTTTCACTGGACGTACTCTTACTGAATGTGCTCGAGGTGAAAATTGCATCCTATTAGGCCCCCTAGATGGATCTCCCATCCTATTCACTCTTTGAGCCACATGGCACTGTGGAGGCTTAAAGGTTAGTCAAGTTTGTTGTTTCTGTTGTTGAGGAGGGGGATTGAAGGAATATTTTGTTGAGGTGTGTCCATCATGGCGAGGAGGATTTGATCCCATTGACCTACTATCCTACATATTTTGTATATGGATCCTCACTCTATCTAGAGCATTTTGAGTCTCCCCCTAGTTTCTTATAAAACATAGGTCATCTCGATTTCCTCTAATAGTGTCTACAGATAATGAATGTGCACTGCCCCACCCAAGTCCAAGTTCAAGCCACTGATAAACCTGTGAACCATAAGCTAATCATCCCATATATAATCTACATACTCAAGCAGATAAATAATATGACCCTCATACTATACTACTTTCATGGAGGCCTGTTGTAGATCATTAAACTCATCGATCCACTATTGGATAAATATCCTAGAAATGTATCTACTCCTGAAACACTCATCAAATATTTCCCAAGTAACAGTATCTAAATCTACATAGAGATTCTTCTCCTCAGTCCTCCACCAAAATATAGATTCATCTCTAAGAAGGTAGATAGCAGCATGAGATTTCATGTTACTAGACTAAGGACATGGTTTGAAGCATCCGTTCAATCTAACCAACCATGGCTCGGCCTGAAATCCTCCTATGTCTTATTCAAAATGAGGTAGGTGTAACTTTATTATCTCTCTAATGTGATTTGCCACTATTGACTATCGGCCCCTAAGTCTCTCTACATGACCATCCCTTATCCTAGGGCTCCTATATCTCTTTTTGTGTTTGGTAGCCATATCCCCATGTCCCCTTTGTGGTAAATCTAGCCTAGATAAATCCACAAGGAATTTCTCTTCTCTATACTCCTGACTATGTCATGAAGGGATATGAGGCTCTCATGATGGCTCTTGGTCATATTGACTAGCTCATTCCCCCACTTCTCCAACTCGTCTAGCTACATTGACATCCTATAATGTTTGTAGTATCTATGGAAATATAGTGGTAAGCTCCTACTCTGGGGTGGATTTTCCAACTCGATGTGCAAGACCTTATCACCCAAACTATTCCTCTTGCACAAATCAGGATGAGAGTTAGATCATCATCATCTAGGTTTTGTTTCAATTTAATAGGTTTTCTACGTTTTTAAAATAAAAATTGTGCAATGTTGTGTGTTATAGGTTTAGAGTTTCACTAGGTTTACTTGTTGTGTTTCATGTTTCCAAGTGTGCCAGGGGTGCAAGGATTGAACCCATGGCTCTAATACTATGTAACAACCACAAATTTCTACTCTCAAATCAAAAAATAAAACCTAATAATTTAATAGGCATAAATTACAGTAAAAATTTGTGTTGATTTAAAAAAGGTTGCAAAGTTAAACATTATCCACAAATAATAGATTTATTTGTTAAAGTCTCTACACAATATTGTAGAATTTGGCATTAAATTAATAATTAGATATTATTAATTTAATTCCTAAAAATATTTACACTCTAACAAAAGTTTACCAAGCTCCATTAGTTTATTTAATTACCACACACCATGTTTATTTCATTTCCTATAACAAAATTTTAACTATTTTTTTAAGCCACTAAGTTTCCCTATTAACCCATTACCCATGCGCTCTTATTTAAATTACATTCCCATAAATATACCTCCTACTTAAGTGATGTAGGGTTAAATTTGGGCCATCAGATTAAATGTATCCTAGCCCTTAGATTTTAGTTGCCCTAAATATCCTTATAGATTTCTTCTTAATTCAATTTACCCTAATTTGTCATTTATTTGCACATTCTTATCTCACAAGGTTTTAGGAGGAGAAGAAGGTGAGGTCAGAGAGGGAATTAGAGAGGGTTGGAAGCTCCATTTTTATGAAATTTGTGTGCTTAAAACATAGATCAACCCATTTCCTTTGTGGGTATTGTTTTCCCTTCTTTATTTATTTTTATTTGTTATTTTTCTACCAAGTTGGTTGTAGACACATTATATATATATACCTGTTTGGATAAAGAATAAGAAACCCTACATGTGTTATTTTATACACATACACACATATATTTATATATTTATCAAATAATATATATAAATAAATCGAACAGGCTTAAGAAAATATTATAGTATCGTGACCCCGAAAAACACTGTGGATTGTATCATATTTCGTGGCTACATATATGTTTAAAATTTCGGGTTTAAATATTTGGGGGAGGGCTCGGTCTAGCTCCCCTCTCCCTCCCCCCATTATAATGATTTAATAATATTTTTGGAGGAGACTGAGCTCCCCCCTCCCTACCCCATATAATGTTTTATTTAATATTTTGGGGGGATGGGGGTGAACCCCCTCCCTCCCCACTTATATTATTTATTTATTTATTTATAATTCTTGTTTTATTATATAAACAATTCAAAAATCAAATCATATGGCTTGTCTTAGATTGCAAATTTAATTTGTTAATATGTGTGGTGTGTGCGCGCGCGCGTGCACGCGTGCGTGTGTGTGTACACACAATACACACACAGAGATACATATACATACATACATACATACATACATACATATATATATATATATATATATATATATATATATATGATATATATAGATATTAGTATTAGTATTAATATTAAAAAAAATTATATATATATATATTATATATATATATATATATATATATTATATATATATATATATATTATATATATATATATATTATATATATATATATATATATTATATATATATATATATATATATATATATATATATATATATATATATATATATTATATATAATTTAATTAATTATTATATCGATAATATTTAATATATATGAATTTATAAAATTAATATGATTATAATTGTAGATATTTTTGTTTTATCTTGTCAAGTAGTCCAACAAATTTCAATATATTTTTTTGATTGTAAGTGTTGGTTGTGGAGCCTGATAGAGACATTTTATATGTATTTGTGCATTGTGAAATCTGGACCGTTCCTTATTAGGTCACAGAACTAACGGGTGGTTTTCCATGTTTCCCTGAAATGATAAAAAACCCTAATATATGTAAAGGGTCGTTATGTATGAGGCTCATTGTATTGATGGCAGCACTATGATAGAGAGTTTTGGTGGATTAAATAAAAGGATTGGTTTTTTTTGGTGGACGTAGCCCATTTTGGGTGAACCACGTTAAATTTGTCTTTGTTTTATTGCATACTTTTCTATTTTATGTTTTCTACATTATTCATTGGAATATTGTTTATCTATACAACCGGTATAATCCTAACTAGTATCAAAGCACATTTGAGATTTATTTTTTGGCAGTATACTCACAGAGGGATTTGTGTTCGAGTGGGAGAAGAAGCAATGGCAAAGGAGGATAAGTTCAGAGTTGAGAAGTTTGACGACCGAAACTACCAGCTATGGAAAATGGAGGTGGAATATTACCTTTATCAAAAGGATCTATACCTACCATTGGGAAGTGAAGAAGCAAAACCCTCAACCATGTTTGATGAGGAGTGGAAGGTTCTATATAGGAAGGCTCTCTATGTGATTTGATTGAGTCTGGAATCTTCCATAGCTTCAAATATCTCATAGGAGAAGAGTATGGTAGAGTTAATGAAAACCCTAGCTAATTTATATGAAACAACTAGTGCATCCAATAAATTTTATTTAATGAAAATATTGTTTAATATACAAATGCAAGAAGGTGGATCTATATCAAACCATCTTAATGATTTCCACACTATTGTAAATCAGTTATATTTAGTTAATATCCCATTTGATGAGGAGGTTAGAGCATTATTATTCCTACGTTTTTTCTAGAAAGTTGGGACAACTTAGTAATGGAAGTTAAGTAATACATCAACTACTTCTCTTGAATTGGAAGATCTAGTCAGTGTCATTTTAAATGAGGAAATGCACAGGAAAAGTACAGGAGAAAATATTTCTTCTAGAAATGCGTTGAATATGGAGAGTAGAGGAAGGAGCAAGGAGAAATCAAATAGTAAGGCTCATGGGAAATCTAAATCAAATATGGGAAGATCCAAATCTAGGAGTAGAGGAATTACTTCTTGGAACTTTGGAAAGAGAGGACATGCTAAAAATGATTATTGGTTCAAAGGAAACAGAGAAAACTAACCTGAAGGTATCAAAGAGGAAAATATGACAAGTAATATTTTTCAGAATGCTCTTATACTTTCTCTTGATACTAGAGTAGACTCTTGGGTAATATATTTAGGTGCCTCTTTCCATGCAACCCCTGATAAGGGATATTTTAAAGAGTATGTCCAAGGAAATTTTATACAGGTTTATTTGGGCGATGATGAGCTGTGCAACAATGTTGGGAAGGGAAATGTACACCTAAAATTACAAAATGGAAATACATGGATATTAAGAGAGGTGAGTCATGTACCTAGCCTTAGGAGAAATCTCATCTCTGCAGGACATTTGGGTGGCAAAGGTTGCACAGTCACATTCACTTTTGATGCTTAGAAGGTTTCCAAGGGAGCCCTAGTAGTGGCATGGGGTAAGAAAGTAGGCACTCTTTATTTGTCTACTTGCATATCTAATCCTTTTACCATATTGTCTACTTCAGATGAGGATGCCAACATGTGGCATAATAGATTGGGACATATGAGTGAGAAGGGAAAGGAAATTCTATAGGAAAAAGGTAAGATTTCAAGTTTGAAGCAATTGAACTTAGATTTTTGTGAACATTGCATTTTTGGGAAACAAAAAAGAGTTAGATTTCTCAAGGAAGGGAATACCAAGAAAGTGAAAAATTTGGAGCTAGTTCATACAGATGTGTGGGGGCTGGCCCATGTTGCATCTCATGGTGGTTCTCTATACCATTTCACATTCATAGTCGATTCCACAAGGATGGTATGGGTATATTGCATTAAGCGTAAGTCTGATGTCTTTGATACATTTAAGAAATGGAAAGCATTTGCTCAAAATCAATGTTGTGTTAAATTGAAATGTTTTGAGATCTGATAATGGCAGTGAGTATTGCAGTAATAAGTTTGATGATATTTTTTCCCTAAATAGGATTCTTAGCTATAAAATAGTTCCCAGGACTCTACAAAAAAATGGAGAACACTGATAGGATGCATAGAAAAATAATGGAGCATGCACGATAAATGAGATTACACGCGGAGTTGCCTCTTTAGTTTTGGGCAGAGGCTATAGATATTGTTGTGTACTTAATCAACTGTGGTCCTTTGAGTGTACTATATGGAGGAATTCCAAAAGAATCCCGGACTGGGAAAGAGGTAGACCTTTTATTTTATAGAGTATTTGGTACAGAGGGATTTTTGCATATTAATAAAGAAAACACGAATAAATGGGATTCAAAATCCAAATGTTCTATATTCATAGGCTATGGTTCCAATGGTGATTATGGATTTATGTTTTGGGATCTATATGAATATAGGATAATTACAAGTCGTGATGTTGTTTGGCATGAAAATAGAATGTATAGGGATCAGGTAGGTGATGACAAAAAGCCCAAAGAAGAATTGGTTTAGGATATAGCTCCTAAAAATAAACTCTCAGGTGAAAAATATCCACCTACAGGTATTGAGGTTGACATTTTGTAGGACGAGCACGAAAGCCAATGTCGGCATCAGCACCTCTGTCAAAAATTCAAGAAAACAAGTAGCAAGAAAATAATGATCCCATGACACCCCCGTCTTTGGTAAGAAGGTCACAATGTATTAGTAAACCTCCAGAAAGATTTTCCCCTTCTTTTTATTATTTGTTACTAATAGATAATGGTGAGCTAGAGAGCTTTGATGAGGCAATGCAGGTGGAATTCACTAAGGAGTGGGAGCATGGCATGAATGAGGAGATGGAATCCCTAGAGAAGAACTAAACATGGGATTTAGTCAAATTACCGGCCGAGAATAGAGTACTACATAAAAAATGGGTCTACCATGTGAAAGAAGAAGAAGGTGGATGGAAAAGGTACAAATAAAGTCTTGTAGTGATGGGATATGAACAAAATAAAGGTATTGATTTTGATGAAATTTTATCCCCTGTTGTAAAGATGTCTTCCACTTGTACTGTATTAAGTTTATTTGTTGTTGAATATTTACAGTTAGAGAAAATTGATGTCAAGATGGAATTTCTCCATGGTGACTTGGAGGAGGAGATTTATATGCAGCATCCACTTGGGTATAAGGTGAAGGGTAAGGAATAATTGGTTTACAGGTTGAAGAAAAACCTATATGGGATAAAGAAATCTTCCGGATAATGGTATCTATGGTTTGATAGTTTTATGCATGAGCATGGTTTTACTAGATGTCAATCAAATCATTGTGTGTACTTTAAACCATTTGATAGTGGGAGCTACATTATTCTTCTGTTATATGTAAACAATATGCTTGTAGCAGGGTCTAATATGCAGGAAATTACAAATCTTAAGGAAAATATTGCACAAACATTTTCAATGAAGGATTTAAGTGCAACAAAAAAAATTCTCAGTATGAAAATCAAGATGGATAGGAAAAATAGGAAATTGGTGTTATCTCAGGAAGACTATGTAGAAAATGTGTTAGAGAGGTTTCAGATGTAGAATGGGAAACAAGTTAGTACACCATTGACTAGGTATTTTAGATTAAGTAGAGTGCAATGCGCAACAACAAAATAGGCAAAAGATTATATGGCATGGGTTCCTTATTCTTTAGTAGTTGGGAGCCTCATGTATGCCATGGTTTGTACTTGGCTATACATTTACCAAGTAGTGGGAGTTGTTAGCAGGTATATGGAAAATCGGAGGAAAGCACACTGGAAGGCAGTCTAGTGGATTCTTGGGTACTTGAGAGGGACCATTAGTAAGAACTTGTGCTTTGTAGGGTCAGATTATACTTTACAGGGATTTGTGGATTCAAATATGGCATGAGATGTGGATAGTAGGAGGAGTACTGTTGGATACATGTTTATAGTTGGTGGTATGGCAGTGAGTTGGATCTCAAAGTTGCAGAAGGTAGTTTCCCTATCTACTACAAAGGAACAATATGTTATAGTGATCGAAGAAAGTAAGGAAATGTTATGGATGAGCAGGTTCATGGAGGATTTGGGTAATTAACAAGGGGATTGTAAGTTACACAGTGAAATTATACTGGTAAAGAACTCGGCCTTCCATTCCAAAACTAAACACATCCAGCTAAGATATCAATTCATAAGAAAGGTGTTGGAGGATGGGTAGCTAGAGTTGGTGAAGATTCATACAGATGATAATCCTATTGATATGTTTACTAAGCCAATGAAAAAGGATAATTTTCATTTACATTCAAATTTTGTGGGTCTATAATATTAATCATGAAGTGGAAGAAAAAATCCAAGAAGAAAATTCCAAGTACGAGCTATAGTGGTGGAGTTATAACAATCGGTCTCCAAGTGGGAGATTATTAATTGTCAAGCCTGATAGTGATGGGGGTTGTAAGGTTGGATTCTTGTCCCTTGTTGTGTCCGAGGGGGATGGCCACCCGACAGGGGGTCTGAGAGCCATCCACCCCGATGTGGTTTCGGGGACAGGTCCCCCATAAGCCACGTTTTATATGTATTTATGCATTGTGAAATTTGGAATGTTCCTTATTAGGTCATAGATCTAATGGGTTGTTTTCTATGCTTCCCTGAAATGATAAAAAAAGCCTAATATCTTTAAAGAGTCATTGTTTTTTATGCTCATTGTATTAATGGATCCACTGTGAAAGAGATTTTTTTTGGAATGAATAAAAGGATTGGTTATTTCTGGTGGACATATTCCATTTTGGGTGAACCACATTAAATCTGTGTCTTTGTTTTATTGTATTCTTTTCTGTTTTACATTTTCTACATTATTCATTGCATGCTTCTTTATCTGTATAACTGGTATAATCCTAACAATAAGAGTATATACTAAGGAATAAATTGTTTTTTTGTAATAATTAGTTTATTTGTATAATATATAGTGAAGAAATTGACAATTTATATCCATTGATTTAGGATGAATAATTAAAACTAATAGTCCCCTTCTTTTATTATTTGAACTAGTAATTTTTTATATTTCTAAATGAATTCTCCAAAGAAAATTTAAGCAAGTTATACACAAGTAAATACAATGAATCCATTCAATATTCATATTTTCTCTCTTATAACTTGATATAAAGTTTCAACATTTATTACTTGTCATTCAATCACACAACTTACAACAAAGTAAAATGCAAGTCTCTTCTAACTATTATACTTTAAAAATTCCACTCTTTTTTTTAACCAAACAATACAAATCTGGTATCTAGAAATTGCAAGTAAATTCTTTTGTAAGACAATAATTTCTAATCCATTTCTTACAGTAAAATAGTTCTTTACAATTAATTATACAACTATAGTTCTTTCTCTATTGAACTAATTCACTACACTTGGAATAAATGAAGTATACGAGGCTTTCTTTCAAACATAAAAAAGTTACAATCTTCCACTCTATTGGTCGTCAAATAGGACTTTACAAGGAGCAAAAGTCAGGGGACAAGAACTCCATCCTCTTTAATGGGAGAGGTTCCCTTATTCAGAAATGAACCTATTTACAAATATACAGAACATGATTTTCTGGTTGAACTTGGATATTACGAAAGTGCTTTCTATAAAGATCATCAATTACAAAAGGACTGAGGAATAAGAGTACGAGAATGAGCAGAACGGCAACATGCAGAATTATAGATAACAGAGTAATTCTTTATGTATGCGAAGTTATAGTGAATTGAAACAAGATCATTTGTATCGTATAAATAAGATGGAATTTAAAGACACAAAGTTCTGTAAATAACATCTACCAGAACACAAAGTTTCTTAACGTAACATAGATTCATTAATCAAGGACACAAAGTTCCTTCTTGGTTATACAAGATCACCATGCTTGCAAAGTTGGAGAGTATGCAATTGGCAAGACTAATAAACAGAGACAAATGATCTCACCAAAATTAAATGAAAGCTTAGGGATAACAGAGATCAGATAGACAAAGAAATGGAAAGCCCTTCTGTATTGATTTCTTTATGATCTATTTACACCTTCAGAAAATAAACCAAGTTCCTCTCTTTTAAAATGGCATGGAGAGGCCATTATATAGCTTACAAATCAGTTACTCTTCGTAATTGCTTCTTTTAACTAAGATTAGTTAAGGACTGCCAAACGCAATACCTCAACTTTTTACAAAGGAAACGGAAAAAGAATGGGAAGAAGAGAAAAGAATAAGGAGAAGAAGACAGGTGGTCAGTTACTAGGAGGGACCCACTGACTTCAAAATTCACTGCCTAAATCTTTTCAACGCCTCAGCTATGTCTCTACCATGAGGGACTGACGTGTTGGCTGTAGAGTGACCCAAAAATCCGAGACACTTTTCCATTTCTTTATCAAACTCGACATGAGTATGATAATCTTTATTTGCTTCTTCAATGGCAAATTGAAGAGCGCAGATCTCCTTCATTTTTCTCTTTGGAGATGGAGCTTTCCTTGAATAGATTATCTTTAACAAAAGCTCTGAATTGAGCTTCGATTTCTTGCAAGGAAAGAGGCACACCAGAAGTTTCTTCCTAAAGATGACAATGTAATATCTTTGAAAGCAGATACAACCAGTGTCTTGAAAGCCTCACCTTTCTCCCAGCTATTCTTCAGCTCTCCCAAAGCCTCCTCCAAGACTTTGATCTTCCACTCCACGCTGTAAACCCACGACTTTGACATATAATCCTTTGCGTCATCAAAAACCTTATTCGCCAATAAAATGTTCTCATCTGTCTGTCCCATGAGACGGAGGTCTACTATACAACTGCTCCAGAGTTTGAGCTCTTTATCCATGACCCCGATAGTGGAGGAGAGCTTCTGTTACAAATTGTTCACCTTTCCATGGAGTTTCAAAGCTTCATCGATGAAGTTCAATCCTGCAACAAGCATATCTTCCACCCATGGCCTCCATAGCTCTGCCATAGACATAATACATTGTGCATGTCTTTGATACTCTGTACTTCATCTTGGCTCAAAATTACAGGTGGTTGGAAGAGTAGTCAATGGGGTAGGGTCCAAAACTTTTTCCTTAGACAAAAGAGATTTGATGAAACCTGTGAGAATCTGGGCTTGTTCCTCCAACTGTTCAATAGTTTGCTACCCTTTCTCTACCCTCCCAATGACTCTTGTGACTGTTTCTTGGAGGTTGTGGATCTCACCTTCAGGAGTAGACTCTCCCATTGGAATTCTTGAGAATTCTAAGTCAAATGCCTATAAGTCCTGCTCTGATTTGTCCACTGTAGGCTTAGCAATCTCCAGGAATTGCTGACCTTGACATCAGACACGATCCTGGAGGTGGTTCTGGCTTTCTTGGCACGAGAAGGAGTAGTGCCCAACAAGGCTGCCACAGCATCAAAATTTGGCCTTGAGCTCCGAGAGGAAGATTTCTTCTTTCTACTATCAACAAAAGATTGCACCCATGCAAAAGAGGAAGAGGAAGCAGTAGGAGGGGCAAGACGACCAAGAGACATAGAGCTCATGACGCTCAAGGTTTTACACAGCTATGGTCTCGAGTTGAGATGTGAGTGGGGCGCTTGAGACAATTACGGCAGAAGAATCAATAGCACTTGGAAGTTCAGTGCTCTGGACTTCCTTATCTTTATCTGTTGAATCTTCAGGAGCATTTACAAGGGCTAGCATTTCACTCTCTTAACTTTCACTGAGAACAATGATGTTCTCTGGTCCCAAAGGCACTTCTACCTATTTACTTTGAGGATCTTTTTCCACAGGCTCCTTCTTAACCTCTTTGAGTTTCTTCTGGTACACTTGAGTGGATGAAGAAGGAGTGGAAGCTGCAGGTCCTTGCGTTGATGAGGTAGGAGGAGTTTGCACAGGCGTGTCTAATATGGGAGTCGATGCTTCCCTCCTTGGTGTTGAAACATCCTTGGAAGAGGATTCTCCTGAGTGCCTTCTGAGCTCTCGAACTTTCCTGTCAAACTAGACCTTAGTCCTGACTAAAGACTGGAGCTAGGATATCAGCCAAATCATCTTTCTCTTTCTTGTTCCAATCCAAGTCCTCCAAGGGGAGTGTGCTTAATCACATTGTCATACTCATATGATTATAGACCAGAATTTTCATCCTTGAGTCCTTCAAGAACTTGGTACATAGCCGAGTTCTTGGATTAATTACAGAAGAGAACCTGCCACAGTGCCTCCTCCTAGCCTCAAAATCATCTGCACAGTTAGCCCAATAGTCTTCTGTATCTGCCCTATGATGATATATTATCTTGATGTTCTGATCAATAAACTTCTTCAAGTCGAAGGCAAGTTCTTGGTTTGAAGAAATGAACAGTGATATGGACTAGGGCTCTCTCTATATTCTGTGCGTCCAGGGCTGTTTTACAAGTGTAATTTCCCAAAGAGATGGGAAAGTGCAAACCAGAAATCTTCTTGGCTCTGTAGGTTTTGTGCAATTTTTCTAACTACCTGCATACTTCAATCAAAGCCATATTATCATTGCAGAACATGGGAAGCCTCAGAGGGGTGCTCTCATAGCCCAGCAAGCCTGATATAAGAGAATTTTCTGAATTGAATAAAATAGGCACCGTAGTCCGATATCAGGTTCATGGCTTCATCTGTAAACCTTCTAACAGTGTCACCCTCGAGCAGCCTGACCACATACATGGTGAAAGCATCATTTACTCTTCTGAAATTGTGATTGCTGGTCTCTAGGGTGAATTGCGCGGCAGTAGGCATATATAGGATCATCCTTGTGGGCATCAATGTAAGAAAAACCAAACCATTGTCTTGATGCCGCCAGAGTATACATCAGGTATGAAGTCATGTAGAACTTCTTCATTTGCTTTACATTGGATAGCTGCTCCGCCAAATTCATGCTGGTGATTTCTGCCCGATTGATATTTTGAGTTCCCTCACACACCATGCTGATGAGCGGGAACATCCAGAAATGGAACTCGTTAGTAGAAGGTAAGCCCATCACCCGAGCCAGAAGGATTATGAAATCTGACAACTCTTCATTGAAATCTTCTCGGAAGAGAGTCTTGGATAGGTGAGGCGCTCCCTTCTTAGGGTTTTTAAGCCATGACTTCGCCACCCGCGCCTTGTATTTGTCGTTGTCTTGGTTAAACAGGGCCTGTGCTTGATCCCGGGAAACAACTATGGCATTATCCATCTCTGGGATCCTCAAAGCAGTGCTAATGGTGGTAGCATCCAGTTTGGCGATGAATTCCCCGTGTACATTGGTTAATTCGCTTGAATCAGGGTCGAAGTGAGCTCCGCATGAAAGCACTGTATCAGCACACTGTACCGAGATCGGGAAACCTCCAACGAAAGCCAAACCACTGTCGTGAATCATCTGCGGCATAGGTGTAGGGTTTGCATCCACCATCCTTGCCCAAAAATCACCGAAATCAAGATGACGAGCTTCACTGTCCCCAACATTGGAAACGGAAGATTCTAATGGCAAGATTTGCTCCTATCCCTGAAATTTGATCTTCATATTAATATTGATTCAGAGGATAGAGACGCGAGCTAGACTTTGGGAAAGAATTACAGAGGGAAGGGATATACGCGCAGGAAATTATATTGCAAGGGTTCGAGCAAAGGATAGCATGGAAGCAGTGTGAAAAATGCATAGGGGGTTCATTCATTATATAGCCGATTAGGAGAGAGAAAGACAATGAATGCACATTTAATACATACCTACCAATTTGAATAAGCATGATATTTGGGTAGAGTGGGAAAAATAAGCACAAATGGCACTTGGTTCATTTGGGACATGTGAGACGCGAATGCGCAAAACACGTGGCTCGGTCGATTCGGGCGAAGTGGGGAAAAGATGCACAAATGCCTTTTGGGACATACGAGATGAAAGGATATGAAACACGTGACTCGGCCAGATCGGATGAAAAGGTGACAATGGGTCCGAAAGAGTTTGGGACATTTGGGATGTGAAAGCACGAAGTACGCGGTTTGAGCGAATCGGTCCGAAAATGGAACAACTTGCCCGATTGAACTTGGGACACTTGGGACAAGAAAGTGCGAAGTACGTGGTTTGGCCGAATCGCCCAAAAATGGAACAACTTGCACAATTTGACTTGGGACATTTGGGACAAAAAATTCCGACGGGCTCGAAAAAGACAAACTTCGGGGAAATCGGCCGATTGGGGAACAGAGCGCACTTTTGAACTTGGGACACGCGGGACAAAAATGTCCGACAGGCCCGAAAAACACACAAAATGACCCAAAAACACATACTTTCTCAATTTCACGACTTTTAACATTTTCAGTAACAACTAGAGAAGACACTTAAACTCAAAATTTTGAAAATTCACTTTCTTAAGAGCAGGGAATTTTGAGTGGACAACAGCTGGCTCCTTCTGGGGATGACTTGGCATAAATTCAAGGAATGGGACAAGGTAAGAACTTAGACAAACTCGGGGAAGTAGACCAGTACCTTATCCATTGGGCCACGGAGTCAAAAAGCAGACCAATACAGAGGACAACACACCAAAACAAAAAGGAAAGAAAAACAAAAACATTGTACAGAATATACAAAGGACTTCCTAATCACCTAGGACTTGAACAACTTAAGGTACTTGCCCACTATAAGGAAGTGGGAGAGGAGAACCATCCATGTAATCAAGATAAAAGGAATTCTTACCAACAAAGTGTCTGATCTTGAAAGGTCCGAGCCAAAGGGAATCAAACTTGCCATGGCTGCCACGAGGTTCATGCCTTTTATCCCATAACAACACAGTATCTCCAACTTGGAAATCTCTGAACCTGGCTTTCTTGTCAAACAGGACCTTTACCTTCTGCTGGTGAACAGATATCCTATCAGCAACCTCCAATCTGTCCTCATTCAGTTTGTGAAGGTACATAATTCTCTTATCCAAAGCATCACTGAAACTAGTATCTTCAATGGCCTTCATTAGATGCAAGGCTGGCAGTTCCACTGTTACTGGCAGTTGAGCTTCTACTCCATATACCACTTGAAAAGGGGACATTCCAATAGCTCTCTTTGGTGTGATCATGTCTGCCCAAAGAGCATCATAGAGCTTCTTGTGCCAGTTTCGTTGAGACTCATTGACTAATTTCCTTATAATAGTCACCAAATTTTTATTAGTGGATTCTGCTTGCCCATTTCCCTGAGGATAGTAATCCGAAGAGTGAGCCAAAGAAATGCCATACCCATAGCAAAAAATCCGTTATCTCAGTTGAAGAGAAATTCGAAGCATTATCTGTTACAATCTTGTTAGGTACACCATACCTTACCAAGATGTTCTCTTTGATGAAGCTGCATACCACTTCAGAAGTAGTACTCTTAACTGGAATAGCTTCCACCCATTTGGTGAAATAGTCTGTGGCAGTTAGTACATGAGTATGACCAGCACTAGAAGTAGGATTAAGTGTTCCAATGAAGTCCAAACCCCACTGTTGAAAAGGTTCTTCAATTACAACTGGCTTAAGAGGCAAAGAGGCCAATTTGGGTCTTCCCACGAAAGTCTGACAAGCCTCACATTTATCAACCCACTTGGATGCATCTCTGAACAAGGAAGGCTAGTAATATCCTCCACGAAGAATCTTGTGAGCAGTGACCATTGATGAATAGTGCCCTCCACATGCCTGATCATGAAAAGCTGAGAGCAACTTTCTCTGTTGTTCCTTGTCCACACATTTCAAAAATCTCCCATCTAACCCACGTTTGAACAAGGCGTTTTCCCACAACACATATTGCACTGACCTCAATTTAACAGTCCTCTTTTCTTTGGCAGTTAAATGAGAGGGGCATTCCCCATAGGTGAGAAAATGGGCGATGTCAGCATACCATTCATCAACTGAGCTAAGGAACAGAACGGTAGGAAGGCCAACTTTGTTCTCCAGTAATTCATGCTTAGCTCCTTCAGCAATGAGCTCACAAAGACCTTTTCCACGAACCAGCTTGGTCGGTTTGATATCAATGTCATATTCTTGGACCTTAGCAACCCAGTTCCCTCTCTTGGATCCAAATTCTTGTTGTGTGAGAATTGACTTAACCGTTGTATCTGGAACCAACACCATGGAATGAGAGTTGAGGATGTAAAAGCGAAACTGCTTAACAGCTTTGACCACTGCAAAAGCATGTTTCTCCATCATGGTGTATTTTAACTCATGATCTTTCAGAATATAGCTCATGAACGCAATTGGGAGTTCATGCTCGTTAGAGTCCTTCTTGAGTCAAAACAGCAGCCAAGGTATTATCTGTGGCATAGCAATAGATAATAAAATCTTTGCTGAAATCAGGACAGGCTAAAACAGGAGTTTTAGCAATAGCTCTCTTGATACCTTCAAAGGATTCCTTTCCTTCAGAAGACCAACCAAACGTTTGTTTCCCTTTCATCATCTGAGAAATATTCAAAGTTAACTCTACAAAATCAGGGATGAACCTTCTTAAAAAATTGATCTTACCAAAGAAAGAGTGCACGCCCTTTTTGCTGGTTGGGAGAGGAATTTGCTGGATAGCTTGTACTCGTTCAGGATCAATCTTAATACCATCTTTCGAGACAATGTGCCCTAATAATTTTCCCTCTGTGACACAAAAGACAGATTTTTTAGGATTCAAAGAAATCCCATGCTCTCTGCATCTTAGCAGAACTGTCTCCAGGTGATCAAAATGATCCGCTCTTGTTTTAGAAAACACTGTCAGGTCGTCAAGGTATATGACAATACACTTCCCTTTCAAACTTCCAAAAGCCAGATCCATAGCTCTCTGAAAAGTGGCACCAGCATTAATAAGCCCAAAAGGCATTCTCTTGTAAGCAAAGGTACCCCAAGGAGTAGTGAAAGCTGTTTTGTGTTGATCTGCAGTATCAACCTCTACCTGATTATATCCCGAGAATCCATCAAGCATAGATAACATTTCAGATCCTGTTACTGCTTGCAAGACCTGATCCATCATGGGCAAAGGATAATTATCTTTCAAGGAAGCCTGATTTAGGTTCCTGAAATCAACACAGATGCGGATCTCACCATTTTTCTTCCTAACAGGCACAATATTTGCAATCCATGTTGAATGGTGAATGGGAAAAATGATTTTAGCCTTCAACAACTTCTGAATTTCCTGAAAGATGGTGTCAGCTATTTTGGGGTTGTATTGCCTCTGTTTCTGCTTAAAAGGCTTGATTCCAGGCTTGAGTGGAATAAAATGTTGCATATCTTTTGGTTTGAAAGCTTTCAAATCTTCATAAGAGTAAGCAAGAACATCCTTATACCTCTTTAAAAGGTCAATTGCTTTCTTCCTCTCATCTGCTGTGCAACATTTTCCAATGTTCACGAGCTTAGGATCAGTAGAACTCCCAATATCAATCTTGTCATACTCAGCTGATTGCTGAGGTCCAGCGGAAGCTCTAGACTTCACATACCTGTCATGTTTATCAAATAGTTCCTCCAAACTCACCAATCCTTTAGGAATCTTGTTTCCTTTGAGATTGATGCATCCATCCTGATCCGTTTCTTCTCCTTGGGTGACTGCTTTGTCAAAGGGCACACTTTCACGAGGCAGGTTGTCACTTCCTTCAAAATACAGCTGTTCGAAATTACCCTTGAGTTCAAGGAAAGAAAGCAAGTGTTGATCATCATTGAAAACTTGCCAGTTATTGGTATTATCAGGTACACTAGGCCGATGGACCATCTCAATGGTGAACTTATCCTGAGAGAAGTCAGGATGAGGAATCAATAGTGACCCTGAGACTGCTAGTGAATCAGCCCTGCTGTTCTTCTCCCTAGGTATTGCTTCGATGGAGAAAGCATCAAGAAATTCAATGGAATCCCAAACCTGATTCCGGTAATGTTTCAACCTTCCATTTTTTACCTGGAAAAGGCTTCTCACTTGCTTTACAATCAATTCTGCATCACCACGAGCCAGAAGATTCTTTACACCTTGTTCTTTGGCCACTTGCAGTCCAAGAATGAGAGCCTCATACTCTGCTGTATTATTAGTATTTTCGAACTGCAACTTAAATGAAAAAGGATGTAGGCTTCCTTCAGGTGACATCAGTAGTACACCAGCTCCAGAACCAGCTGAGGAACAACTTCCATCAAACTCTAAAATCCAAACACCATTAGGATCTTTAGGTGACACTTTGGGGAGTTGGATTTCATCAGGGGACATAATCATGTAGTTGCCATGACCCATATCCTCATAGAGTATTTGTGCTTTAGGATCATCCGTTTTTTGCACAATATACTCAGATTGCTTCTCAGGCATCAACTTCTTCATTTGTCCATTAACAGGTACGAGTGCATGTGACCAATCCATTTGAATTTCTCCACCCACATCCTTACAGAAGTTCCTACTTAGCAACATCCCGTATGAAGGAGGAATATCTGCTACTAAGATGGTAGCCAAAACTCTCTTTTCAGGCAAAGCAGCAAAAGCCACTTGTGCATCTTTAATTCTTCTGACCAGGGGCACTTCCTTACTCTCCATGGAGTAACAGGATCCATAAGTGCGTGTGAGGGTCAAGCCTAAAGCATGAGCTACTTTAGCAGGCATCACATTATCTGAGGCTCCTGAGTCAATGACACAATTACTGAGCCTATGACCATCTATAAGAAGTGTTACATAAAATGGTTTAATTTTGTCATTAGGTGAGGTGACAGCAGCTACCAGACTAGGCTGTGGTGCAGAAGGAGTAGGTAAAAGGCCTTTAGAGGTGGTTTTAGAATGGGAATTAACAAATTGAATCATTTTGGCAAAAGCTTTGGGATGGGTTTGATAATACTCAGCCTCTGAGATTTGAACCTTAGTCTTTTTCAGATGATCAATAATATCAAAAGACCCAGAAGTGGACGGGCCATCATCATTTGAAATCCTAGGCTTATCAACTTTAGGAGAAAAAGAAGTAACTTTACTAGTAGGATTGACAGGACTCACCTTTGGTGTAGATGAAACGGGGATAGGAGATCCTCTTTTTGCAATTACAGGGATAGTTTTCGGCTGCTCCTTAGATTTCTTGGGGGGCTGCGTCACTTTCTCCCTCTGATTTGTCTGCTCTCGAGTCATGACAGCAAATGATTCACTATTCATGTCTGCTACCACTTCATCATAATCATCTCCATCATCAATGCCCTCAGTGGTGAAGAAATTAACTCGAGATCCCTCAAGTTCATCTGCTTCATCATCAAATTCCTCCACAAACTCCTCGCAAGCTTCATTATCCTCATCATCATCTGGCTCTTCAACTTCACAGGTTGCATTGACAGGAACTTTAACAGGAGGTCCTTCAAGTGCTAATCTTGTTTGAGAAGCAGGAAAACGATTTCTGGGCTGAAAATTCTCCTTGGAACGTCTGCATAAGGAGCATGCTGAGCCAATTGTTTCTTTATAGCAATGAGATCATTCGCAAGTTTTTGAACTAATGGATCAGTATTAGGTCCAGGGGTGGAAGAGGAGGAAGCAGCAGACTTAGATTTGGAAGGGTCTCTCCTCAACTTCCCTGACATGATTAAATCGTCCTCGACACTAACAACAAGAGTTTGATCTTCAGTCAATGTTGCGAGATTAGCCCTTCTTAGCGCATAACTGACTTCAGGCGATTGGGCATTTAGGAAGAAACATTTTTGGATTTGATCAACAGGTCGAGTATTTACCAGAATTTTATTGATCAATCTGTTGAATCGGGCCACAAATTCTCTCATGGGTTCTGGTGAATCTTTCTTTATCTGAGAGATTTGGGCTAGCAAGGCATGCACATCTTCTGCTGGTTTGAAACGGTTTTCAAACCTAGTTCTCATGGTGTCCCAGCTAGTGATAGTACCAGCCGGAAGGTGATAGAACCAATCAGCAGCATTATCTTGTAAAGTCTCAACGAACAGTCTCACGGAGACGTCTTCGTGTTCAACTCCCAGAACTCCACATGCAACTATGAAGGCTGCGATGTGTTCATCAGGATGCACTTTGCCATCGCCTTTGAATTTAGGGAAGTTCTTCCGGTTACCTCTGGGTAACTCATGCAAAGGCTGAGGAAGAGCAAGGGGCCCGACACGATGACCCCAGGGCAATGGTACCCCCCGCCATTCTTGGAAAAATGGCTTGGAGAGGAACTGCAACACCAGCAAGAATCAAAGCTCGAAGATTAGGACTAGCTGGCTCTGAGGGAATACCACCCGTAGGACTTCTATCTTGAACAGGTGGAGTGCTTGTCGAACGAGTCCTTCTATCTCTCGTTGAAGGGAAAGGAAAACCCTGCTGCTCCAAAAGCTGAAACTGAGAATCTTCAATACCAAGGGCCCTCCTCCCTCGAGTAAAATGCGGAGTCGCCAGATCAAAAGATGATCAAAAATTACAGAACTGGAATATGATTTTCCCTAGCGGAGTCGCCAAAAAATTTTGGTCGTCAAATAGGACTTTACGAAGAGCAACAGTCAGGGGACAAGAAGTCCCTCCTCTTTAATGGGAGAGGTTCCCTTATTCAGAAACGAACCTATTTACAAATATACAAAACATGATTTTCTGGTTAAACTTGGATATTACGAAAGTGTTTTCTATAAAGATCATCAATTACAAAAGGACTGAGGAATGAGAGTATGAGAATGAGCAGAAAGGCAACATGCAGAATTATAGATAACAGAGTAATTCTTTATGTATGCGAAGTTACAGTGAATTGAAACAAGATCACTTGTATCGTATAAATAAGATGGAATTTAAAGACACAAAGTTCTGTAAATAACATCTGTCAGAACACAAAGTTTCTTAACATAACACAGATTCATTAATCAAGGACACAAAGTTCCTTCTTGGTTATACAAGATCACCATGCTTGCAAAGTTGGAGAGTATGCAATCGGCAAGACTAACAAACTAGAGACAAATGATCTTCACAAAAAATTAAATGAAAGCTTAGGGATAACAGAGATCAGATAGACAAAGAATGGAAAGCCCTTCTGTATTGATTTCTTTATGATCTATTTACACTTTCAGAAAATAAACCAAGTTCTTCCTCCCTTCAAATGGCGTGGAGAGGCCATTATATAGCTTACAAATCAGTTACTCTTTGTAACTACTTCTTTTAACTAAGATTAGTTAAGGACTGCCAATCGCAATACCTCAACTTTTTACAATGAAAAACGGAAAAAGAATGGGAAGAAGAGAAAAGAATAAGGAGAAGAAGACAGGTGGTCAGTTACTGGGAGGGACCCACTGACTTCAAAATCCGCTGCCTGAATCTTTTCAATGCCTCGGCTATGTCTCTGCCACGAGGGACTGACGTGTTGGCTGTAGACTGACCCCAAAATCCGAGACACTTCTCCATTTCTTTATCAAACTCGACATGAGTATGATAATCTTTATTTGCTTCTTCAATGGCAGATTGAAGAGAGCAGATCTCCTTCATTTTCTCTTTGGAGATGGAGCTTTCCTTGAATAGATTGTCTTTAACAAAAGCTCTGAATTGAGCTTTGATTTCTTGCAAGGAAAGAGGCACACCAGAAGTTTCATCCTGAAGATGACAGTGTATATCTTTGAAAGCTGATACAACCAGTGTCTTGAAAGCCTCACCTTTCTGCCAGCTATTCTTCAGCTCTCCCAAAGCCTCCTCCAAGACTTTGATCTTCCACTCCACGCTGTAAACCCAGGACTTTGACAGATTATCCTTTGCATCATCAAAAACCTTATTCGCCAATAAAATGTTCTCATCTGTCTGTCCCATGAGACGGAGGTCTACTATGCAACTGCTCCAGAGTTTGAGCTCTTTATCCATGACCCCGATAGTGGAGGAGAGCTTCTGTTGCAAATTGTTCACCTTTCCATGGAGTTTGAAAGCTTCATCGATGAAGTTCAATCCTGCAACAAGCATATCTTCCACCATGGCCTCCATAGCTCTGCCATAGATAGAATACTTGTGCATGTCTTTGATACTCTGTACTTCATCTTGGCTCAAAATTACAGGTGGTGGAAGAGTAGTCAATGGGGTAGGGTCCAAAACTTTGTCCTTAGACAAAAGAGATTTGATGAAACTTGTAGAATCTGGGCTTGTTCCTCCAACTGTTCAATAGTTTGCTGCCCTTTCTCTACCCTCCCAATGACTCTTGTGACTGTTTCCTGGAGGTTGTGGATCTCACCTTCAGGAGTAGACTCTCCCATTGGAATTCTTGAGAGTTCTAAGTCAGATGCCTGCAAGTCCTGCTCTGATTTGTCCACTGTAGGCTTAGCAATCTCCAGGAATTGCTGACCTTGAGCATCAGACACTATCCTGGAGGTGGTTTTGGCTTTCTTGGCACGAGAAGGAGTAGTGCCCAACAAGGCTGCCACAGCATCAAAATTTGGCCCTGAGCTCCGAGAGGAAGATTTCCTCTTTCTACTGTCAACAAAAGGTTGCACCCACGCAAAAGAGGAAGAGGAAGCAGCAGGAGGGGCAAGAGGACCAAGAGACATAGAGCTCATGACGCTCAAGGTTTGCACAGCTGTGGTCTCAAGTTGAGATGTGAGTGGGGCGCTTGAGACAATTGCGGCAGAAGAATCAATAGCACTTGGAAGTTCAGTGCTCTGGACTTCCTTATCTTTATCTGTTGGATCTTCAGGAGCATTTGCAGGGGCTGGCATTTCACTCTCTTCACTTTCACTGAGAACAATGATGTTCTCTGGTCCCAAAGGAACTTCTACCTGTTTACTTTGAGGATCTTTTTCCACAGGCTCCTTCTTAACCTCTTTGAGTTTCTTCTGGTACACTTGAGTGGATGAAGAAGGAGTGGAAGCTGCAGGTCCTTGCGTTGATGAGGCAGGAGGGGTTTGCACAGGTGTGTCTGATATGGGAGTCGATGCTTCCCTCCTTGGTGTTGAAACATCCTTGGAAGAGGATTCTCCTGAGTGCCTTCTGAGCTCTCGAACTTTCCTGTCAAACCAGACCTTAGTCCTGACTAAGACTGGAGCTAGGATCTCAGCCAGATCATCTTTCTCTTTCCTGTTCCAATCCAAGTCCTCCAAGGGAGTGTGCTTAATCACATTGTCATACTCATATGAGTATAGATCAGAATTGTCATCCTGGAGTCCTTCAGGAACTTGGTACAAGCCGAGTTCTTGAATCAATTGCAGAGAGAACCTGCCACAGTGCCTCCTCCTAGCCTCAAAATCATCTGCACAGTCAGCCCAGTAGTCTTCTGTATCTGCCCTATGATGATATATTATCTTGATGTTCTGCTCAATGAACTTCTTCAAGTCGAAGCAAGTTCTTGGTTTGAAGAAATGAACAGTGATAGGGACCAGGGCTCTCTCTATATTCTGTGTGTCCAGGGCTGTTTTACAAGTGTAATTTCCCAAAGAGATGGGAAAGTGCAAACCAGAAATCTTCTTGTCTCTGCAGGTTCTGTGCAATTTGTCTAACTGCCTGCATACTTCAATCAAAGCCATCTTATCATTGCAGAACATGGGAAGCCTCAGAGGGGTGCTCTCATAGCCAGCAAGCCTGATATAAGAGAATTTTCTAAATTGAATAAAATAGGCACCGTAGTGCGATATCAGGTTCATGGCTTCATCTGAAAACCTTCTAGCAGTGTCACCCTCGAGCAGCCTGACCACGTACATGGTGAAAGCATCATTTACTCTTCTGAAATTGCGATTGCTGGTCTCTAGGGTGAACTGCGGGTAGTAGGCATATATAGGATCATCCTTGTGGGCATCAATGTAAGAAAAACCAAACCATTGTCTTGATGCCGCCAGAGTATACATCAGGTACGAAGTCATGTAGAACTTCTTCGTTTGCTGTACATTGGACAGCTGCTCCGCCAAATTCATGCTGATGATTTCTGCCCAGTTGATATTTTGAGTTCCCTCGCACACCATGTTGATGAGCGGGCACATCCAGAAATGGAACTCGTTAGTAGAAGGTAAGCCCATCACCCGAGCCAGTAGGATTATGAAATCTGACAACTCTTCATTGAAATCTGCTCTGGAAGAGAGTCTTGGATAGGCGAGATGCTCCCTTCTTAGGGTTTTTAAGCCATGACTTCGCCACCCGCGCCTTGTATTTGTCGCTGTCTTGGTTAAACAGGGCCTGTGCTTGATCCCGGGAAACAACTATGGCATTATCCATCTCTGGGATCCTCAAAGCAGTGCTAATGGCGGCAGCATCCAACTTGGCGATGAGTTCCCCGTGTACATTGGTTAATTCACTCGAATCAGGGTCGAAGTGAGCTCCACATGAAAGCACTGTATCAGCACACTGTACCGAGATCGGGAAACCTCCAGCGAAAGCCAAACCACTGTCATGAATCATCTGCGCCATAGGTGTAGGGTTTGCATCCGCCATCCTTGCCCAAAAATCACTGAAATCAAGATGACGAGCTTCACTGTCCCCAACATTGGAAACGGCAGATTCTAGTGGCGAGATTTGCTCCTGTCCCTGAAATTTGATCTTCATATTGATAGTAATTCGGAGGACAGAGACGCGAGCTAGACTTCGGGAAAGAATTACAGAGGGAAGGGATACATGCGCAGGAAATTATATTGCAAGGGTTCGAGCAAAGGATAGCATGGAAGCAGTGTGAAAAATGCATAGGGGGTTCGTTCATTATATAGCCGATTAGGAGAGAGAAAGACAATGAATGCGCATTTAATACATACCTACCAATTTGAATAAGCATGATATTCGGGTAGAGCGGGAAAAATAAGCACGAATGGCACTTGGTTCATTTGGGACATGTGAGACGCGAATGCGCGAAACACGCGGCTCGGCCGATTCGGGCGAAGCGGGAAAAAGACGCACAAATGCCTTTTGGGACATGCGGGACGAAAGGACGCGAAACACGTGACTTGGCCGGATCGGACGAAAAGGTGACAATGGGTCCGGAAGAGTTTGGGACATTTGGGACGTGAAAGTGTGAAGTACGCAGTTCGGGCGAATCGGCCGAAAATGGAACAACTTGCCCGATTGAACTTGGGACACTTGGGACAAGAAAGTGCGAAGTACGCGGTTCGGGTGTTTCGGCCCAAAAAAATGGAACAACTTGCACAATTTGACTTGGGACATTTGGGACAAAAAGTTCCTTAACGGGCCCAAAAAAGACAAACTTCGGGGAAATCGGCCGATCGGGGAACAGAGCGCACTTTTGAACTTGGGACACGCGAGGGACAAAAATGTCCGACAGGCCCGAAAAACACACAAAATGACCCAAAAACGCAGACTTTCTCAATTTCACGACTTTTAACATTTTCAGTACAACAGAGAAGACACTTAAACTCAAAATTTTGAAAATTCACTTTCTTAAGAGCAGGGAATTTTGAGTGGACAACACACTTGAAAATAATTGGGAACAGAGAATAAACAATTGCAACATAGTGAGGTATCCATACTTGTAAGCTCAAAACACATATCTTCTTTCAATGGTCTTCCTTCCTTCTCCTTCTCTCTTCTAAAAAACCTACACAATAAAAATGAGGAAATAAGTCAAAAGAATGAATAAAAATTTTCTAAATAAGAGGTATTAGGCGATTAGTCTCTGCCCAATCCTAGATTTCCATAAGGGCCCAAGATTTAGTCCATCCCCTTATTGGCCCGAAAATCCATCCCTAAGAACAATTTAGGTGAGAATTGAGCAACATGGGAAAATCTTTTACAATGAAATGCATGTGTCCACAAGTTTGAATGGGGGCACTTAATAGTACATGTCAGGAGTTAACATATTCATTTTGTACACTCAAACAATATAATAAACTAATAGTTGGCGAGTCTTCCCAAAAAATCAAAAAGCCCTTGACAACAACTTGCCAATTAGGATTAATGTCAATATGGGCACAACCTTCTAGTAACTAGGCATGTGATTTAGTAGTTCTAGGAATTAAATTTATCCATGTACACAACTCAAAACATGGGAGGGTCCATAGTTCTAGACTTAGCCCTAAATAATAAAATTATTAAGGACATGTTGAGCCTATGTTCATTAAATTAAAGAAGGATTATGATCAAGACTGACACTCCCTCAATTAAATGCATGTATTACATCTAAATTTTCCCTCCCTAATGATTATATATTAACTGGGGAATAAACTAAACCTAACTTAAGGAAATATACCACGTTGTAACTGATTCAAACACCATTTCTACATCAAATACATTATTACTGTAAATTTTCAAATCTAACTATGAGGGCCTGTCTCTGGGTCAATCTGTGCGGGAATTCCCTTAATCAAATAGCTTTACAAACCTTCATGTGATGCTGAATGCCAAAGGGGCAACTCTGTATGCTAACTCCATGGTATGCATTTTGAAGACCAATTTTAAAACATTACAAGATGAAGGAAGATAAGGCATGGAACCAGGGGGTCCATAAAGGGTCATCCAATAAGCAAAAATTGGATGAGAGGATAATATTGGGTGGAACCATTTGGAATGAAACTTCATCATCCTTCCATTAGGAGTAGGAACTATATGTAATATGTGCATATTTTTTCAAATGTTCGAAGGAGAAATGGGATCACAGTGTGAAGGGCATCATAGCATTATATTCTAGATGATATCTTTGAAAGGAATGTGTTGCACCATGAATACTTGAAAGGAAAACTTCATATTTGTTTGTTCAAGTCTCGAAGTGCAACATATGTTAAAAAATACATTTTTTTTGCAAAAAAAGAGGGTAAGCATTATTTTGACAATCCCTATGCTCACCTATGATTATGGTTTCTCTTGATAGATTTTAAGAGGCATGTGAACAAGCTTAGCTTGTCCCACAAGCCTCCAAAAAAGCCTCCCAAGTCAAAATGGCCGAATTTTGATAGGTGGGAAAGAGTATGATGAACAGAACCGTAATGCATATCGTAGATTGACATCAAAAAGATAAAATAGACTATCAAGCCTATGAATAGTGATGTCCCATTGTGTGAAAAGGTGCTTTGCATCATTAGAAAAAGAAAGACATTAATATAATACTGGATAATTTAATGGCATGACATAATAGCAATTTGATGAAAAAAGTAACAATATTTCAACGAATAATGTCATGAATTTCTCAAGAACATTTTAGAGGGGCGCAAGCTTCTCACTAATTAAAATAATGGGAAATCGGCATAAATACATCACTTTTGAATATATAATAAAGTTACTCCCTATTAGTTTCTCCCACATGAAAAAGGAATTGAAATGTAATACAACACTTGGACCTATTTATAGCAGAAGTGGAAATTAAATAAATTTTTACATATTGTAAAATTACCCGAAATTGTTTTGTAAACTGGTTGGACCCCTATCCCCTTGTTGATTTGATATGAGCACAAGGTCCCTATAACCCAACTACGTGGCATTTACTAATATCTAACAATTTAGCTTTTCCATTCGATTTGAGACCAATATGAAGAATACTTTTACGTATGAGATACTGATTCAAGCATATTATACTTTAAGACTCACAATTACGTAGATCCATACAAATAATCATCTAAATATGACTAGTAAATTCGATTTTAACATCCATGAAATGCAATATTTTTCTTACTAAAAATGTCTAACATAGGTAATCCATCCATAATATGACATGCTAGTATAAAATCAGAATAATTTAAATCAACATATATAACTATCTATCAATTTCATCCAGGGCATCATAATCAAAATATAAATCACATCACGTACATAGTCCAATATCCACATAATGGATCATCTACTGATCAAAATATAATAATCAAAATGTCTAAGTATCAATCTAATAGTAATAACATCATAATGAAATAGCTTCAAAGAGGAGAGGCACTACATGGATAGAAAATTGAAACACCTCATGGACTATGGGTATCCCTATTTTGAGGTGATTCTCTAGGATTAATAAGGTTGGTTCCTTCTTTGAGGTATCCCTAAACTAGATATGTGGGGTTGATGGTAAGAAGATGAATAATAAACTTTTAAAATGGGGTGATATGCCAAAAGTTTGTGAGGGATTTCTGACAGAGAAACATGGACAATAGAATGAGAATTAATGAAGTAAACACAATCCATTGAGTTGTTTTTAACCTCAAGGAAAATATTTATATACTTAGGGATTTGTAATTAAGGAACCAACATTTTTAATCCTAGAGATTCACCTCCTAATAGAGATACCCACTGCACATGCAATGTCTCAATTATCTATCCACATAAGTGAGGGAGAAACAATGTCACAAATATATCACCCCTCAACATAGGCACACTTCTATTATATAATGGTTTCTGGCATGCCCGATGGGAAAGAAACAAATATTGATGAATTCAGAGAATTGAATATTCAAAGAAGAATACATTTCATGACTATGTGATGTTGATTTAAGACCAATACAATAATTTCCATCATCAAAGTCACATCAAGTCTTTTAGCTGGGTACGTGCAGCAAGTTGGGGAACTAAAAAGTGGACATCAAATCCTTAATTTTACATTAAAAATAGCAAAACATCAAATTTAGTCTTCTGTGGACTTGAACCATGCCTAAAAGTAAAAAATATGTCATAAAAATGGTACCATCACATAGGGGAGACTGTTATCTTTGTAGAAATAAAGATTTTAAAGTGAATAGAAGTTTATAAATATCTTTTTTTAATTTTTTACTTATAGTAGGTCTTCAAGACACTTTTTTCCATGAATGTTCATGTCTATGTTTGAGACTACAAATTTTGTTTCACTTGTCAGAATGTGATAAAACTTATACCATCCCAACTGTAGTGAAATTATATACACGTTCAAAAAAAATTTATTTGATTTCAATATTTTTTGATGAATTTATGGCAAGAAAATGGAAAGTGCTCTGTTTTCTTTATGTTTTCAGACCACTTTCATAGAAAAAATTATAAAAACTAAAATATTTCTCAAAAAATTACAAACTAAAATCTATCCCAAGACAGATAGTGGCATCTAACTTTTCACCAAAGGAAAAACTATATATATCAGTTTTTTGTCATCCAAAGTGTGGGAAAACAGATTATAATCTTATAGGATTTTTTTTTAAAAAACCAAGTCATTGAATTTTGAGTGTTTAATATAGATAAACTTGTCCATTTTGTAAAAAAATTATTAGTTTAGAAACTAGATTCTGGATGCTACGATTCGTATTGATATATTTTTTTCTAATTTTTAGTGTATGCATTGCTAATAATCCCTACAAGTTGATATTATGCTGTTATTTGTAATATGACGTCCACTTATGACCCCTTTTTTGTCCCCCAACTTGCTGCACTTACCTAGCTACCCGCCTTTTGATGTGCTTTTCAAAAAATTCACATCAATTATTTTGTTGTGATCAACATATTTTCATGAACAACATATCTTTTTTTTCATTTTCACATCTTTGATGAGGTCATGCAATCATGAAATCAATTACTCAATGGAATTCTTTTACCTAAAAGTTGTATTTTTCATATCCACACCATGTTTACCCATATTCCCCTTTAGATTAGTACCATGACCCCTATCAAAATGAATATACCCATAACCCAAACCTTACATATTAGTATGACAATGATAATGATGTTTAAGATCAAGCTTTTTCGGATTATGTTGATTACATAGATGAGGAGGATATTGAAATCAAGTGTCATGAACTTAAGCAGACATATTTTTCTATCAAGGAATATGTTGAAAAATTAGAGGCAGTGGAGAATGATCGGCATTAGGTTAAGAAACCCTATCAATGAGATGTTCCCACTTACCTTCCCAATGAGAATCCAGAGACCACATACCTTCCTTTCCATCTAAAGTAGCTCATTTATAAATTTATTAGTTTTCATGTTACAACAATTTCTTCCTCCGCTATTCCATTATCACATTCATAGCCCAAATCTACGTTTCGAATATTTCTTTATATTGTTGTAGCAAATCCCACTTCCTCACATGCATATTTCGAACCACATCCCTTTGCCAAAAAATTACAAAGTCAATATGAGACCCTGTCCACCCCTCCTCCTTCATTCGTAGTACTAATTCATGAAGGTTAAGATAAAAAAACCATCAAGGAGGGGCAGCTAATTGAGGAAAACATCAGACTAGAATTCATCTAGAACTTGCAAAAATTGGTTTCAAAATTTTAGTTTGAATATGTTCCACAGTTGGAGAAAGAACCTATGCAAGCAGTGGAGTTTGATATTTCAAAGAAGAAACAATCTCTATTTTCTCATTGTAGTGTGCATAACCACACAATATTTATAAAATTTATTGATCCATCACAGTTTTAAAAGTTGGAAAAGGAGGAAGAATAAGTTTTAAATGAAGAGGAGTGTAATGAAGTTAAGATCCAAATAGATTTTTCTGAAGAGTTTTGTCATGAAGAGGACTAAGTTATTATTCGATTTGGAAGATTGCATTGGTGAGGAGAAAAACTTGAAGAACTCACTAATTTTGTAGTTTTACCATTTCTCTTCTAGAAAAAAGGGCCTCTTTTTTGTGAGGTATCCCTTGTACATGAAAAAGAGAAACAAATTCAATTTGATGAAGATTATTTCTTTCCCCTTTTTGAAAAATAATTTTTAGAGGAAAAAAGAGTAGAACAATTTCCCCCCATAAAAAATAAAGAGATGAATTTGATCTAACAAGATGCATGGTGGATCCGAAAAAAGGAAAAGAGTGTGACAATAGTGCTGAAAAATCAACCATGATAGATATCATCGAACAACTTGAAAAATTTGATGAGATAAAATAGTTTCATAAGCATGGTTCATTTTAAGAGACCTTCAGGAAATCGAAGGTGGAAAATCCATGACAAATATCCCCATAACCACTTTCACGAGATGGTGTGAATTTTCTGGGGATTTGTTTGCGACATTTTTGCCTGATAAAATATTTCATTTTCAAGTTGTGGGATAAGAAGTTTACTTTCATGTGACAACAACTTTATTTTCGGATGAGAATAGCTTTGATGTTGTGTGATATCAATGTTATTGTCAACCAACAACAAGGTTGATGTTGAATGACAACAACCTTGATGATGCACACCATAACAAACTTGTCTGTTTTCATGACTCCAAAGTAAAAAATATCTCAGCATTCATCTATAGCCTCCTGTTGTGTGTCAACAACATAGGATTTTCACATGTCAACAATATTATGTCCTACATTAACAACTTCCTTTCATGCATCAACAACATGCCTTGGAATTTCACGATAGTTGATATGACTATACCTCAGTAAGCTAGTTGTAAGTTATTAGTTTACTACCCAATGACTCACCTAAGTGTATGGAGGATATTATTTCAAGGGGTTGGCAAAGCCAACCCCTACAAAAATATATAATGTAAATTTTAGGTGAACATGACACTGACCTGCTCCATAAAATTCTCAGTTTAAAATTTTCCTAAAATTGAATATTCACCAAATTATGAATATTCACCACAAAAAAAATCCATGTTCATAAGGTAGAAAATAATTTAGGCTAGCTTTAGAACCTACTTACAGATGAAGAGAAAATAAAAAAAATACTAAGCATCATAAGATATCAATTTTTCCACCATTACGAGGCCATGTCCCATTTAGTACTTAACTGGTATGAAACTAGTTTCATCAATTCAATAATTTTTTTTGTATTTGAGAGAAAAAAACGAGCTTCAAATTCTCAGAAACAAGTCCTAAAACCTTCATAATAGGTTGCAGATCTGATGGAGACATTCTTTATTTTTTGGACTATTCTTTGGAGAAAAATAAAATTACATATCTTGTTTCAATATTTTTCAAGTATCTTCCAGCTCAACCCATGGTCTCATTTTTTTATAAAAGGAAGCTAATTTTTGTAGCCTATATCATGTATCATATTTTATTTAGATTCATTTGCAACTGGTTAGAGTAGGGTAGGTAGGATTTCCATTTTAATAAATTTCTTGGGTACACTTGTAGTTTTCAATTCAATAAGTGCATTTCATGCATAGGATCTAGTTTTTAAGATATGTTCCTACTTTAGTTTTTTTTTTAAGAAGGGTAGGTTTTTTAGTTGAAAATGAAAATTTTGGATTGGTCTTTGACTCCATGCCAAATCGATAAGGAATTGGTATTAAATCTAGAAGGAAGCTTTATCCCACAAAATCGCAAGAAATGTAGACATTTTTCACAACCGTGCGAGAGGTCACCTTGAAGCTTCATTTCTCATATTGAAGGAATTGGTTTTAGGGGCCTAACTTAATGGGAAAAGGCACGGAATCTACAGCTATGTTTATTTCATAATGTCAAGTTTCCACCTAAATTTTCTTGTCTAGTTGACATCTCCCTCATTATCATGCATCATTCCCTTAGGAATTGATGCATGACCTTGACACAGATGGGAAATACAAAAAATTTCAAAGATAGATAGCCAAAAAATTACATAGGGACAATATTTTATGTTGAAAATCAAAACACCCTCCCGAATGGTCTAATTTTGAGATGGTCATTCAGTGTGATTGCATAACATGGATCTATCCTGAGTGTGGGACATTACGAAGTGGGATAGATCTTCAGAGAAGGTCGATTCCTTCTCCTAACTTACCTGCCACTAACTACACCTAATGAAGGAAAACCACTAACTAATCCTAATGTAATTCTTCCAAGAGGATAGGGATAAAAATACATGGAATGAAAACCTAAACTACAAATGACGATACACTAAGAAAAGGGTTTTGATCACTTCCCCTAGCCTACAAAATAAATGGAATAGATGAACCTAGAAATGGTGGACCTACACCAAAAAGTAAATTGCATGCTAATACATCATTTCTAAATGAGCACAACACACTGTAATCATGTAATAACTGATAAAATGCATAGATTAAATAAGCACAATGAAACGTAATATGAAGATGATAAACCATGAGAGGTTAAGGAGATCAACAAAGAAATAATATTATTTATCTATATGGATATAAAAAATACATCAATTGTTGTATTAGAAAGAGGCATGAATCCATTACAAATCTTTGTAGGAAGGCTTGGAGCCCCAAGAAGAATGGGGTGTATGGGAGAAGATAAAATGACCAACCTTTTCAACATGTAAAACCCCTTACATTTTATAAAGGGATAAATGTGAAGAGAGAAGGATGAAAATAAAAAAATGCACTCTAATCTCTTACAAAATCCATCATTATTCTTGTGGGGAGTGACATGAAACTGTGCAAATGCCATACTCTATTGTACCTTGTTTTTTGGGTAAGAAAGGAAACCCATACCTCATCATTTAGGTTGGTGGGAAACTTTTAAATATTCATCTAAAATGGAAAACTATATTTCCTCATTTTGAAATACTTAACCTTACTATACATAATAAATATTTCAAAAATAATGGAAAGTTGTGTAGAGGACACTGATAACTTTCCAAAAAGTTTGATTTTTGTTTTAATTTGAGCTCTTAGTCAAAAGTTGATGGTCATCAGAAGATGAGGGTACCATTATGTAATAAATGTGGGTGGTTGATCTTCTTTTTTGGACTTCGAACCTACGTTGCACCCTCTAAAATCTGCAATTTCATACATTTAGGATTCAAAATTTTGGGTATTTCCATTTTTGAAGTCGCTATACTGTTCATCTAGCTAAGTTTGTGAAAGATCTGAAATGCCGAAACCTCGAAGTCCTAAATTCGATGTTCAACTTTCATACCATTGTGATTTTAGGTTTACAGGGTTTTGTGGGTTCAAGTTTTGGGTTTCGAGGGTTCAAATTTTGGGGTTTTGGGTGTTTAGGTTTCAGGGATGTTCACCTTCCTGGGTTCATGAAACATCCAAATCTCTGAAATCCCAAACTTTGAAATTTGGTGTTTAGGCTTTGGACTTTCTTCAATTATGAGCTCCAAAGTTCCCTCACCATTTACTTCGAAAGTTTATTTGACCCTCAAAACCTTCTGATCCCTTTTGAGATTTAGGGTTTTTGGATTTTTACTTAGTTTTAAGTTTTACATGGTAAAAAATCTGAATAGCTCCATCCCTGAAGTCTCAAAATTTCAGACTTTGGGTTTTTTTCACCCTCCAAATTGCTTTCTCGGCTCGAGCCTCAACATTTTTTTCTTCCTTGTTTGGCCAGCATGGCCCCCAAATTTTGGCGAGTCCCTTTTCGAGCTCTCCTCCAAATCACGACCATTTTTACACTGCCAAATCCTCATGCCTTTGTTTCAACAACTCATTATTGACTTGAGCTCGACTCCCCATGATCATTTCATGTCATTCTACCTTTGATCTGAGCCTCGACTTGGCAATGCGAGCTCCCATGGCCAAATTGATCCTTCTATTTTCTCTCATTGAGGTCATGTATGTCCAATTTTTTCTGAGGGGAAAAATCACATAACAAAGTCCTCTTCAAAGTTTGAACTAGGTTTCTACTTATCTTTTATTCACAATTCAATTTTACTAAGCTACTTTGAGTTCATTAATTATGATTAAATTAAAATTTCAGGTAGCGTGTATGAGTTACAAAGAATTCATTTACCACCATGTTAATAAAAATTAATGTAAAAGGAAATTATTATAGCTCATCACATTAAGAGGTTTTCTTTTATTTCATAATTTGAAAGTATAATGGACCCACACAGGCCATGGGAATAACTTTGAAATCAAGTACATTAAAATAAAATATATGTGTGTAAAGTTATGAATAAAAGAGAAAGGAAAATCCATCATTTCTTGTTTAGATGGAATTTTCTCCGAGTAGGCTTGGAGTTGTCCTCTCCCGCTCCTCTTCTTCATCCTCATCATCTGTTGTTTCGTACCTGAAAAAAAAAGAAACAAATGTTAGAGATACAGAATTTTCATTCCTACTGTACTCACAACTTCAAACAAATGAACTTTCTTAAAAGGAACTTGAAAATAAGACAATGTAGAAAGAATTAAAGAGTAGAATATCATCTTCAGAACAATGGAACAAGAAGAAATTAGTAGTAAATGGAATGATTATGGATGTCAGTTATGTTTCTAACTACTTCTTCTAGTTTTCAGGCTTCAGATACAAATTGAAAAATCACCTGGAAAATTATATATCTAGTTACAAATATTCATGTTTTCAAAGCACGCATTGCATTGTAAAACAATTTTCACAAGTGCATGTTTCAACCAAATGAAGGATACAAGGCAGTTACAACTTTAGAATGCAACAATCATCTAGTGGTAAAATATCTTCAAGCAGTGATTGTATCAGTTACAAATTTCTTTAGAATTACATCAAGCTCTCATAACACATATTGAATACATAAAACATCATGATGCATTTTATAAGTTAAAGGCATTCTCTTTTACAACACAAAAAATGCTAAGTATTGCAATCATGGCATAGGATCAATATGAATAAATAATTTTAATAGTTTTTTCTTTCAGGAGTGTCATCAACTTTCAGGCAAGGTGCATAATTCAGATTTCGAAGACACTACAATTCCATATTTGTAAATTTAAAGTGAACAACATACAAATTTAAGTTTCAAAAAATGTACTTTATGTCATCAAATATTCAAAACGCGAATTTTCATCATATATGAATGAATCTTGAAAGTTTCATTTGAATATTCATGGTTAGGTGGCCAAAGCAGAACTAAAACTATTCTCACAAATTAGAAAAATGGTGATCTAAATTTTCAATTTTAGAATCAGATATAGGTGTTTCCTTCTCACTTATCTTTACAAGTGAGAAACAATTAAGGAAGGCCATGTTACATCAAGATAAGATAAAAATTTCAAGCTTTAGATTCAAAGTAAATTTACAAAAAATAAATCTGGGTATGTAAAAGATAAATACATTCAAATGGAATTTTCAGATGGTGTTTCAAGCATCAAGTTGTATAACAAAGGCCTTTTACCTTAAACATTGCAATATATTGAGAATAACCAACAAAATGAAGTTTACAGCAATAATAGTACAAGTTTTCAAAGGTATATGAATTCTAGTATTGTAATTTCTGAGTTCTCAGCATAAATGTTTCATTAAAAATGGAAAACAAGTTTGAACATCCAGAACATGATTTACAGCTGCTAAAAGTGAGCCACAATACACTTTTACTGAGTTGTTTCCCAAATCAATGTTAGGCAGAGTGAATGTAATGGAAGATCAACTCATGTCAAAGAACTAAAAATTTTATACTAAAATGGTAGCTGTTAAGGGTTATACCACCAAGCCAAAAATGGAGGTGTCTCACCAAACATCGAGGCTTAAAGAGAAATCCGATGTATATAGTTACAAAATTTTTCTTTTCGAGTTTCCGATGAGAAGGAAATCTGTTGACAATGACTCAAATATGCTTCATTGCTAAGTTTTTAGTTGCAACATTGTTTTTATGGAGCTTATACTATACACTATTTAAGCTTCTTAATTTTTTCAAAAGCATGGAACAATCAAATGTTGATGGCGTTGTCCTCGCCATTGGCATGTGAAGACAAACTCTATCAAAAGGAAACAATCTCTCAACAAGGAAATGCAGAAAATAGTGGACATAAAAACTAGATGAACAAGCTATTAGGTGCAAATCGAAACGGGTTTGAGCACATCACAACCATAGAAAAACCATTTCGAGCTAAGAATCGAATGGATCGAGTAAATATATCACCCATCTCATAAGTCATATTGATATATCATAATGGAATATCAGATGAGAAAATATAGATCTAAAAAATAAGCTTTCCATACAAAAATGGTGTTTAAGGCACAAAAAACAAACATTACAGATGTCTAATCCCAAATACAGATGATGACACCAGCAAGGGTTAGAATTGATTTACAGAAGATTCAGAATGTACTGCCCAGTTTAGTTTTGTTAACATTAAATCATGACCTACCAGACTTCAAAAACCACTTTCAAATTAAAGATACCAGGGCAATAGAGTGATAATGAACCAAATCTCCATTCATGGCGAGTAAGATTTAAGGTAGCGAGAAATGCAGAGAAATGACATGAAAGGAAAAACAATGGATGCAAACTTAGAAATCCAAAGGGCCTATAATGCATGAAATAGGAGCTATGAGTATAAAGCAATAGGTTGACTCATTTTAAAGGAAACCCATTAACAAGTATTCAAAAATTTATATAAATAAGAATGCACAAAATTAGATATTTACCTTCAAATGGATCCATACTATCTTTGAATAGCGATCAAACCAGGGAGAATATTAATGGAGAAATGAAGCAATGACCCATCTATTGAAAAAATGCACAAGGAAGTTCAATGGCCAAACCAATTAATCGAAATTTGAGCTAAATGAGGGAGGGATTTAATAGTTTTCAACTTATCGTGATATTTTGCATCGAAATTAGCAAGAAAATAGAGCTCATTTACATGAATACATAACTCTCCATTGAGAATCACGAATATAGAAGCTGCATGATCCTTGAACTAGAAAAACAAGCTCGAAGGCCAAAAAAATGGCTGCCATTCAAAACCATCGGCAGAGTAATGGGTATCATCTAGGGTTTCAGCAAAAAATTTATCAAAACAAGACCATTACAAATTCCATGGCCACCATGTTTCCAAGTGCATATGAGTGAAAATGAGTCAATACATTAGGGTTTGATCCCTAACATTCTGTTAACCATGGTTAAAAAAGAACTAATTATGGGCATCTCAAAAGACTTTTTAATCACCAAGGAGTCTAATGTTGAAGTCATTATCTTTTCATATTCCTTGGAGGTGCATGAAAGGCATATGAAAGGATATTACCATGCTATGGATGGGAGACCTTGAAGGAGTTTCATTATTATGCTTTCCCATGATGAAGTGTTAAGTGTTCCTTTACAACTAAGGTTGACCAATTAGAACAAAAACTTCTCCTTTTAGGGGTGAATAATAGAAAGAAAACTAATGATCACTATCATGCATGTGAATAAAAAATTTTATTTTGAGATAAAATAGGTGGAGTTTTACCTTAGTTTGTGCTAAGTATACCTTATCGTTTTTCAAATTCACCTTTATTCCTAAAAAGGATCCATACACATGTCTAAGGATAAGTTAAAAATAGTCAACTAGAGCTTTGAATGGAGAGTTGTTTGAATCATGTAGGCTATTTTTTCCTTTTCAAGGAGCATGCATATTTTTAGCTTTATTCTTATTTTTATGTATTAGGGGTTTCAAGAGAAAATTCAGCAAAAGCAGACCATTATAAATTCCATGGCCACCATGTTTCTAAGTGTATAAGAGTGAAAATGAGTCAATACATTAGGGTTTGGTCACTAACATTCTCCATGCTTAAAATAGAACGAACTATGGTCATATCAAAAGCCTTTATAATCACCAGGGAGTGTAATATTGAATTCAATATCTTCTCATATGCCTTTTAGGTGTTTTAAATTTAAAATTATAAAATTATGCATGGGGTATTAGGTAATGTCAACCATTTACCCCCCTAGGAGAACAACATGATTTTAACATGCTACTGATGGGTGAACTTGAAGGAGTTTATTATTATGCTTTCTCATGATGAAGTGTTAAGTGTTCCTTTACAACTAAGGTTGACAAATAACAACATGAACTTCCCCTTTTAGGGGTGAATAATACAAAGAAAACTAATTTTCACTATCATGCATGTGAAGAAAAATATTTCTTTTGAGATAAAACAGGTGGAGTTTTACCTTAGTTTGTGCTAAGTATACCTTAGATTTTTTCAAATTCACCTTTATTCATGCAAAGGTTCCATACACCGGCCTAAGGATAAGTTTAAAATAGTCAACTGGAGCTTTGAATGGAGAGGTGTTTGAATCATGTAGGCTATTTTGGAATTTTGGAGGATAATGCATATATTTAGCTTTATTCTTATTTTTATATATTAGGAGGAGCTAAAATTGCATGCATAGGTGGAACTGTTGTTGGAACTTTGGGTGTTGAGCTTACAGCTCCACCCCTTTTCTTATTTATTGTATGCTTGCATAGGCATGGGAGGCAATGGAACCTCTTGATGTAACAAAGTGTTGGAGGAATGTTTCTAGATTTTCTCTTATACGAGAATCCGTTGATTGACCTTTCCAAAAATTTGCAGTGGTGCGTATCATCATAGTTATTTTTATGAATGTTAATTCCCTGAATTTATTAAAATTTTCTTAGGATATTTTACCTTAATGTAGTTAGGTTTTAATGGTAATTTTAGTGCGCAATTTCTTTCTTGTTATTGTGAGAAATCCCTTAGAATATCATTGTTTTCCTTGAGGTTAACAACAACCCACTGGATCATGTTTTCTACATTTATTCTCATCCTATTGTGCATGCTTCCCTGTTATAAATCCCTCACAAATGTTTGGTGTATTACCCCATTTTTACAGTTTATTATTCATCCCCTTACCCTCAACCCCAAAGATCTAGTTTACGGATACTCCAAATAAGGAACCAACCTTATTAATCCTAAATATTCACCTCACAATAGGGATACCCATAGCCCATGGGGAATCTCAATTTTCTATCCACTAAAGTGAGGAAGAAGCAAAGTTACAAATCTGTGACCCCTCAAAAAAGGTACACTTATGTTAGATAAGAGTACCCAAACATCTCTGATCTTTTGCATTCCATTGAGCTAGATCATTCCTAATCATTGCTGGAATTACATTAGTTTTAGCTACATCCCATAATTCTTTTTCTATTAATTACAATTGCATCTGTAGTTGCCATGTATGAAAATTTTGCCATTCAAATTTTTCAATTAAATTTCGTTTCTCCATTACTTTTTACAATAATAATAATAAATACAAAATCGAATCACGTAATTTAATCATTTTTATAGAATACCATTAAACGTCAAAGCAAGCCAAGAATTTGTATTAACAGTTCAACATTATTGGAAATTTGAGAAAACTTTCAGTAGAAGAATTGATGTGCTGAATTTGATAGTTGCATAGTGAAATCCATATTTTTAAACAAATATGAACTGGGTTTTGGTAGAATTTATGTTGTAGTTTCCTGAAAAATATATGGTTCAGTCTACAGAATTTAAGAAGAACCAAGACCCAAAAACAAAAAATTAAATCTATTCTTTGGGACGGATTTGATCAAGAAAATAACGAAATTTTCCTCTTCAGACCTACTCTGGTACTAAATGAAAATGTAATATCAGAATTACATAAATTAAATTCTAAAACTTTCTCTTTATTCTTTCTATTACTTAGGAAGTATTAAACCCATTTATATAGGAGAGGTTGTTCCTATATTTAAGGAGAGATAATAGCCATAAATATCTCCACTCATAACTCCTAAAACAACTCCTTGTTATTTTATGTGAGATTTTATTTTCTCACAAAACTAATATTGTTAATGTTTTCTACTCAACCAAAACATGACAATATTTTCTCAACCACTTATAATTACATTTACCATGATGTAATTAACTGTTACAACTCATTATATTATCCTATTCAATATTCACACTACAATATAAATATTCCTAAAATATAAATAATTCCTTGTAGATTGTTATAATTTAAGGTATTTATTTACCTTTGATTCCTTACAATTATATTATGTTTATTTATTTTTTATAACTGTCAACATCTTTGACATATATTTAGCTACTAGTATACCTATCTTATTGAAATCTATGTAAAATATGTTGAGAGTTATAGTTTACTATATTAAATTTTATTACGATAATATTAATTATTATGATAAATATTTTATAATTTATTATCATTTATATATTTATTTTTTGTTATGTAATAAAATACATTTGTGTTTGTTTTTTCTCAATGTAAATATTTAAGTGAAACAAGTGAAATAAAATTTGTATTTATTTTTCTTACGTAATTATTTAAGTGCAAAGTAAAATTACATTTGAATTTGTTTTTCCTTATCAAGTCCTTTAAGTGCAAAGAAAAATTACATTTATATTTTCAAAAAGGTAAGTGGGCCCTTATTTTTATTTCATGGGAAAAAAATTAATTTAATTTCACGTGCATGATATCAAAATCTTTCACTCCATATATACAACTAAAGATGCCTCTCGAATCGATATAAATAATTTAATTTCACGTGAACAACATAAGACTCTTTCACTCCATATATATAATTTTACATGCCTCTCAGCATAGATATATATATTATATTTATTATTAATCTGTCCACATTTACAAAAGTAAATTATTATAAGGCATCAATTCTATTAATTTTAACGTATTAATGTATATTTTATCTGTAATATATATAATGTATTGTGCAATTTTATACTTTTCAAGAAGTTTCATTAAATGATGTGATGCATCCTAGAATTCACTGTGAATAACCTAGGCACATTGTCACATCACTCAGCCTCAGTTGAGTGCTCACGCGAAGCACGCAAAGGCTCAAGGCCCCTCTTTAGAGTTTCTTTTACATATTGTTATCATGATGGTACATATAGGTATTCATATTCATAACCAAGAGTAAAAAACACACGGTGCATAAACAAGATATAGATCTTAAAAATATGTAAGATGAACTAAACAATGACTATAACAAGATTTACCATGAAAGAACTAGATTCAGTCATGTTCAACACCATTATCCAGCCAATATGAAATATTGTATTAAATTCTATAAAACAAAAAATCTTCTTACATTACATACGTATCTCCATGATTCATGCGCAAGATAAAAAAAACAACATAACTCTATATATATAAGGGTGGGTACTTTCTCCTCACCACCCATGCACTTCTTAAAATAGGTCACATGCTAATAATAGCCACGTACCTTTACCAAAGGATGCATAACATGTAAGTGATCTTAAAAATAGACTTCCAATAGTTAACTCTAAGTAGAAATCCTATTATTATCTTAAACTATGCATGGGATGTAGCTGTAGCTTTTCCCCGAAATACCATTGTGTGGATAAGTATTCATGTCTTTGTGTTCTCAACACGTTATCTCTGAGAATAGCACTTATCCACAAAATGGATAAGTTTTGAATTCAAATTGTTGTAGCAAATAGTTATTATGTTATTCTTCTGTGCCCTCAAATGTGCCTTACCCCAACGCATGGATCCTTTATGTTCTTTTAACTTAGAGTAATATGTTATCTTCTCAACATTCACCCACACTAAAATACATTATTTCCCCGGAAATGGGAATTCCTTCTTATGTATTCAAAAATAAAGAATAATGAATGAAATAATGAATGAAGATCTATACAAAAGAATGAAGTTTACTCTGCAGTACCCTCTTCCTCACGTAGGAATAACTTTGGATATTCAATTTTGAGTTTAGCTTCCAAGGTTTGCTAGTCACTTAGCGCGTTCCCTTTCTTTTCTAGAATGTTTGTCACTATGACATCCATTTCATCTTGAGTGATATTTTCCTTTTCATTCTAGGGATATTGAACAACAAATTCCATACATGAGACCATTCCCTCTATGGAGTTGATTTTCTGTAATATAATTTTCCCAAGTTCATTTATCCTATCTTTGTGTGGATCTTGGGTTGCTGTAAGGACCTCACCCTTTTGTTTTACCAGGGATAACATCTCTACAAGCTTAATTGTTTCACCTTTCATTACCTTCAACAATTCATTATCCTTTGTTATATTTTTGATTCTTATTATGGCATACGTCATTGCACACATGTTCAAAGCTTGATCCACTTTTTTCAACTCATCTTTAAATGTTTTTGAGCAAGGACTCAAAATTTGAAAAATTCCTAACAATGGTAGCCCTTTCTCTTGTTGTTTCCTCTGAAATTTCTTTTGGTACGACCATGACAACAGGTTCTTTATTTTAAAAAAGATCAACCAGAGTGCAAAACTAATTCATTGTAGAGGGAAACACATGACGAACTTTAGACTCCAAATGAGCCCTTACCTTAAAGATATCATCACCAACTTCCTCAGTCATGCCAATAAAGGCCTCATTATTTTCCTCATCTTGTTGCTTCTCCACTTTCAAACACATTATATTTGAAGTTTTATCCTTGCTATCTTCAAGTAGCCCTTGAATGGTGGTTTCCTTATCCATGTTCCTCCACACCAATTCAACAGATACCTTGACCAAGGCATTTCTTAATTTCCCATCAGACATTACAGTAGGTTTGATATTCATGTTCCTAATCTCTGGTTACTTTTTTACCAGCCATGAGACATAGGAATTCTCCCACACATAAAAATTAGGTTCATCCATGTGTGTCTGCATGGACCAGGAAAACTTCCTTTTAGTCTGCGGATTGGCCTTTTCTAGGTCCATTAACTCTCAACCATATAAGTACATTCACCCTATTGTGCTAAAGAACCTAGGGTGAATGATCTTGCTGGAGTGCTCTATGTACCCCATATCGAGAGTCACATAATCCTCACCTACCTTTAATTTATTTTTTTTCTTATACTTGGTAACCCAAGTTCTAGAATCTGCAGTGGGTCCTTCACCTTCCTATATGGAATGAGGCGTGTCAGATGGCTAGTCCATCTCCTCTTATATCTCCTTGAACCCCTCTTTACCATATTTAATTTCCTCATCAGGAGGCTCCTCTATATTTTTGGGCTACACCGGTGTCCCTGGCACACTTTTACCAGAATCATCCTCTTCATGCTCCCTGAGATTTAACTTTATCCTCCTCTTCTTCTTAGGTATTTCCTTTTTAGGGGAGATTTGAGGTGATATATGTAGATGTTTTGATGCCCCATGCTCTAATTCTTTATCCTTTTGAATAACATTTTAAATTGGTGTTCCTCATTTATTAGGTTTACATCTAAGTCTAGTGCTTCTGTTTCTAAGTGTTCCTCCTTTTATTTCTACTAGGGAGGAGTAATATCACACTCACTTTCCTTAGTTTCTGAGGGTTTCTTACATACGCTATGCACTAAACCCGCATTTTCCTCTTATTCATCCGTTTCTTCTTCTAATGGTGAATTTTTCTTTTCAGCTGTTGGGATCCCAACTACGTTTTTCCCCTCTAGATGGCCTGGTAGTATAAAATCATTTTCAAGATAGTTACAATATTCAATCCTAGGCTTAAGTTGGATATAATTTAGCACAACCCCACTTTCACCAATGGAAAATTTGATAGTTTTGATGGTTATATCATCTAATATGAACCTCTCAATATAATAAAACTTACATGGGTATGTGTAAGTATTTCTAAAGGTATGGTAGTCATAGTTACCTTTGTCTACATTGAATATTAACTTTCTCTCATCAGCAAACTTGTGAATTGCCACATGGAATAATCTCACTGTAAAGGCGTAAGGGAGATTACAAAAGGGACTCCACGACCCATCCTTCATTGCAAAGCACACAATGGAAAAATCTTTGTATACAAAAAATTGTACCAATTTCCCAACTACTGATGGTAGCTCCTTAGGAATTCTCCATTCCTCTTCGATGGTTGCGTGAAGTCTATCAAACCACATCTCTTCCATTTTCTCGAATGGGCCACTCATAGATACCTCACATAAATACTTCTCAAACATCTCTGCTAGAGACTTATTCCCTGCATGATACTCCAAAATATTTTTCCTTGGCTCATCGGGCACTCAAATTTAAATAAAAATAAGAAATAGTAAAATGGAAACCAATTTTATCTTCTCACCTTTTCTCACTTCTTCAATGATGGTATCTGCTATGTATCATATCAAGTTGTAAATTTATGGCTATGACATCATTTTGGAAATGTGTAGCCATAGGTTGTTCACTTGTGAGCACCTCTCATGATCATTCAACTTTGTGAGTAAGTGCGCAGCTGCCTGCAGAACATGGTACTTCCTTAGCTTATAAATGTCCATTCCGCATGGACTGTTGGAGTAACCCAGCTCCTTGCAAGTGGCCAAAATATCTTCTTTTTTAGAAAATTCACTGGTAATTCCTATTCTTGTTCCCCTCAAACCTATTTAGGTTGTAATTAAGGGCACAATGATCCTCATCCACTACACAGAAAAAAAAAAAAATTCCCCATGGACCTGCAAACAAGACGTTGATATAGCTTCTCAGGTTTTCCAAAGTAAGGGAGTTCATATAGCTGCAAGACCCCTACCTTCTTGAACAATGTCTCTTCAGCATCATCATAGATAGGCATGCCATTGACCTTTTACTTGTTTGTCTTAGTTTATAATAGTACATTCAATTCTTTCTTGTTGTCAATTGTGTGATGATTGTAGTCGCTTACCTTGTACCTACAAACATGAGAATCCTAGTCACGTACAACGATTACATTCTCTGGGTACTGTATTTCTGAAAACTAGATTTTTAGGCCATTCTCAATCTGTACCTTGGTTTCTACCTTCTTCTTCCCCTATTTTCCTACTCTTGGTATTCTCCTTTATGCCATGGTTAGATAAGGTTGTGCCTTATAACTTCTATCAAGAAAACTCTCATGTTGTAGCTCGAAATCACGTGCCCTAGCTTCTTCTAAAAACTTTGTTCTCTATTTCTCATGTTTGCATTCCTCTGCTTCACTTAAAACCTTCTCCAATGGGAATGTAATCCAATTTGATGCACATATGTACTCTACTCACCTGATTTCAAACCTCTTTGCACATCAATGCGTCTTTCTCAGCTCAGTCGTAATTAGCTCTCCCAAATACTCATAATCGTAAAGGTTAAATTCAACCTACATCACATCCTTATATAGATTTGGAAAAATTTATCACATTTATTGCTTCTCCGCCTACCACTAATCCTCTCATTAATTTACCATTTACCAAATTTCCACTTGATAAACCTGCGTGTTATAGATATAATGTTGTAGCCTTCTTTTCTACCTTTTGGCTATAGACCTCCTTACGTGTGCTTCCATGTGCAAAAGTACATCACCAATGTTCATTACTCTAATTAGTTTCTATGGCTGCAACATACCTAGCGTTATACTCTGCATTATTTTTTTCTGACTATGGTCTTCTTTAAGAGAAGTTTTCTTTCTAGCAAAACCTTTCCATACAAGAAACAACCACCTACACAAGTATTTCCCTAAGCATACCTATCATTCAATTAAAACCACCCCACACTAAGGTTATTTGTTGTCCTCTACACATAATAAATACTTCAAATTGTAATCATCTTCTGGTGCGCAAGCACGCATATTACAAAAAACACTAAACTAAATTGAAAAAGGATAGCAACAATGAAGGAAACACATCAAGTGAAAATAAAGTAAGGTAAATATAATCTAAATGGAAATGTCACCTTATTACAAACAACAAGAAGACTTATCTATAGTAGGGCTTCAGCCTAATCCTATTGAAGTAACTAGGTAACTGTGTTCCATAAAGCCCCTGTAGCTTGCAAGCGCCTTAGTCAAGTATATGAGTGATAAAATATGATCATAACCAATGCACCTTAACATTTCCTAGGTAGTGCAGAAAGTTTGAGTCATAAAGAAGTACCATCTGCCCAACCTTGAGCTTATTTTCTTGCATGTTCCTATCATGTCATGCCTTTTTCTATGATTTTTCTTTCTTCTGACATCATCATTCTCTAGTGCTCCTCTCATCCAGTTATATAAAATTTTCAATTATCTCTTCTAATGCTTTCTCATCAACTCAACCTCCTACACGTGAAATACACAATTAAGGTAACTTGAATTCTATGCGAAGAACTAATTCTGCGCCAAACACAAACAGAAATGGTGTTTCCTTATTCAACCTTTTGTAGGTTGTTCTATATGCGAAAATCATAGTAGAAACTTTATCATCCCAATATTTCCTGTCAACATCACAAATATTTTTCAAAGTATGGCTCAATATTTTGTTGAAAGCCATAGCATTTCCATTTACCTGAGGATGATAAGGTGTACTCTTATGGTGTGCAACCATAAATTCATCTAATAATATCCTGATGGTCTCATTAAGGAAATGAGTTACTCTATCACTCATCAAACTTAAAGGACATCCATACTTGGTAACAATATTTTCATGCAAGAACCTTACTGTTGTTGCTATTATACAATCCTTTGTAGGTTTTGTTTCCGCCCACCTTTTAAGATAATATATACAATTGATGATATAATGTAATCCATTTCTGTGTGTTGTTGGTGATTTAGGACCCACAAAGTTGATTGCCAATTTCTCACAAGGTTCTATGGTAGCAATAGGACTAAAAGCCATGTCATCTCTCTATTCAGGTTTTCCAAGACACTGAAAGTGATCAAACACCTTATAATACTCCTTGAAATCCTTATTTAAGGTCTGTTGTCCACTCAAAATTCCCCACTCTGTCAAAAGTAAAAAAATTCAAAATTTTGAGTCAAAGTGTCTTTTCTATCGAGCTGGTGGTGCGAAAAAAGTCTTGGAAGTCAAAAAAATCTAAGTTTTGGGTCATTCTGTAAGTATTTCGGGCCTGTCGGACATTTTTGTCCCGCCCTGTCCCAAGTACGAAAGTGCATTTTGTTCCCCGATCGGCTGAAACCTCCGAATTTGTCCCATTTTCGGGCCCGTCAGAAGTTTTTGTCCCAAGTGTCCCCGAAGTTACTGTGAGAGATGTTCCAATTCCGCACGAACCACGTACTTCGCACTTTCTTGTCCCAAATATCCCAATTTCAAAAGTGCGCTCTGTTCCAATTTCACCCGAACCGGTCGAGTCGCGTACTCTGGAACTTTTGGTCTCAAATTTCTCAAGTTTTAAAGTGCACTCTGTTCCATTTTCGGCCGATTCGCCTGATTTCGTCCCAACTGTGAGTTCCGAAGTGCATTTCTTCCCCGATCGGCCGAAACATCCGAACCGCGTACTCCGGAACTTTTTGTCCCGAATGTCCCAAGTCCAAACGGGCCTTCTGTTCCATTTTCGACCAATTCACCCAAACCGCGTCCTTCGAAACTTTTTGTCCCGAACGTCCCAAAGTTAAAAAGTGCATGCTATCCCATTTTCAGCCGAAACTCCCGAGTCGCGTACTTCAGAGCTCTTTGTCCCAAATAAAAAAAAAAAGCAAACTATTCCATTTTTGGCCGGTTTGCCCGGACTGCGTCCTTCGCGCATTTTCATCCCAAATGTCCCAAAATGCATTTGTGCGTCTTCTCCCTGTTTCGTCTGAATCGGCCGAGCCTCGTGTTTCGCGCATTCGCGTCTCACATGTCCCAAGTGAACCTAATGTAATTCATACTTAGTTTTTCCCGCTCGACCCGAATGTGCTGAATTTGAATTTAAGTTGCGAAGATCAAATTTCAAGGACAGCTGGCAGAAGGATGACGCTTTCTAGACGCCATTTACATCAGTTTTCAAAGATATCCATTGTCATCTTCAAGATGAAACGTCTGGTGTGTCCCTCGTGGCAAAGACATAGCTGAGACGTTAAAGAAATTCAAGAAGCGGTTTCTGAAGACGGTGGGTCCTTCTTAGTGACTGGACACCTGTCTCCCTCCCCATTCTTTTCTCTTCTTCCTATTCCTTTCATATTCCTTGTAATTAGTTAAGGTATTGCGATTAGCATTCCTTAACTATCCTTTAGTTAAAAGAAATGGTTACGAAGAGAAACCGAATTGTAAGCTATATAATGGTCTTCTTTCCGCCATTCAAAGGAGGAGGAAGAACTTGGGATATTTTCTGCAAGTGTAAATAGATTATAGAGAAATCAATACAGAAGGACTTTCCTTTCTTTGTCTATCTGATCTCTATCTGTTCTAAGCTTTCATTTGTTTTCTTTGTGAAGATCATTTATCTAAAATTCGTTAGTCTCATCGATTGCATACTTTTCAACCTTGCAAGCACAGTGATCTTGCATAACCAAGAAGGAACTTTGTTTCCTTGATAACGAATCTGTGTTACATTAAGAAACTTTGCGTTCTAGCAGATGTTATTTACAAAACTTTGTGTCTTTAAATTCCATCTTACTTGTTCCATACGAATGATCTTGTTTTCAATTCACGGTGACTTCGCATACATAAAGAATTACTCTGATATCTATAATTCTGCGTGTTTGCCTTTCTGCCCTTTTCCATGCTCTCATTTCCTCAGTCCTTTTGTAATTGATGACCTTTATAGAAAACACTTTCGTGGTATCCAAGTTTAACCAACAAATCATGTCCTGTACATTTGTAAATAGTTTTGTTTCTGAATAAGGGAACCTCTCCCATTAAAGAGGAGGGACTTCTTGTCCCCTGACTGTTTCTCTTCTAAAAAGTCCTATTTGAAAACCAACAAGGTCTCCCACCACAAACTAGCTAGTAGAATCTTGTGTGTGGTGGTGTCGCCTGTAGAGTGTCCACCTACAATACTGATATGAGCCTTGTCCATGATTTTCGTGCACTCATGTTCTAGTACATAATGGTACAATATTTCATCTCAGCCTAATTTTTATAAGTCACCACTAATCAACATTAAAGGTGTGACATAAATTTCAAGTTTTTTCTTCTCGAAGGCCTTCGGTCATTCAGGTGCCATACCTATTTGTAAAAAGATAAAAATATCCTTTTATTTAGAGGGTGTGTTGTTTAACCTGTATAACTATACATCCAACATTATATCTTAATAATTTTTGTGTCCTCTCCTTATTGAATCTTGATAAGTGGTATGGTTAATAATTACTTTTACCTGGCTTTACAAAAATTATAAAGTAAAATTCCTGGAATAATAGAACCCATCATCATATGTGCCCCTATAAAATGGACTTATTTACAAATTATTTCAATGCCATGTGATCTATATAGAACACAAAAGGTGTTTCTAGAAAGTAATTTTTGAAATTATGAACTGTTTAGATCATTGACAAACCCTCATGCTCAGTAGTATAATTTTATTCTGTAGTAGTCAACTTTCTTCTAGCAACACAAATAAGATGGTGTACAATATCTTCTCTAGGATGATCTAGAAATTTTCCAATGGCCATGCCAGAGGTGTCCAAATTTACATGAAAGGGTAGATTCCATGAGGGAAAATGTAAAATACATGTCTTAGTAAGCCTCTCCTTCAGCGCTTCAAATGCACATTGTTGCGGTTCTCCCCAATAGAAATTCCCTTTACCTTTTAATAACTCCTCTAAGGGTGTGGAAGTATTAGTAGATCATTTGATAACAATTTTTTATTATCCTATAGGGCCCAAGAATTCGCTCACCTCATTCTTACTTGTGGGCTTCTCTAAGCCTAATATGACTGCAATCTTAACTAGATCTACTAAAAAACCCTCCTTACAGATGATATGCCCTAGATGAGTTACAAAACATGTAATAAATATGCACTTCTTGATATTTAAAGAGATGTTTAACTATCTGCACCTTTCAGACATTAACCACAAATTGTCACAATGATCCTTGATAAGCCCATACACATTCCAATCATCCAAGTAAAACTAAAAGAATTTTTGAATAAAATCCTTGAATGCTTAAACCATAATGCATGAAAATACTACAGGTGTGTTCCTCATTACAAAAGGAATCATTATGTATGTAAAAATTCCCCATTACATGGTGAAAATTGTCTTCTCTTTATCCTCTTTAGAAATTGTTACTTGATGATACCCAAAGAATCTACCTGTAAAAGAGTAAATTTCACTCCATGCAATGCCTTCCAATATTTCCTCAGTGAATGGTGTATGCAAAGGATCAATCAGATATGCAGCATTAAGCTCCCTGTAGTCTACATAAATCTTGATTCTTCCATATTTATTTATGTTGATTACCATATGGCTAACACACTCTGATTCCTGTAAGGGCTCAATAATTTTAGATTCCAACATCTTGTCAATTTCTTGTTTAACTTTTACACAAACATTAGGTTTTATTCTATAAGGTCTCTTCCTAACCAAGTGCACATGTTCCTTTAACTTGATTTTCATCTCTCCCAATTATTCAAGAACTCCTTTCAACTCGTGGTAACGCTTAGGAAAGAATTACTTGAGATCATGTAGAAACTTAAGTATCATATCCCCCTAAGAGTCAGACCAGTAATCTCTATTTACGACATCCTTAGGTTCAGCATCAGTGCCAATGTTCACTTTATTCATCCTCATAGGTTCATGGTAGGCATGAGCCTTCTCATCCACACTGTCTAAGTCCTTGTGTGTACCCTCTGAATGATCTATATCCAAATTTTCCACTTCTTCTTATTCCACCATATATACCACCTTTCATTTATCCTTCTCTAGGAAAACGCACTCAAGTAATTCTAAATTTGTCTCATCTACTGTGTGAAAACACGTTTCTAGGTCTGACTCACCAAATAATTCCTGAATTAGTTCTTTAACCTTTGCACTTCTCCCATTGTCAATCACTATATAACCAGTAATGATTATTTCACTGGAGGTTTAGTGGAGAATTAGTCAAAAGTATGGATCATTCCTATAGTCAATTCTTACCAATTTCTAGTCTCTCTATGCAACTCCACATAAACATACCAAGCACGCATGTATCCTTGCAAGGTGAAATAAATTTTGTGAACCCACATCAAAGGTATTAAAGATTCTTATCCCTTTTTACAAAGTCTCTAACACTATTGATCGTGGTTCTGAACATGATTATTACCATGATATTCACATATTTGAGTAGGTGCATTACTCCTAAGAAACCGAGCTGATAGGGAAATTTTCATTTCTCTCATTCTATAATATTATCCCTTTGAACCATCCACCAACACGTTGTTGTCCCGTGCAAGGTATAAAATAACATATTACTTTTGTCCAATTGATCCTTCCATTTTACTTCCATGGCTCACAGAATACCTCAAGGTTTCCTTCGCCAATGTGCCAGGTTATGGTGTTGTTTCCTAGCCACCAATCATAACATGACCTGCTTACATGCGTAGTTACGCTTTTTACCTTGCACACAACCATATTATAAGTGTCATGTTACCAATTATCATAGGAAATAATTGTAGTATCACTGATAGACTATGCATCATCACACTAGATAATTCCTTCCTTGGATTCCTCAAGCTCTTCCATATCTGCAATGGTGCGCACATAAATTATGTTCACGTCTTCTTCATTTAACAGGTCAACATAAGGTACAAATTTTCCATCTTTCAAAGGGATAATAACTCATTCGTCCTTGTTCTCAAAATTGATATATCCCTTATTGAACCATAGATCAACATTATTTGTATAGCACCAAGGGAAGCCAAGTAGAATTGGGAATTTGTTTTCTTTTGCAAGTGCTAAGAGCTCAAAGTCCCCAATGAACTTGGCCCCCTATATAGTAATGGATGCAACCTTAAATATTCCAATTGGCGTGGCCCTAGTCGTATTTTCCATATACATCACATTGGAAGATGGTTGTAATGGAGGTCTTCCCATCTAAACCCATGCATCTAACATAAGCACATTCTATTTCATGCCTATGGCAATCAATTTTTTTCTCAAAATCCATCCATCCATAACAACATTCAGAGTAATCTCCTTATCATAATCCAAGCTATGGGGAGGGAGATTAGCATACAAAATCTTTCATTTGTTCTCAATACCAGTGTGCAGATTGTTTCCTTTCAACCAAATTTCTAGTAATGGAATAATGTTCTCTTTATGCAACATCTTACATACTTCATATCATCAACATATGACTGGAAAGTTTCAGCTACCTTATTTTGTTCCAGATTCCATGATTGTTCTTTTAAACACTATATTTCACCCTGTAGATTTTTTAGTATCTCCATGGTTTCCTGATAAACCTCCTTCTGATGTGTAGGGTATGGATATTTTGAATATAAAAGCTCCTCCTTATTAATAATAGGCTTATGTTGTAACATTTCTCTAGCACGTGTAGCTTGAACACATGTAGTAATCTTCACAGGTTCTACCTCAAGATCTGGTGATAACTTCGGCATCCATTGGTTTTCCATGATGCACTATGTTCACTCACTTATCTTGTTGGTCTATTTTCAAATGGCATGATTTAGCAAAAAGGTTTGTACGACACTTATCATATAACATAGAAAGTGACATAACCATGGCAAACTTGTGTGGCACTAAACAACTTCCTAATGACAAATTCGCTAGCTTCCAACAAAGACGGAGAGGGATAACAAGTTTCTTCCCTTATACAATTCCTAAAAAACAACTAGTGAGTATCTTTGTACCCAATCTAAACCTAGACATCACCTTTCATCTGCAAATGCATTGTGTTTACACCTTTGAAGAGGTTACTGAAAAGGGAATTCAAATAGATAAATTCCTTATTGGCAAAGGAACCATTAAATCACACTTTAAGGATAAAAACAACGCAAAACCCACAAAAAATCCAAAAATATTTAACAATAACAAAAATGTGGTGGGAGACAGAATCACAGATTCCAAACGTGTATAAACGGTTCAAACTATTGAACCACCACCTAAACGTATAATTTTCACTCCTCCCAATGAGCCTTTGTTGGCCATATTGAAGCAATTGGATACAGGTTTATTGCTATTTCTACTAGCAGGAACCTATGCAAGTCTCACAGATTCTGCCTTCAGGGGTTGGGATCTCATCCCAGTAGAGTGTTTCAGGCTGAGAAAAGAAAGGAATGAAAGAGGGAGGAGAGAAAGAACAGATCCGAAGGAAGAAAAGAAATGAATTCCAAAGCAGAAGGGTCAGAAGATTTACGTTTTTGGTTTGGTAGTAAACAGAGCCAAACCTACTTGCGTAAATAAACAAAGCAATACTGATGAGCAAATGACAGGAAAGTAGATATGAATCCAACAGATTAAACACATACAGATCTAACGTAAGAAAGACCTAATGCATAACACAGATATTGAGCACAAAGTCTTAATAATTGTATTACTGTTTTCTTCTGTTACAAGAAAGCTCAAAGTCTTTCTCTCCTCACTTCTATTTCTATCTAAAAAATGTTCACCCTGAATACAACAAGTATTCCAGTATTTATAGAAGATGAGGGAGAGAGAAGGCAAAATGGAGCCAACCACTTATTTACAAAGATATTTACAAAATATCTAAAAGTCATGTTGACTTTGACAACTTGGTGGATGACATCATCCCATGATGCAACATGGATGATGTCATCATTTGTGTCAACACATTTTAGACATTTCAAAAAGAAAGTCGGAGAAAAGAGAGAAGAAGAAGAAGAAGAAGAAGAAGAAGAAGAAGTTACTCATCATCATCATCCTGCGGCCGAAAAGGGGTCGCCTGTTTCTGATGCTGCTCAGGTGATGATATGTGGAACTGAGCGCGGTATTCCAAAAACTTGCTAATCATCGGCCCAAATTGATCCTGTGATGGATCCTTGTGCCGTTCACTGATTGCTTCGCAAGTCTCCCGCTCGTCTATGAGCTTTTCTGGGAGTTTGGAATAATCTTTCTCCGCCTCGATAAGGAACCCGATGAAGTCCCTACAGGCCAGTAGGTTGTTGATAGATTCAGTGTCGAATGTGACCTCTGGCCCTGTCCCTTGAGAAGCTATCTCCTTGAAGATCCGGATAGTGTCATCGGCTGATCTCAAGGTAAGGGAAGGAGTGAGCAACCCTGGAGTCATGGCGAGAACAACTTTCTCCATTTGATGCATTGCATCCAGGGCCTCTTCCTTTACCTTGTCTATCTTTTCTAGAACGAATTCCAGCTGATCTATCCGATAGTCCAGAGTGGACATGGTTTTGTTGAGGGCCCTTGGATGGCCGAAGACTCCGAACTTGACCAGATCTTCGACTGAACAGTCGAACATTTGTTGGAAGGTCTCGTGCTGGAGTCTAGCATGTTCTAGCTCTTCTGATATTGGACCTGCTAATGCTTGGAGTTCCTTATTCGCCTTCCCGATGTTCAGATATAGATTGACATATTCGGCGATCACTCTTTCACTGTCCTTGAGGATCTGGCTCCTCCAAGCAGAAACAGGCCATACCCTGCTCGCCGATCTTTGAATACTCATTGATCTTCTCCTGACTGAGTAGCTCAGGAGTCTCGGCGGCAGTTGTGGGAGGTGCACTTCCCATCTTCTGTAAGGCTTGAAGCAGGTGTTTGTTCTGCTCCTTCAGTAGCCTTTTCTCTTCTTTCATTTCCTGAAGCTTTTTGCAGAGTGCATCAACTGCGGAAAGAGCTTCCCCCTGGAGACTTTGAGAAGACGTCCCCATCGTGACTTGGGTCACAGTAAAATCTGTTGGAGACAGATCTTCTTTCTCTTTGAGGGGGTCGGGGTAAGCTATTTCCATAACTCTCTCACCTGCAGCACTTTGAGAGAAGCGTGTTACAGGCTTGTGCTTCTTTGCCCCTTTGGCTGGAATTACCGAAAAGTCCATCGGAGCGATGGGAACTTTCCTCTTTTGCTGGCTCAGCTGCTGAGAGATCCAAGCTGGTCCTATAGAAGAAGGACCAGAGACAGAGGGGGAGGCAGCAACGGTAGAGGAGGGGAAAAACGTGGAGACACGCGGCGGCGGCATTGAGAGAATAGCCGAAGAAGTGTCCACGGGAGGAAGGGAAACCGTAACTGCAGAAGACATAGGAAGGGAAGGGAGCTCGGAGATGAGGGAAGAAATAGAGGAAGACAAATCAGCGAGGGAGGAGAAGATAGATGAAGAAGCAGGGGAAAGGGTAGAAGAAGGGGCAGAGGACACGACCAAAGGGGTGGTCGTTTGAGTCACTCGAGGAGGGGAAGGAAGAGAAGAAGAAGGGATAGAAGGGACCTCTGAAGTTGTAGCGACGCCGACATCCTGGGTGGATGGGCGTATAGGACTATCCTCTGTCAATTCTTCCTCCAGAGTTATAACCTGTTCTGGCTCTGAGGGAAGAGGACTTTCAGGGGCTTCTTCCTGAATGGTGCTAGTTTCACCTTCTGCACTTTTGTCCTTCAGCTGCTTCTTGGACCTTGGAGGTGCATTGCCCAACGGGGAAGTTGTGAAATCTACCCCGAGGTAGATCAGCCCGTTCATGCGACACCAGTGCTCTGTTCGCCGCATAGTCTCCTTGACCCTCTCCTCAATTGTTTGAGGAGCCTTGTTCCTGTCAATGGCCGGGAAGGGCCAATTGTCCCCATCTGTGTCATTATACACCTTATCTACTTCATCTTCCGTAGTCTGGAAGCCTTCGGGGACAATGGCCACTCCGTATTGGATGATTTCCGCCAATGCCAAGCGAGAGTGATCCTTTCTTCTGAGTTCCGCCTCATGGAGAACGTCAATGTAAATATCCTCAATTTGAGGGACATGGATCGGATCGAGCTTCGCTTTTGGCAGGCAGCTTCTTGGGTCGAAGGTAGGCCTGGCTGGGAAGTCATGCTTCAAGTTGAGTAGCTCCAGCTCTGCGAACATTTCCTTTGCCTTATGGTGGGTGGAGCATGTGTATCGGCCCACTGTGAGGGGGAAAGGAGTTCCACCCTTCTTTCTTTTGAGGCACTTCTCATGGTATGTGACCAGCTGCCTTGACAGTTCTAGTAGAATCAGCTTAGGCCCAGCATACCTTGGTAGCCTGGTTGGCTCTCCCAAAAAGTTGGCAGCCCTCAGATAGGTGAACGTGGGAAATTGGGTGAACAGGGCCCCCCATTTCTCCGTGACTGCCACTATGTTTTTGGTCGTCCGGCTATGAGTCATGTTTGGCCTCAGCAGGCAGATGACATGATAGAAGAATGCATCGTTAATTTTTGTGAAATGTTGGATGCTATTCTCCAGCCTCAGCTCTGGGTAGTAATCAAATATTTTGGCCTGAGGCCATACTCCACTTCGGTTCAGCCCCGGATAATCCCTTGCCGACGCTGCAGCGTAGACTACATAGGAGTTCATATGGAACACTCCTGTTGTGGCGAACTGTTGTAGCTGCTCAGAGATGGTGCTGCTTATTATTTCACCCCAGCAAAAGCGCTGATCGGGTAAATTTTTATTCATTGTCTCCAAGTACCTCAGCATCCATTTATGGAAGTAGTGGGCGTCGGAAAGCCCGAAGACTCTGCTCAGGAAAGTGATAGTGTCGCTGAGTTCTTCTGAGAAATCACTGCGGTGGATGACCTGGGGCCACCGGGTTACCACCTTCTTGTTCTTCAAGTATACCTCATTCATCAGCTGCATGCATTGGTCTTCGTTGTCTTCCCAGGCCTTGATGCATTCTTTTGGCTGACGGCCACAAATTGCCGGTGATGAGGGATGCCGAGCATTATTTCAAAATGACGGGCAGTGAGGTTTATGACTACCTCGCCCTTGCTATTTTCGACACATCTTGTGTCTTTGTTGTAACATTGGGCAATCACCATCATGAATTCGTTGTTGACGGCACTGACGGGGATTCCTCCGGCGAAGTGCAGGGCACTGCCTATCAATTTGTCCATCCATGGACTTCTTGTAACCTTCTGAGTTCTAACCCAGAATTCATCCATGTCAATGTGACCCAATTCTGAGTCTCTGACATCCATACTGCACTCAGCCTGTGATTCGGGCATCCTGACCCTTTGATATTTGTACTTCATCTCTTCCTCTGTCAGCTTAGCCTTTCCTCTTGGTTTGGTGGGTCTCTTGCTTGACGTAGACATGTGTTCTTTCGAACTCAGTTGCTGATCTGCATGAAGAAGAAGTGAGACCCAATCCAAAAAGGTTGAATTAGTCATTTGATCTTCCATTGGAATGCTAGCAGAAGAAAGAGTTAGAGATTTTAAGGCTCAGGGCGCAGGGCGCATGAAAAATGTAATTTGCAGGCCAAATAGATAAGGCGCACAGAAAAGGAGTGTTGCAGAGGCTAAACTGGCGCCAAAGGCGCATGGCGCATGGATGTTGCAGATTGCATTTTATATAGGGCGCACAGGAAATGCGTGTTACATTGAGATTTGGTGCGCCCTTTGGCGCATGGGTGTATCGTGTAGCAAGGACTTTTCGTGCGCCAAAGGGATATGGCACGGCGCACGAAGGGTTAACACAACATGATGTTGTTGTAGTCGGGGATGCGCCTGCGCCTCTATAGTTTCATACTTGCGCAAATATAACTCGTGTAACATGGGAGCTGGGTGCGCCGATTGGCGCATGAAAAAGGGATGCAACATGGATGAACAGCGCGCCAAAGGGGCGCGGGATTGGCACTTGTAGCATGCGACAGAGGAGCGCCTTGAGGGCGCATGAGTTCATGATGCAGCAGGCAGAAAGGGCGCGCCATTGGCGCGGGTTTTGCTCATGTAACAAGGCGGGTAGATGCGCCGAGGGGCGCAACTGTTTTTAGTGTAACAAGACGCGCCAGTGCGCCAATGTGAAAAACAGAGCCTCTCATTGCTCAACCCTTTTTCCTTCTTTCCTCCATTTCAAAGATTGCTTGGAGATATAAGGTTTCAGAAAAGAGATTTTCAGACCAAGTTCTTTCAAAACAACACCCTCTACCAGCAGATCTGGAAAGAGGGAGGGAAAGGAGGAGGAAAAGAAGAAAAAGACAAGGCAGCACAGGGGGGGCTAGCTCAACATATTTCTATTTAATCAAAACACCAACCAGCAAGCTAAAACTAGACCATGAAAGCACTAAAAACCGAAAGCACACAACGCATGAGGGAACAAGAAGATCCTCTTACCTGGATATATAGCAAAAAGTTTCAATGGGTCCACAGGGCGATGAAAACGACGGAGCAGAGGCTGACAAGTTCAGAACGATCACGTGCTCGACAAAAAGAATGAAAATGACATTGGGCGCGCACTGATATATATAGAAAAACTTGTCATCAATGCGCCAACCACTTTTGAAATGGCGCATGAAAGTTTCTGTCGACAGGGGAAAGCGTGCGCCCTTTGGCGCACGAAAGTATTTGACAGCAGAAGATTGAGCGCGCCTTTGGCGCACCAAAAGCATTGTCGACATAAAGTTATGTGCGCCCTTTGGCGCACCAAAACATGGTGTTGCAATGATATTATGTGCGCCCTTTGGCGCACCAAAAGGTGGCGCAACAAGAGTTGTGTCAACACAGGCGCATGCGCCTTGGCGCACGCAAAAGAGTCTCAACATCCTTTGGCGCACTAAAAGATGTGTTAACATAAAAAACCATGCGCCAAAGGCTTTTAAGGGGGCGCACCAAAAGTTAGTGTTGCAAAGCAATTTCATGCGCCCAGCCAAAAAAGGCTCAAAAAGACTAAGTTCAAAAACTAGATTTCCCAGGAAGGGATTTTACAACGTTTCGAACGCGATGGATCCCTAACGAGGGATCGAAACAAAATTTTCGGTATGGTTATCGGTAAAATTGCCCTTGTCAATTTTACGGGATAACAGCTGGCTCTTTCTGGGGACTATCCCTGAGCGAACTCGGGGGTAGAGAATCCCAGATTTCATGTGCCTATCCATTGGGTAACAGAGTCAAAAACAAGGGGGACCGGAGGGAGAACAAAGGAAACACACAACAAACCGAAAGCAAACACACGACAAAAGCAAACACACAACTTAAAGCAAACTGTACAAAGAAGAGAGCAAGCTCTACTTCCTGAAGATCTTCAGATGCTGCCCGCTATAGGGAAGCGGGAGCTCAGCTCCATCCAGATATGAGAGATAGAAACTATTCTCTCCATTGAGTTGCTTGATTTTGAAGGGTCCTCTCCATAGGGAATCAAACTTTCCGTGCATGCCCTTTGGCTCTCTTCGCTTGTCCCACAAAAGGACGAGGTCTCCTACTTGAAAATTTCTCTGCTTGGCTTTCTTATCGAAAAGCCTCTTAACTTGATTCTGATGTTCAGTGATCCTGTCGACCACTCTCACTCTCTTTTCTTCAAGTTCTGCCAGATACATGATTCTCTTTTCTAGAGAATTCTGGAAAGTTTCATCTTCTATGGCTCGTGCCAAGCGCAGAGCAGGAAGCTCCGCAGAAATGGGCAGTTCGGCATCAGTGCCATATAACACTTGAAAAGGTGACATGCCGAGAGATCTCTTGGGAGTAATGCGGTCTGCCCACAAAGCGTCGTACAAAGACTTGTGCCACATCCGCTGATTTTCATCTACTAATTTCCGTATGATGGTCACCAAGTTCTTATTACTGGATTCCGCCTGACCATTTCCCTGAGGGTAATAATCCGAGGCATGTGCTAAAGTTATTCCATATTCGTAACAAAAACTAATAACTTCTCGGGAGGAGAAGTTAGAAGCATTATCAGCAACGATTTTGTTTGGAACACCGAACCTGACAATGATATTTTCCTTGATAAAATTGCAAACCACTTCAGAAGTGGCATGCTTGACAGGTATGGCTTCCACCCACTTGGTGAAGTAATCCGTTGCTGTAAGGACATAGCTATGTCCAGCACTCGATTGAGGATTGAGTGCGCCAATAAAATCAATTCCCCATTGCCTGAATGGTTCATTGATAATGACCGGCCTTAGGGGAAGGGCAGCCAACTTGGGCTTGCCGACGAATTGCTGACAGGGTTCACACTTTGCCACCCAGGTAGCCGCATCTTGAAAGAGCGTCGGCCAATAGTACCTGGCTCGAATGATCTTGTGTGCTGTCACGGAAGAAGAAAAATGGCCTCCACAGGCTGAATTGTGAAAACTTTCCAGCAGTTTTACTTGCTGGGGCTTGTCGACACATCGCAGGAAGACACCGTCTATCCCGCGCTTATATAAACCGTCATCCCAGATGACATATTTAGCTGCTCTGAGCTTTATAGTGCGCTTCTCCTTTGCGGTTAGGTGCATTGGGCATTCGCCGTAGGTAAGGAAGAAAGCGATGTCGGAGTACCACTCATCACTAGTTGCAACAAATAAAACTAGAGGCAGAGAATCAGGTTCCTCTAGAGGGCTTTGCTCTTCGTCGGTACAGTCCTCTTTTCCTTTAGGGTTTTCTGAATCTTTGTTTTCAGCCATTAGCTGACACAGGCCCTTGCCCCTTACCAGCTTGGTTGGTTTAATATCCAGGTCATATTCCTGGACCTTTGCGATCCAATTCCCTCTCAAACTTCCTAACTCCTGCTGAGTTAGAATTGATTTCACCGCCGTGTCAGGAACCAGCACCACCGTATGCGAGTTTAGAATGTAATACCTGAAATTCTTCACTGCTTTGACAACGGCAAGGGCATGCTTTTCCAATTGAGTCATCTTCAACTCGTGAGGCTTGAGGGGAGAACTCATGAATGCAATCGGGGATTCAATGTCTTCGAATTCTTTTGCATTAAGATTGCAGACACAGTGTGCTCAGATGCGTAGCTATACATGATGAAGTCCTTGGAGAAGTCGGGACATACCAGGACTGGTGCATGGGCAACAGAAGCTTTTATTTCTTCGAATGACCTTTTCCCCTCTTCACTCCATCTGAAAGTTGGTGATCCCTTCATCATGTTCAGTATATGACGGGTCTTTTCAGCAAAGTCAGGAACAAAACGTCTGAGAAAGTTCACCTTCCCGAAGAAAGAATGAACACCAGTCTTGCTTGTAGGCAGAGTAAGGCTCTGAATAGCCTTAACTCTTTCAATATCTATCTTTGTTCCTTCTTTGCTAACCACATGCCCTAGCAACTTCCCTTCCGTGACTCCAAAAACAGACTTTTTTGGGTTTAAGGAAATTCCATGTTCTCTGCATCTGGCCAATACTTGCTCCAAGTGATCACAATGATTACTTCGTTGTTTAGAGAACACGGTTAAGTCATCTAGATAAACTACAATGACTTTTCCCATCATACCTTTGAATGCGAAGTCCATGGCCCGTTGAAAAGTGGCACCAGCATTAGTTAGGCCGAAAGGCATCCTGCTGTAGGCAAATGTACCCCAGGGAGTAGTGAATGCTGTTTTGAATTGATCTTCAGGCGAGACTTCAATCTGATTGTAGCCTGAAAAACCATCAAGCATAGACAGCATCTCTGATCCAGTTACTGCTTGCAGAACTTGATCCATTATCGGAAGAGGGTAGTTGTCTTTCAGCGAAGCTTGATTCAAGTTTCGGAAGTCTACGCATATGCGTATCTCGCCGTTTTTCTTGCGCACTGGCACAATATTTGCTACCCAAGTACTGTGATGGATAGGGAAAATGATTCTTGCATCCAACATCTTCTGAATTTCGGCCTGGATGGTGCCCGAGATCTTAGGATTATAATGCCTTTGCTTCTGGCGAAAGGCTTTGACATCTTCTTTCAGCGGTATGTCATGCTGTACGTCCTTTGGCTTGAAAGACTTTAGATCGGCATAGGACCATGCCAACACATCCATATATTTCTTCAGCAACTTGACAAATTTCCGCTTCTCTTCAGGCGTGCAACATTTCCCGATGTTCACAAATTGCGGATGTGCCTCCGAACCTAAATTGACCGGTTCGGTTTCTGGGGATGAGTCAGGACCATCTCGCCTCTTCTTTTTCACAAAACGGTCATGCCTGTCAAACAGGCGCTCCAGAGAAACCAGGCCCTTCGGAATTTTATTTCCCTTGAGCTGGCATATGCCGTCGTTCTCCTTTGCTTCGTGGTTTTGACCGTTGATTGATTCACGGCATGTAGAGGTGGATCCTTCAAAATACAACTCGTCAAAATTTTCTGATTTTTCCAGAAAGGCAATGAGTTGATTATCATCATTGAATACTTGCCAATGCTGAGAGTTGTCCGGCACGCTCGGGTGGAAAACCACCTCAATGGTGTATTTGTCCGTTTTCAAACCCGGGTGTGGGAGCATGAGAGATGCTGAAACGGCCAATGAATCGGCCATGTCATTTTGAGCTCTTGGAATTGCTCCTATTGAAAAAGCATCAAATTCTTCGATGCTGTCCCATACTGCGTTACGGTAGTGCCTGAGCCTCTCATTTTTTACTTGGTAAATCCTTTTGACCTGATTTACAACTAGCTCAGCATCACCTTGTACCTTTAGATTTTTAATTCCTCTTTCCTTTGCGGCTTGCATACCGAGTAACAGAGATTCATACTCAGCAGTATTGTTAGTATTGAAAAACTGCAACTTGAAAGAAAGAGGAATTACCTCCTCTTCGGGAGATATCAGCACGATCCCGGCGCCACATCCACTAGTCGCGCAACTGCCATCAAACTGCAAGGTCCAAATCTCATTAAATCCTTTTCTTGAACGAAAACGTCCTTTGTATCCGCCTCGGTAGACAAAAAGTAGTTCCCCATCCCTGATGATTCAAAAAGGATTTGGGCTTTGGGATCCTCGGAGCTGGTAACCAAGTACTTCTTTTGTGATTCTGGCTCTAATGTCTGCATCACACCTTTGACGGGTATTCTAGCTTTAGACCAGTCCATGTGAATTTCCCCGCCGACTTCGCTGCAGAAACTCCTTCCCAGCAAAATCCCGTAGGCTGCCGGAATGTCAGCGACAAGGACTGTCATTTTTACTCTTTTATCTGGGAAAGCTGCAAACGCAAATTGCGCGTCTTTGATTTGGCCAACCAACGGAACTTGCTTGGTTTCCAATGAATAACATCTGCCGAATGGTTTGGTAAGAGTGAGGCCCAAAGCATGGGCGACTTTCGCCGGCATGACATTATCAGAAGCTCCGGAATCAATTATACAGTTGCTCAACTTATGGCCGTTGATTAGGAGAGAGAGATAGAAAGGTTCTATCTTACCTGATGCAGATGTTGAAGCAACATTTATGTGGGATTCAGGGGGAGTGGAAAGGATTCCTTTTGGGGAAACCTGCTTAGATGTAACAGCTTGGCTCTGAATGTATTTGGTTAATCTTACAAGCTGTTCGGGATTTGACTGAAGGTACTCAGCTTCAGACATTTGGATCTTGGTCTTTTTTGCATGATCTATGATATCAAATGCGGCCAAGGGTTGCGCTGGTGAGGGAATGAGTCCCTCGCTTCGCGATGGTGGAACAGGGTTACTGATCTTGATAGGAATATGAGGGGGCTGATTTGGAGGAGAGATGGGGGGAAAAGATTTCTTTGTAAAAGATTTGCCAGGGAGTTGAGTAGGAAGAGGATTACCTCTTTTAGCAATGATCGGAGGCGCGTTTGACACGGCCTTCTCCTGCTGGACATGAGCAGCAACTTCTGCTTCTTTTCCTTGCGAGCGGGTAAAAACAGCATATGATTGTCCGCTTGCATAGCCTTGAGTACCCTCCTCTTCATCAGATTCTTCCTCATCAAATTCCATGTATCCAATAGTAGAGTCGCCAGTCGGCTCACCGACATCTTGATCATCTTCGCCTTGAGACGAAGGTTCTTCATAGTACTGCTCTTCTTCTTCAATCTCGGCCAGAGCATTGACCGGAGGAGCTTCAAGCGCCAACCGTGGAGCAGTTGCAGGTAGGCGCGGCCTTTGTGAAACATTATTGGGAACGAAACTCCTTCGTGGAACATCCCGGTATGAGGAACTAGGAGCCTGGGCCAACTGCTTCTTTAATGCGAGCAAATCATTCGCCATCTTTTGGAACGCCGGATCAGACGAAGTAGCAGGTGAGGTATCTGAAGATTTGGACTTGGATGATTCCTTTTTCAACTCACCAGATATTATCAAATTGTCTTCTATCCGAATGGCAGCAGCCTGAGCGAGAGGTAGGGTAGCTACTCGCTCTTGAAGGAGCAAGAAGCTGACTTTTGAGCTCATGGCGTTCACGAAGAAACACTTCTGATTCTCCGGTGTGGGAAGCATGGCAACAGGGACACGATTGATTAGTGCATTGAACCGGGCGATGAAATCGCGCATGGTCTCATTGGCTTCTTTCTTCAGGTGAGTGATTCGTGATAGTAATGCAAATGCATCCTCTGAAGGCTTGTATCTGTCTTCAAAAGCCTCCCGCAAGGTGGCCCAACTGGTGATAGATCCGGCAGGCAAATGTTGAAACCATTCAGCTGCAGGCCCTTGTAGAGTTTCCAGAAAAAGGCGAACCGACACATCTTCGTGCGTCACATCCAAAATACTGCATGACATAATGAATGCAGATATGTGGGAATCCGTGCTTTGATTTCCGCTCCCATCGAATTTGGGAAAATTCTTTCGGTTTCCGTGAGGGAGCGCGTGAACTGGATGTGGCAGTGCGAGAGGACCCATAGCATTTCCCCATGGTACCGCCATTTGAATGGCAGGAAAGAGAACACGGGCTGGAAGGGTGGTTCCACTGAGTAGCAAGGCACTACAAAGGGATGTAGATGCACCTTGTAAAAGACTCTTTCTTCGTGGAGGAGAGACACTCCTGGACGACCGGCTAGCCGAGCTTAGCGCTGAGAAACGCGCCGGTGTTACGCTGAAATTGTGCTTTTGAAGCAGATCGAAAGTGGGATCGGCTTCTCCACGGGCTCTCCTGCTGCGCGTAAAAGGTTCACTTGCCAGCGTACCTTCCAGATTTGCGATATTATGGCGCAGATTCAAACTTTATTTTTGGTTGTACTTGCTGATTTTCTGGTTTTTCTGTCAAAAACCAGCAGCATGCACTTTTTCTGAATATTTAAAAACTATCCTCTTCAGAAAACCGATTGCGGTTAATGACAAATAACAACGAGGATAAGATGGCAGGGAAGAATAGCAAGCTGATTTTCGGATCTGATTTTTACTTTTTCAGAGGGTTTCAAACTTTTTAGAAAACAGTCAAAAATCCAGATCTATGGCAAAATACTGATTTTTATAAAAACTCAGCGAACTAAAGATCTGTAACTAGGCCCGATCTATGGATCTCAGAAGAAAATTTTCAATTTTGAGCACTTTGCAAATTTTTTGGATTTTTATCAAAAAGTTCAGATTTGCAAACAGGCAGCAATTTTCTTATTTTTTTTTTTGATTTTTCTATCTTACCACCATCATAGATCTGACAGATCTATTCGTTCCCCAGCGGAGTCGCCAAAAACTGTTGGTCCGAAAATCTGTCGCGTGGACAGATCTATGGATAGACGAGCCAACAGTGTGCAGGGCTTAGCCCCTCTTTGAGTCAGCAAAGCGAAACTGGTTTATTGCTATTTCTACTAGCAGGAACCTATGCAAGTCTCACAGATTCTGCCTTCGGGGGTTGGGATCTCATCCCAGTAGAGTGTTTCAGGCTGAGAAAAGAAAGGAATGAAAGAGGGAGGAGAGAAAGAACATATCCGAAGGAAGAAAAGAAATGAATTCCAAAGCAGAAGGGTCAGAAGATTTACGTTTTTGGTTTGGTAGTAAACAGAGCCAAACCTACTTGCGTAAATAAACAAAGCAATACTGATGAGCAAATGACAGGAAAGTAGATATGAATCCAACAGATTAAACACATACAGATCTAACGTAAGAAAGACCTAATGCATAACACAGATATTGAGCACAAAGTCTTAATAATTGTATTACTGTTTTCTTCTGTTACAAGAAAGCTCAAAGTCTTTCTCTCCTCACTTCTATTTCTATCTAAAAAATGTTCACCCTGAATACAACAAGTATTCCAGTATTTATAGAAGATGAGGGAGAGAGAAGGCAAAATGGAGCCAACCACTTATTTACAAAGATATTTACAAAATATCTAAAAGTCATGTTGACTTTGACAACTTGGTGGATGACATCATCCCATGATGCAACATGGATGATGTCATCATTTGTGTCAACACATTTTAGACATTTCAAAAAGAAAGTCGGAGAAAAGAGAGAAGAAGAAGAAGAAGAAGAAGAAGAAGAAGTTACTCATCATCATCATCCTGCGGCCGAAAAGGGGTCGCCTGTTTCTGATGCTGCTCAGGTGATGATATGTGGAACTGAGCGCGGTATTCCAAAAACTTGCTAATCATCGGCCCAAATTGATCCTGTGATGGATCCTTGTGCCGTTCACTGATTGCTTCACAAGTCTCCCGCTCGTCTATGAGCTTTTCCGGGAGTTTGGAATAATCTTTCTCCGCCTCGATAAGGAACCCGATGAAGTCCCTACAGGCCAGTAGGTTGTTGATAGATTCAGTGTCGAATGTGACCTCTGGCCCTGTCCCTTGAGAAGCTATCTCCTTGAAGATCCGGATAGTGTCATCGGCTGATCTCAAGGTAAGGGAAGGAGTGAGCAACCCTGGAGTCATGGCGAGAACAACTTTCTCCATTTGATGCATTGCATCCAGGGCCTCTTCCTTTACCTTGTCTATCTTTTCCAGAACGAATTCCAGCTGATCTATCCGATAGTCCAGAGTGGACATGGTTTTGTTGAGGGCCCTTGGATGGCCGAAGACTCCGAACTTGACCAGATCTTCGACTGAACAGTCGAACATTTGTTGGAAGGTCTCGTGCTGGAGTCTAGCATGTTCTAGCTCTTCTGATATTGGACCTGCTAATGCTTGGAGTTCCTTATTCGCCTTCCCGATGTTCAGATATAGATTGACATATTCGGCGATCACTCTTTCACTGTCCTTGAGGATCTGGCTCCTCCAAGCAGAAACGGCCATACCCTGCTCGCCGATCTTTGAATACTCATTGATCTTCTCCTGACTGAGTAGCTCAGGAGTCTCGGCGGCAGTTGTGGGAGGTGCACTTCCCATCTTCTGTAAGGCTTGAAGCAGGTGTTTGTTCTGCTCCTTCAGTAGCCTTTTCTCTTCTTTCATTTCCTGAAGCTTTTTGCAGAGTGCATCAACTGCGGAAAGAGCTTCCCCCTGGAGACTTTCAGAAGACGTCCCCATCGTGACTTGGGTCACAGTAAAATCTGTCGGAGACAGATCTTCTTTCTCTTTGAGGGGGTCGGGGTAAGCTATTTCCATAACTCTCTCACCTGCAGCACTTTGAGAGAAGCGTGTTACAGGCTTGTGCTTCTTTGCCCCTTTGGCTGGAATTACCGAAAAGTCCATCGGAGCGATGGGAACTTTCCTCTTTTGCTGGCTCAGCTGCTGAGAGATCCAAGCTGGTCCTATAGAAGAAGGACCAGAGACAGAGGGGGAGGCAGCTACGGTAGAGGAGGGGAAAAACGTGGAGACACGCGGCGGCGGCATTGAGAGAATAGCCGAAGAAGTGTCCACGGGAGGAAGGGAAACCGTAACTGCAGAAGACATAGGAAGGGAAGGGAGCTCGGAGATGAGGGAAGAAATAGAGGAAGACAAATCAGCGAGGGAGGAGAAGATAGATGAAGAAGCAGGGGAAAGGGTAGAAGAAGGGGCAGAGGACACGACCAAAGGGGTGGTCGTTTGAGTCACTCGAGGAGGGGAAGGAAGAGAAGAAGAAGGGATAGAAGGGACCTCTGAAGTTGTAGCGACGCTGACATCCTGGGTGGATGGGCGTATAGGACTATCCTCTGTCAATTCTTCCTCCAGAGTTATAACCTGTTCTGGCTCTGAGGGAAGAGGACTTTCAGGGGCTTCTTCCTGAATGGTGCTAGTTTCACCTTCTGCACTTTTGTCCTTCAGCTGCCTCTTGGACCTTGGAGGTGCATTGCCCAACGGGGAAGTTGTGAAATCTACCCCGAGGTAGATCAGCCCGTTCATGCGACACCAGTGCTCTGTTCGCCGCATAGTCTCCTTGACCCTCTCCTCAATTGTTTGAGGAGCCTTGTTCCTGTCAATGGCCGGGAAGGGCCAATTGTCCCCATCTGTGTCATTATACACCTTATCTACTTCATCTTCCGTAGTCTGGAAGCCTTCGGGGACAATGGCCACTCCGTATTGGATGATTTCTGCCAATGCCAAGCGAGAGTGATCCTTTCTTCTGAGTTCCGCCTCATGGAGAACGTCAATGTAAATATCCTCAATTTGAGGGACATGGATCGGATCGAGCTTTGCTTTTGGCAGGCAGCTTCTTGGGTCGAAGGTAGGCCTGGCTGGGAAGTCATGCTTCAAGTTGAGTAGCTCCAGCTTTGCGAACATTTCCTTTGCCTTATGGTGGGTGGAGCATGTGTATCAGCCCACTGTGAGGGGGAAAGGAGTTCCACCCTTCTTTCTTTTGAGGCACTTCTCATGGTATGTGACCAGCTGCCTTGACAGTTCTAGTAGAATCAGCTTAGGCCCGGCATACCTTGGTAGCCTGGTTGGCTCTCCCAAAAAGTTGGCAGCCCTCAGATAGGTGAACGTGGGAAATTGGGTGAACAGGGCCCCCCATTTCTCTGTGACTGCCACTATGTTTTTGGTCATCCGGCTATGAGTCATGTTTGGCCTCAGCAGGCAGATGACATGATAGAAGAATGCATCGTTAATTTTTGTGAAATGTTGGATGCTATTCTCCAGCCTCAGCTCTGGGTAGTAATCAAATATCTTGGCCTGAGGCCATACTCCACTTCGGTTCAGCCCCGGATAATCCCTTGCCGACGCTGCAGCGTAGACTACATAGGAGTTCATATGGAACAATCCTGTTGTGGCGAACTGTTGTAGCTGCTCAGAGATGGTGCTGCTTATTATTTCACCCCAGCAAAAGCGCTGATCGGGTAAATTTTTATTCATTGTCTCCAAGTACCTCAGCATCCATTTATGGAAGTAGTGGGCGTCGGAAAGCCCAAAGACTCTGCTCAGGAAAGTGATAGTGTCGCTGAGTTCTTCTGAGAAATCACTGCGGTGGATGATCTGGGGCCACCGGGTTACCACCTTCTTGTTTTTCAAATATACCTCATTCATCAGCTGCATGCATTGGTCTTCGTTGTCTTCCCAGGCCTTGATGCATTCCTCTTGGCTGACGGCCACAAATTGCCGGTGATGAGGGATGCCGAGCATTATCTCAAAATGACGGGCAGTGAGGTTTATGACTACCTCGCCCTTGCTATTTTTGACACATCTTGTGTCTTTGTTGTAACATTGGGCAATCACCATCATGAATTCGTTGTTGACGGCACTGACGGGGATTCCTCCGGCGAAGTGCAGGGCACTGCCTATCAATTTTTCCATCCATGGACTTCTTGTAACCTTCTGAGTTCTAACCCAGAATTCATCCATGTCAATGTGACCCAATTCTGAGTCTCTGACATCCATACTGCACTCAGCCTGTGATTCGGGCATCCTGACCCTCTGATATTTGTACTTCATCTCTTCCTCTGTCAGCTTAGCCTTTCCTCTTGGTTTGGTGGGTTTCTTGCTTGACGTAGACATGTGTTCTTTCGAACTCAGTTGCTGATCTGCATGAAGAAGAAGTGAGACCCAATCCAAAAAGGTTGAATTAGTCATTTGATCTTCCATTGGAATGCTAGCAGAAGAAAGAGTTAGAGATTTTAAGGCTCAGGGCGCAGGGCGCATGAAAAATGTAATTTGCAGGCCAAATAGATAAGGCGCACAGAAAAGGAGTGTTGCAGAGGCTAAACTAGCGCCAAAGGTGCATGGCGCATGGATGTTGCAGATTGCATTTTATATAGGGCGCACAGGAAATGCGTGTTACATTGAGATTTGGTGCGCCCTTTGGCGCATGGGTGGATCGCGTAACATGATCGTGTAGCAAGGAATTTTCGTGCGCCAAAGGGATATGGTGCGGCGCACGAAGGGTTAACACAACATGATGTTGTTGTAGTCGGGGATGCGCCTGCGCCTCTATAGTTTCATACTTGCGCAAATATAACTCGTGTAACATGAGGAGTTGGGTGCGCCGATTGGCGCATGAAAAAGGCATGCAACATGGATGAATAGCATGCCAAAGGGGCGCGGGGATTGGCACTTGTAGCACTGCGAAAGAGGCGCGCCTTGAGGGCGCATGGGTTCATGATGCAGCAGGACAAAAGGGTGCGCCATTGGCGCGGGTTTTGCTTATGTAACAAGGCGGGTAGATGCGCCAAGGGGCGCAACTGTTTTTAGTGTAACAAGACGTGCCAGTGCGCCAATGTGAAAAATAGAGCCTCTCATTGCTCAACCCTTTTTCCTTCTTTCCTCCATTTCAAAGATTGCTTGGAGATATAAGGTTTCAGAAAAGAGATTTTCAGACCAAGTTCTTTCAAAACAACACCCTCTACCAGCAGATCTGGAAAGAGGGAGGGAAGGGAGGAGGAAAAGAAGAAAAAGACAAGGCAGCACAAGGGGGGCTAGCTCAACATATTTCTATTTAATCAAAACACCAACCAGCAAGCTAAAACTAGACCATGAAAGCACTAAAAACCGAAAGCACACAACGCATGAGGGAACAAGAAGATCCTCTTACCTGGATATATAGCAAAAAGTTTCAATGGGTCCACAGGGTGATGAAAATGACAGAGCAGAGGCTGACAAGTTCAGAACGATCATGTGCTCGACAAAAAGAGTGAAAATGACATTGGGCGCGCACTGATATATATAGAAAAACTTGTCATCAATGCGCCAACCACTTTTGAAATGGCGCATGAAAGTTTCTGTCGACAGGGGAAAGCGTGCGCCCTTTGGCGCACGAAAGTATTTGACAGCAGAAGATTGAGCGCGCCTTTGGCGCACCAAAAGTATTGTCGACATAAAGTTATGTGCGCCCTTTGGCGCACCAAAACATGGTGTTGCAATGATATTATGTGCGCCCTTTGGCGCACCAAAAGGTGGTGCAACAAGAGTTGTGTCAACACAGGTGCATGCGCCTTGGCGCACGCAAAAGAGTCTCAACATCCTTTGGCGCACTAAAAGATGTGTTAACATAAAAAAACCATGCGCCAAAGGCTTTTAAGGGGGCGCACCAAAAGTTAGTGTTGCAAAGCAATTTCATGCGCCCAGCCAAAAAAGGCTCAAAAAGACTAAGTTCAAAAACTAGATTTCCCCCAACAATTTCATGGAAGGGATTTTACAACGTTTCGAACGTGATGGATCCCTAACGAGGGATCGAAACAAAATTTTCGGTATGGTTATCGGTAAAATTGCCCTTGTCAATTTTACGGGATAACACAATGGGGAGATAGAAGTGGAAACCCCATAGAAAATTTAGATGCCAAATGAAAATATAGGAATATTCAAAGGAACATTCCCTAAACATGGTAAGTCAGATGTGACCAAGCCGGATCGAGGAGAGTTATACTAGAGTTACAAAGTAGAAAATTATCTATATACCAACAAGGACAATAATCTTTACGATTCACTCATTAGATGTATCTACTCTGCAAATGACCATGTGAACACCATTGATATCAGGGGAAAGGATTGTGTTGTTATAATAAGGTGCACCCACCTCATGATTCTTGAACCCTCTTCATCGACCCCACAAGACGGTAGGTTTAACCTCTTAGAAAAAATTGAGAAGAATTCTACCAAGATTTCAATCTTGGATCTTCTCAAAATATCAAATATACATAAGGACATCTTGTACAAAAATATTCAAGTGTCAGGAGTGCCACTAAAAGTAGACCATTCACATCTTCAAGTTGTGGTGGCCAACATCATACCAACTGAGTACATCTCTTTTAATCATAGGGAGATCCCTATTGAAGATCTAACACATAATCTCTCCCGATATATTGAGGTATTAGTTACTCACTGAAAGATAGAATGGGTGCTTGAGGACAATGGATCAGGGCTGAATACATGCATATTAAAATTAACTAAGAAAATGACACATACAGAAGAAGATCTAGAGCCCCACATTATTACCATAACTTCTTACAACAATGTAGAGTGGGAATAAGATGGCACAATCACATTACCCATGGAAATAAGACCCACATGTCATTAGACAAAGTTTCATGTACTTGACTTGCAAATCCCATATAATATGCTTCTTGGTCAATCGTGGATTCATGCCATGCAGGTTGTGCCATCAACATTCCATTAATACATAAAATTGAAACATAAAGGGCACAATCTCATGATACAAAGAGATCCAGAGCCCTTTTATCACTGTAAAGCTCAAAAATAGTTTTACGCATAAGGGTGCCTATACATGTCCCTCTACTGATATAGATTTTATTCTTCAATTTAAAGCCATGGAGTCACAAGTAGATTAAGATTCCCTATGTTTTTGTGCCCATGAGGATTCTATGTCAAGTTATCTGTTTTTTTCATGGGAAATGAAGGTTCTGAAATATGGTTGTGGAGAGTATAATGTGCAACAAGCACTGTTGGTTTCAGACCCATCCCTTCAAAAAACCTTCCTTAGATGTGCGACGGGATTTTCTACATGCTTAAAATACACAGTTATATCATATATGTAAACCAATATTATATCGTTGATTAGTCTTTTAAACACCATGTCCATGGATCTTTGGAAAGTATCCCCGGTGTTGGAAAATCTAAATGGCATTTTGTTGTAGGCATACGTGCCCAAATTGGTAGTGAAAGCCATTTTGAATTGGTCAGATTATTGGACTAGGATTTTATTATAACCTGAATATCCATCGAGAAAAGAAAATATTTGATCTCCTGCCACCATTTGAATGATTTTCTCCATTGATGGAAGAGGATAATAATCTTTCAATGATGCATGATTCAAATCCTTGAAATCTACGCACGACTAAATCTCTCTGTTCTTCTAGCTTATAGGCACCAGATTGGCTACCCAAGAGGAGTGCTTGAAGGGAAAAATAATACATGCCTCAATGAGTTTGGTTAGCTCCTTTCTCATTAGTGGCTCGATTTTGGGATTAATTGGCCTCTATTTCTAGTGAACTTGCTTAGCATTAGGATTCAGTTCGATGGTATGTTGTGCTATACCTGGATCAAAACCATGCAGGTCTTTATAGTTCCACATAAAAATGTCATGATACTATTGACAAAGTTTGATGAAAGCTTCTTTCTCTTTGGAAGTACACACTTTTCGAATCTTCAGAAACTTCTCATGCGCTACCTCAACTTCCTCAAAGTCTTCTTATTTGAGCACCATTTTAGAGTTGTCTTTTGGCTTGATCATCTAAATTGAAAATGGATTCTAGAGTGACTAAGCCTTTTGGTATTTTTTTTTCTTTTAAATGTTATAATTTTATCATGATATCACTCTTGCAACTTATCCTGATTTCTTGCAGTAAACTTTGTCTCATCTTATAGGAAAAGGATAAAAAAAAATTCACTATTAAACACTTTCCAACTACTCACATTATCAGGGACTGCAGGTCAAACCACCATTTTGAAAACTTACTTCCCTTATTTCATGACATCAACACATATGTCATATTGTGAGCCAATTGTAGTAATCATATCAGCATCTTGATTCTAATTTCTATGAACTACGTGGATTCCAAAAGCTTCAAAATCCTCAATCAAGTCCAAGACTCGGTTCTTATATGATATTAAAAGATCATTCTTGGATGTACTATGTGATGTCACTTGATGGAAAACTAACTCACCATCTCCAAAAATAGTAATGGCTTTGATCCCCTTCATTTGGGATAGTTGAATTCCTTATACAAGGGCCTCGTATTCAGAAACATTGTTAGTGTCGCTGAATTACAGCCAGAAAGATGAGAAGTACTTATCCCACTCTGGAGAAATCAACATAACAACAACACTAGATCCATTTTTACTATTGTATATACTTCCCTCCCTAGGTAGATATAGACAAACAAAAGAATATGGAAGTCAAAGAAATAGAAGATGTCGACATGAAAAAGGATGTGCCCTGGCGCAGGTAAGAAGATGTCGACATGAAAAAATCCGTGTCAAGGTGCAGGTTGGAGGCAAAGAACAAAATATTTCAACATGAAAAAGGATGCACCCTGGCACAGGTAAGAAGATGTCGACATGAAAAAAGTCACGCCAAGGCGTAGGTTGGAGGTTCATAATAGAAGATGTCGACATGAAAAAGGATGTGCCCTGGTGCAAGTAAGAATATGTCAACATGAAAAAGGATGCACCCTGTCATAGAGAAGAAGATGTTGACATGAAAAATGATGCGCCCTGGCGCAGGTAAGAAGATGTCGACATGAAAAAAGTCGCGCTATAGCACAGGTTGGAGGCACAGGGCAGAAGATGTCAACATGAAGTTTTCAGTGCCTATGGTGCACATAAGAGTATGTTGACATGAGTACGTATGCACCAAGGTGCATCTTAATAAGGCACATCTTCAGGAGACGCAACATTTTGAGAGTTGACACCCTGACAGAAAGCAAACCCTGGCGCAGATATTCAAATGGCCATAAATTTTCACAGGGAGCTCGGATTCATGCAAGGTTCAACTTTTCAGATATCTTACAAGGTCCTCTGTCCAACTATGACTAGATATCTTTGATTGGGTGAGAAAAATTTCTTCAAAAATGCAAAATACAATTTGCCATTTTTTGGGTTTGCTAGGGTTCTCACCTACCACCATAATGAGATGAATTAAATACAACCTGGAGGTGGTTAGGGTAGATTTGGAATTCCTCTCTCTTCCCTCTCTCATTCTTCCTATAAATTGTAAGGAGGGGCTTCTTTCTAAAGGTTAGAAATTCTTGTTTTGCCTCTCCCTCCTCTTTGGTAGGCAAATTTGTGGAGTTCAAACCTCCCATCTAAACTGTAATGCAACTTTGCCTCTTGGCATTTTGTAGTGTATTGTATCAATCTTTGGAGAAAATAATGCATGTCTGTGGATGATTACCAACCCTCTCTATGTTTATTTGCATCATCCTGATCTTTCACTACAAATTTGGTTATCTGTGCATCATATTGCATTGCATTTTAATGGTTTGTGTTTACTGGCAAGACATGTGTTCTTCATTCCTCGGTGCATCACCTTTGTTAGTTTAGGTTTATTTTTTTGCATCTTCTTACCCTATCTCCTTGGAAAGTTAGTTTAGATTTTTGAGTAAAACCTCTGCATTTTTATGTGTGCATCTGAACAGAGGAATAGGAACCGACCTTCATTCGGAGAGATTTTTTTGATTTGCAAGGTCCCACACTTGGGAAAAGCTCCATGTTATGCAATAGTACTAAGAGTCTCAACCCATCGAGTTACAGACATTCAAGGGTGTTGTGATTTGCCATCAACACTTACTTCTCGAGCCATCGAAGAAAAATTACCACAGTTATTCTAAATTGTTTGGTGTTTTGACAAGTTGTGGGGATCATACTGATGATCTTGACCTACTTCATCTAGCAGATTATCGGGGACTTCTTCAATGAGAGTGGTCTGTTCATGATCAACATCTTCTTCTTTCGGATCTCCGATGGTGTAATTCCCATTTATAGGACTAGCACTATCGGGTTCTACATGATTGCGGTAGATAGGTTTTGCCCTTGTAGTCACTTTGGTTCCATGTCGTGTCTTGTGAATCATATGTGACCAATTGGCTGATAGACAACCACCCATCTTGGCAGTGAAATCTTGTGATAGGTAGATGACTTATATGTCTTGGGTGAATGAAAAACTTGGGCATGCATGGATTATAAGTTGAAGTCTGTTGATAACTCCAATAGTCATAGAAACTATTCCATCCAACTGAACAAATCCTCTTACAATTAGTGCATATTGTATGCCTAGTACATCTATAGTTTGTTTGGGCATGACTGAGCTACTGGCACCAAAATTGATCATGCAATTGTGCACCATGTGGTTTCCGTTGATTAGGGAAATATAGAATGGTGGTGGTTTGTTTGCTTTGGGAATACTTTTCACTTTTGGTTCACACAAAATCATAGTAGTTGTTGCTCCATGACTTGATGATCTTCCGGTTGTACCAAAATTGTTTAGATCCTCTCACAACTAGTTTATTTGAGAAGGAATTGAGAATGCGTCCCACATAGTAACGCTCAAATTGGTTTTATTCATCTATTACACTATGATGAAATGAATTACTCCTACTTTGTTAATGCTTCTTTGAGCATTGGGATCCTCCTTTATAAAATTCTTGTTGGGTACTGTACGTACCCAAAATTGTAAGGTACTGTACTACCAGAACAACGTGACAAGTTCCCCAATGATGATACAGGTCTCCTTGCAAGGTGTTCGGGATCCGGAAAATCCCTCGGAGTATGCGTTAACATCCCGCATGCCCCACATGCCCCGCTTATCCCCCGCATCCTTTGTTTCCCCCCTTTTTCCTCTTTTCTTGGCCTTTTGCCCTTCAGTTACGAAACCGCCACCCTGCTTGGGCGGCAGTCTCGTGACAACCGCCCTGATCAGGGCGGCGGTCCTATAAACACCGCCCTGCTCAAAGCGGCGGTCCTGCACGCATTTTCCAGAAAGTGTTTTGACATGACTCACGTAAAATATCAACGTTTCACCAGCTTTCCTTGCCGACTTGGGCATGCATTTATGTTTTTGGTCCCTTGGAATAGTGTTTGGCCATTGTTTATGGTTTTTAGAGTTCAGTTTGGTTTTGATCTTTGGGTGAATGAAAGCTATAAATAAATGGTTTGTGCACAAGAAAATGGTCTGCCCCTCATTCATTTTCAAGCTCTCATTTTCATAGTTCAGTCTTTTGTTCTATTTAGAGCCATAGTTTTAATTCTTTGCATGCTTATTTAGCATTATCCAGCTGTTGGTAAGCCACATATCCAACTTGTGCAAACAGTGTTGCTGTTTTATCCATTCCATTGGAGTAGAATAGCTTAGGAAGCCATTAAAGTTACAGGTTTTGCTCTTCAAACAGGGTAGTTTCAGGTTCTGGTCACTTTATGTTGCATGACTCACAATAAAATCCCTCTAGGAATTGCATAAGCCAAGCTCTGTACTCTTGCGCTATCCCTCTCCTACTCGCATTTTCAGTATGCATTCTGAGCTGTCCTTGTCCCAATATCTATGTCTGTTGATGCTAGCATTACACACTTTTCTGGATCCACGTGAACATGAAAGAACGAGGAGATCATACTGAGGTGACAAGATCACATACACCATCGGATTCGCCACTGTTCTGCGGAATCCAGGTTCTAGCTTTCAAAGTTCTAGTTAGAATCATATCAAATAAGGTAGTAAATTGCTTCATTTCAGTAAATTCAATTCTCGATATTGCCAGGGAAGCTGTGAGGATTGATAGTTTCTAAGAAACTATGATTCACTCCTCACTTCTGAGGTAGGATCGAGAATCTTGCAAATAGATTAGGAAAGTTATTGCATTATTTAAAATAAATCTACAAATTGCACAGAGAAATAACTACAATCGGTTATTTTGTTTGTTTTAATTTGTTATTTAGTTGTTATTTCTAGATACGTTTAAAATAGCTGCTTTCCTTAAACTCTTAAAAAGTTAAATGCAAAAATAGAAGTTATATATGTTTTAGTTTTATTCCATGTAGTTAGAATTTGCTTTATTACAGTTAGATTTTAAATTTCACTTTGTATGACAATCACGAGACCTCAGGAGCCCAGGGAATACATATTTGAGCCAATCGTGCCTCAACCAAACCTTGTCACAGCAATAGTTGACATAGACCAAAATCTCAAAATACAAGTGTTCCAAACAACAACAGATTTCCAACTGATCAGTTCTCAGTTGAGAGGGTTAAATATAGAAGACGACCAAGCACACACGTTTTTGTCAAACCAACCAAACTACAGATTACCCTAGGCAAACATTCGCATGACTGTAGAAGGGTTTGAAAGAGAACCAACCTTTGGTTGTGATCCTTTGGTCCCACAGCCAGGTGCAGGAGACACTCTCACAGACATAGATACTAGTTTAAGGATCTAGGTTACACGAACGCCTGTGAGATATTCTGAGAAAATCACGCAGTTGTTGGTCCTAAACATAGAAGCTAAGAAAGCGTATGATTACTAGATACTAGGAATTAGGACTTGATTTCGTATATGACCATAACAGGACTGTAACAACCAAGAGTCTACGGTTGTGACCCACAAGTCCCACAGCCTAACGAATCCATAAGTCAATCAGATATAAACACTGGCCTATGCACACTAGTATTCCAATCCACTCCACTTCCACCCATCATCATCGAACAATTATCCTTACTAGATATAGCGGCTAACGAAGCTAGAGAATTCTGGACTAGGCTAGAGAATCGTCCGTAGAGTCAATTGTTTCCACCATCCACCATATGACCTTGTTTGGGGACGTACACGAAACTATCCCAGGTCATTTTCCACATATTCCACAACCCATATATTGAATCACGCCAGAGCTCGATATTGATTGGAGCCTTCGAGCAGTCATCCTTGCTGATCGATCTATCACACCAGTCCAAGTTAGAAGGGCTTTCTTTGCCTTAGATTTGCAAATTCCATTAGTGCGTGTCGAAGACATTAGACTGCCTAACTAGTTTGTCTGCATCCCACGCATATTCCATCCCCACCAACTATCTTGGCACGACCTCGGGAGGTCGCGTACACGGAAGAGTTACTTGTAGATTCCCACGCTCGCTTGTCACTTTTCCAGCGTACAAAATTGGTGAACCCGACGTGAAACAAACAAAATTAGTGAAGTTGACATAAACTTCCTACTTTCTCGTTCAGAGTCATAGTGTCACGTGTTCTTTCACAAATCACCTTCGCTCCTTCCCATTATTCTGCGGGTATTCCTATACCCCCCGAATATATCAGGATTCGATGCATATGGCAGACCCCTCTTGGGTCTTGAGGCATACTACACCCAACAGAACAGACAATCATCACCCTCACTCTCAGTATGGGGTGACAACTATTCAACTAATCAGTTGTCAACACAAACCCCAAGAAATAGATATAACTCGTCTTTTCAAATGGGGGAATTAGATCAACCCCCTTGAACGCAACAAACAGAGCCTTCAGGCTTGAACAATATGACGTTTACCGGAGAATCTGGTTCGTCTCCTCAGATGCTACTTAGACCACAAATTAGTAGACAATCTGACCCATACCTGGTCTTAGATGATGAAAATTCAATACGTTATCCTAGAAGTGAACAACGCTCTTGGGGTATGTACCCACCTATAAGAGGTTTACAAATACAACCCGAAATCTCTTTTCAAGAGAATATGTCTATGCCACTTCATATAGGAAATAATCTCAGAGAAACTTGGCAAGATAGCGATCAGTTTATAGCAGGATATCACATGCCTATACAACACCATGGTATACAACAAACGCCACTCAGGAAAAGCACCGTGACTTCACCAAATGAAGTCATTTCAACATTAGTAGAAAAAGTGAGAGGGATAGAACTTGCTCAAGCAAGTCAAAATCCTCAGTTCATGCAAGCAGGAAGTTCCAATCCTCCATACCACCCTAGCCAAGTAGATCTCCTCATAGGAGTAGGAACGTTTGGCATGCATCCTCAGTATCCACAACAAACGCCAACATTGCCTATCATCTCTAACATTATTTCTCCCGGTCTAGTATCAAACAACCCATTACTAGACAATATCCCGTCATACTTAAACATGTACTCAATCACCACAGGGAGATATGTTCTCCTCTCCTGCCCCTTTTTCTCAAACGTAGGGACTTCCCTATGCCCCTGCCAATGCATACGCTGCCCCATACCAACAACCCATCCCACCTCCACTCCCTTAGCAACCACCATCAATGGTCGAAACCTATGCGATAGGGACTTATTCAGAATATCTGAAAGAGCCCTTAGACTTCACCATACGAAGCATCATGCTTCCAAGACCTCTTCCCGATTTACCCAAGTACAAAGGCGAGGGAGATCCAAACGTGCATATCAAAGCTTACGCTACAGCCATACGCGAACTACTCCCTTGGGATGGGGTTATTGCTAAAATATTCCCCAAAACCTTGGAAGGCATCGCTCTTGATTAGTATTATAGAATACCTGAGGCTTCCATCCATTCATTTAAACAAATTGTATCAGAGTTCATCAAGGCCTTCGACATGAACAAACTATTAAGAACAGGAATCAGGGAATTCTTGCACATCAAACAAGAACACAACGAATCTGTCACCCATTTCATTCAGAGGTGGCATACAGTTCTTTATTCTTCAGCAAGTGCTCCAAACATGGATCAGACGGAACTATGCGATTTATTCCTTCATTCTCTCAGCAAAGAGGTGAAGGAAGAAGTCCGGAAGTTCCCATTAAGAACTTACGATGAAGTACTTGAGAGTGCTCTTCGAATAGAACAAGCAGCGATATATAGTGGCCGTAAAACATATGGAGCAAACGGGAGGTTAATCACCCCCAATCAGAACACTACAAATTATCCCACTACCACAAACGTTAATCAAGGACCCAAAATCCTTAACAAAAATTAGAGTGTAACAACGGATGGAGTAACCGACCAGCCCAAGAAGGTAAATTTTGTCAATACTCCATCACAAACAAACAACCAACGAAACAACAACTTTACCCTGATAATCAATACAGTGGATTTTAACCATCCACAACAACAACAACAACGGTGAAATCCTATACAAGGGCCAAGCCAAAACTCATTTGGTTATCAAAACCAAAGCCAGAAACAACAAATGCAAAATTTTAATCCTAATAGGCAATAGTTTGATCAGAATTTTAGGCCACAATATACACCAAACTAACAAAACAGGAATTACAATCCCAATTCTTATTGTGGTTTCCACAAAATTCGGGGTCATGATACTAGAACGTGCCTTGACTACAATAAATTCATGCAACATTTACCAGAAGAACAAAGACAGTTCTTCACAGATTTTTTTTTGGCAGATCCCGTGTCATCACCACCAAACACGCTAGCAGGAGCAGTTTCCCCTCAGAATGCTCCCCTCAAGATCTTTAACGATCCACTCCCAAATCATGATAATAACAGGCTGAATCCAACTGGGATGAACAAGGGTGCAATACCGGGAAACAATGATCACGAAGCCTCGACTTCACTAAATCCATCAGTTGCGCCACAGTTAGGAAGTCAACCGAGACCCAAGATAGTTAGTTTAGTAGAATTAGATGCTAAGCTACCTATCGAAGCTATAACAAGAACACGACAATATTTCTCTCAACCGAGCCCAAGTCATCTTCCAGAAACGGATAAGAGTCAACAAATAGTAGAAAAACCCGTGGGCGCCTATGATTTAATTAGTGACCTAACAAATACTTTCTCGCGCATTTCATTTTTAGATTTGCTAAAGAACTCTCCTCCTCACAGAGCTGCTCTTTTAGAAGCATTAGGTCTGGGTCATCTAATTAACATCACTCCACCTCCTGAAACACAAGTAAATCACGTAGATTTTAATATCCACCCTCCGAGGCAGCTGGACAAGGATGTTGAATTTATATTTGAAATAAGTAAAATGCCTACAAATGCTGAGATCGCACACCGAGGTGATCCAGCCTTACACTTACAAGTATGGGTTTATAATAAATATGTAAAATGGTTAATGGTTGACGATGGGGCCGCAGTTAACATAGTTCCCTTCTCTTTCCTCCAAAAAATAGGATATGGGGAAACAAACTGTTCCACCACTCGAAATACGTTGAGAGGCTATGATAGCCTTAAAGCCACTTCGATAGGAACCATAATATTGCCAGTCACCTTAGGACCCAAAACAATCCTGACTGAGTTTTATATTATAGATCGGGAAACTAATTATAATATGATACTCGGCCGACCATGGATACACCAAATGAAGGCAATCCCTTCTATGTTATTTCAAGAAGTAAGATTTTTGCATCTAGGAAAGGTATTTGTAGCCAAAGGCGATCCAAAACCTTTCGATTTGCACCTAGCTGATTTAAAGAAAAGACCAGGTGTACACTCAAAATTTGAACTTCCAACAAACCAACTTAATAAACCTACTGACCCAAAACCAGAGGAGAAGTTGGTAACTACAACGGATCTTGAAACTATCAACATAGCCAAAAAAACCCCAACCCCTAACGATAAAGCTAAAGAAACGGTATCGTTAGGGACTACTGCAAAAATCGTTGAGTTAATAGAACAAGATTCACCAATGTTCTTACCATTTGATTTGGTAGGCATAGGATATTCCCTAGGTGTTGGTTCCCTTCTAGCAGAGGACCTCTGTATGGTAGAAGTAGAGTGTGCAAACGCAGCAGATGCCCCAACATCTATACTCCCGACTAAGTATTGGACTCTCCATTTCGACGGAGCTAAATGCCGTTATAGAGCGGGGGTAGGTATAATTCTTACTTCGCCCGAGGAGAAATTCCTCCCATTCGCCTTTAAGTTAAACTTTGATTGCACAAATAATGGCACTGAGTACGAAGCCCTCCTCCTTGGCCTCACTTTAGCTAAGAGAATTGGTGTTGATAACATCTAAGTCTTAGGAGACTCGCAATTGGTGGCAAACCAAGTTTCTGAGGTATACGAAACCAAAGCCGAACACTTGCAGCTTTACAAAAATGCTGTATTAAATTTAAGCAAGGCATTTAACTTCATATCCATTGAAACAATCCCGCGAGAGAAAAATCTTCTTTCTGATTCAATAGCAACTTCAGCATCACGTTTTACTCCAAGAAATGAGTTAGAAGATACCCATTTCACGGTGTCCATTCGTGATGAATCATTGATAAAAATAATGACAAATCCCCTTTCAAATGAAAGTAAATCTACCGTCCTAGACCATATTGATAGTGATGTGGCTACCTTGGATTACTTAAACACCTATGTGGCATTACATCTCTCCTATCATATGCTAGATTTGTCCTTAATTCCACATTCGTCTTCCTATTTCGGAAATCCCATGATGGATCTCCCCTCACAAATGGAACCTAGCATATACGCAGTAGAAAATGGGGATGATTTGGATTTACCTCCAACACCACCTGAGTTCGAAGAGGGTAATGCCTCTTTGATCAAAGAGACAATCGATGTCAACATCGAGATAGATGACGAACCAAAAATCTTGAAATTAGGATCATCCTTAACCCCAGAAGAAGTAGAAATACATACACGGATCCTCAAAGAACATCAGAAGGCATTTGCATTTAATTATAAGGAGATGACAGGAGTCACACCCCACATTGCGGTACACAACCTCGTCACTAAATCAGATGCAAATCCAATTAAACAAAAATCAAGACCCATGAAGCCCAAAGTAGCTCTCATGGTAAAGGAGGAGGTAATAAAACTCCTTCAGGTAGGATTCATCAAGCCAATCGACTACTCCCAATGGGTATCTAACATCGTTCCTGTTCTTAAGAAGAATGGAAAGATACGCATCTGCACAGATTTTCGAGACATCAAAAAAGCATGTCCTAAGGATGACTTCCCGTTGCCATCTATTGATGTCATTATTGATGCAATAGCTGGGTTTGAGCTTTTGTCCCTCATGGATGGATTCTCAGGATATAATCAAATCAAAATATCTGAGCAAGATCAAGCTAAAACTACGTTTATAACTCCTTGGGGAACCTATTGCTACGTTGTTATGCCATTCGGTCTCAAGAATGCTGGTGCTACTTACCAGCGAGCTATGACACATATATTCCACGATTTAATTCATAAAATCATGGAGTCCTACGTAGATGACTTATTGGCTAAATCCAAGAAGCATTGTGACCATCTGGAAGTACTCCGCGTCGTTCTTCTGTGCCTAATAGAATACGAAGTCATGCTAAACCCATAGAAATGCGTCTTTGGTGTAACAGGATGGAAGCTCCTAGGTTATATCATATCGTCACGAGGGATAGATGTCGACCCAACCAAAATTCGGGCTGTCCTTGAAATGGTTCCACCTTCAGATGAATCTGGAATCAGATCATTTCTCAGAAAGCTGGGTGCAATCCGAAGATTCATCCCGGACTTAAGCTTCGCCATTCATCCAATCAACAATTTACTCAAGAAAGACTATAGCATTGATTGGACCAAAGACTGCAATGAAGCCTTTGATGCAGTTAAGCGCTTCCTTTTATCACCACCTACGCTAATGCCACCTAAGCTAGATCACCCGTTAATTCTATATTCACGAGCTACCAATGTCTCTCTGGCCTGTATGTTGGCCCAAGAAGACGATAACAAGAGAGAACGCGTGATTTATTTCATCAACCGAACACTACTCGACTATGAAACACGCTATACACAGGCAGAACGAGAATGCCTTGCCATAGTATTTGCTACTAAACGCCTAAGACATTATATGCTGAATCAAGAAACGAGGGTCATGGTAAAAACAGACCATTTACGGACTTTCCTCACACAAGGGTCATTGTCTAAAAAGGCTGGACGTTTTATAACCTTAATGGGAGAATTTGAATTAACATTTGTAAATCAGAAGTCAGTTAAAGGACAAATCATCGTAGATTGGTTAGCTGACAACCCATTAGACAGAGGTGATTTGGTAGATTTATACTTTCCAGATGAATGCGTATACTACATTGAAACCCGACCCTCTATCTCTGAGTGTCCTTGGTACACTGATATCATTAATTATATCATAGACCATACGTACCCAGAAGGAGTTACACCGCAACAAAGAAGGTGGTTATGCATAATCGTAGCTAAATACGTCATTATAGAGAAGGTGCTCTATCGAAAATCATCTGATGGAATGCTCCTAAGGTGTGTCGACATGGAGGAATCTAAGAAGATTCTCCATGAATCTCACAGCGGAATATGTGGAGGCCACTTCGGTGGCCACGCCACTACTCGAAAAATACACCGAATGGGCTATTTCTGGCCCACTCTAGAACATGACGCGATAGAGTTTGTACGTAGGTGTCATAAGTGCCAAGAATTCTCCCATGAGATCCACATGCCAGCACAAGCTCTACAACCAATCGCTACTCCATGGCCCTTTTCTACATGGGGTCTAGACTTAATAGGGAAATTCTCTCCCTCATCCACTGACAGCCATAATTTTATAATCACGGCCACTGAATATTTTACCAAATGGGTGGAGGCCATGCCTCTTACCACTGTACCTGGTTCTGTGATCACCAAGTTCATTTTGAACCAAATCATTTGCAGGTACGGTATCCCACAAATCATTATCTTTGATAATGGAACTTCTTTTAAGAATGAAGAGGTTCATGAACTATGCAATAAATTTAAGATAAGCCATCATACGCCTTCCTTGTATTATCCCCAAGCCAACGGACAGGCTGAAGTGACAAACAAGACACTGAAAGCCATTCTCCTTAAAACGGTGAAAGAAAACAAATGAGATTGGCATTTAAAGTTATATCCGGCCTTGTGGGCCCACCGAACCTTAATAAGAACACCAACGGGAGCAACTCCTTTCTCACTGGTATTTGGGGCAGAAGCAGTTCTCCCGCTTGAGGTCGAAATACCCAGTCTCCGCATTTCACTACAAGGGATTCTGGATGAAGACGCTTACAGAGAAGCACGTATTTCCCAACTAGAAAGCCTAGATGAAACTAGGTTAGATGCTGAACAGTGGCATAGAGCTTATGCTGACCGAATGTGCTGGTAGTTTAACAATAAGGTCTATGAACGTGACATATACGAAGGTGATCTAGTTCTAAGGCTAGACAGCTGGATCGACAAGAAGACCGGCGAAGGAAGGAAATTCCGGCCCAAATGGTTGGGTCCATACATAGTCATGAAGGACTACGGAAATGGTGCTTACCTCTTATGTACACTAGAGGGTGAGGAATTTGGCGAAACAGTCAATTCCCTGCACCTCAAGTGGTTCTACGCATAAGCAACTAGCACTACTTACATAATTATCTACATTACATTTTCATATAGATTAAGATCATTTTGTCCACTTGTTTCTTACATAAATTACGATCAAGGAATCTATTCTCAAAGCAATTCACTACAAACTCATGATGTTTTGGCATAAAGCTCTTTAATCATACCTCTCCATCTTCATGATATCATCAAATCATCTTGGAATCTTTTATCAAATAAAGCTAGATATGACAAAGTCTTAACGGTAACCATACCAAGTTCTGCAAGTTTATTCTCGCTTTGATTTCTTCTTAGGATAGGTGTCTTGCCTATGGTCTGTTCTAGAAGCTTCATGGTGTCACATCTATCCCATATATATATATCTCTTTAGAAATAAGCACATACTGACATTTTACTCAAGAAAACAAGTCAACAAGTGATTAAACAAGAAATTTTAATTTTACACATTTCCTTGCCCCACCAACCTTCGGTGATAAGCTTGCGTCTCTTACTGGTGACGTAGGGTTGGGAAAGGATGGAAATGCCCTTACTCACCTATACCTTGCCCACAGTGATAAACCCACGCTTCTTACTAGTAGCATGGGGCAAAGTATAGGGGGTCCTCTTGACAAAGCAAACGTTAAAAGTCATAAACAAACAACTCAAACTTTGAGTCAAAAATGAATGAATCAGATGTTCAAAATTCCAAGAGAGTTAAAATCCTAAAAACCCAGATTTTGTCTACTATGTGGCCATCTACGGATCCAAGTCTAGATAAACCACAAATTAAGTTGCATTCTAAACTATGAAGTCACTCGGGTGGAGTAAGCTTGTAGTTTCCTATTTGGTTCCACAAAATCTTTGTCTGTCTTTCATCGCTATCATTTCAGCTACACCTCATAAGTTGTGCCCTTTCTAGCTCTCGGTGAAGAGCCCTTGCATCTTACTAGTTGCGTGGAGTTAGGAGTGGGGAAAGCATATCTATTCATCATACTGGTTATATTCATCACTTTGCAAAACAAACATGAGGTATCCAAATTGCTCACAGAAGCTAAGATTCAAAATCACAGTATATCTACATTATCGTGTATCAGCATCATGAAACACAAAAAGAAAGCAAACATTTGCATCATCTGTTCTCCATTGCATACATTCTAAAAAGCATATAAACATACATCGTAGTATATACAAAGAAACTAGAAATAGAAAGGAAAACATGAGTACCAAGCTCTTAATCCAAAATGAATGCGTATATATAAATAATCAATGTTTATATACAATGCCATCATGCACTAGGCATGGTCAAAATGCTCAAAGAGCCCGTGATATACAAAAGAATATATAAATACAACATGCGAGGGCCAAGTGGCCTCTCAATCCCTACGCGACCCCTCCGAAGGTACATGTCCACGCCTAGGACTCCGGCTACGCCGGCGCTCTGAATGTATGGAGGGCTCAGGGTCCCGAGGGGCAGCCGCGGTCTCACCATGAGAATGGCTCCTCATGAGGCGCTCAGCCTTCTTGTAGCCCGCTAACTCTGTGGGGAGGGTCGACACCATCCTGGCCACGTGCCAAACAGGGGCGAAGACATCAGTATGTCTACCGGCTGCTGAGGGCTCCCCAGCATCTACGGACAGTTCCGTATGGGTCCTATCCATGGGGATCATCAGGGAATCGGTACATACCCTGCGGATCAAATCCCGCCACTTATCAACAGTCTCTACAAACAAAGGAGAAAAACAAATTAGAAACCAAGCAAGAGGCTAAAAGATACAACAATAACAACTAAGGAGAGCCTATATATAAACATTAAAAGGGAGAAAGGGTAACTTACTCAGATCCCCAGGCCTCCAAGATGGGTCGCTGGGACCAGCACCTGCCGCAGACGCCGCTGCCGACTGAGGGGCTGCTCCTGTGGCCAGAGCAACGTGTCACCCTGCAACTGACTCATCCTCTCAACCATGGCCCTGAAAGAGTGGCTCCTTTGAAACTAGAGTGTCCTTCTCTGCGCTCTACTCAGCCCTCTCTGCCTGCATAATATCCTGAGTGTCATGCCACTCAGGATCGCTGTCCTCAGTCTCCTCCTCTGACCCTCCCTCTGTGAATCCTCGGACTCAGAGTCAATATCAATAGGGTCATCACTGCTATGAGCAGGACCCGCAGCTATCTGAAGCAAAGGTTCCCGGGGCACACCGGCTCTCCCTCTAGCGCGAACTATCCTCCTGGCTGCAATAGGAATGCCAGGAGTGACCACTGTCCAACCTCGGCCTCTAGGCCCCCCTTTGGCCTCGCGAACTGATCTATAAATTGGTGCCACTGGGGGAAGCATGCCCGTATATGGAAGGCCAAACTACTGAGGAACCCGGCTGAAAGAATGTACCTCCACTCGTCCCACTCGATCAATAAGCTACCCTGTAGTGGAGCAGGAAATCAAGGTAATGGCCTCCTCGCCCCATATACCGGCCATGGTCTGGTATGGTGTCACCTCCATATCGGCGGTAGTCAGAGAAGCAACTGGCTGATGAGGTGCTCTAAGCACTGACATGTCTGTCCATCTGGCTACCCTAACAGCTCCAGGATCTGCTACCTCCACACCCCTGCCATAAGGGATGAAGCGCTCATAAACCCAACTCATGACTAGAGTCCGGTGGCTCAATGACTGCCCCTGTAAACGGACCACCCTGTATAGATCATGGTAGGTGGTCCCAAGAATATCTACTCCCCAAGCATATATCCGGCCGTGGCCCTCTATCTGTGCAATAATGGGGCCCCAGCAGTATAATAACATGTCACCTCCCTTGTCCCCGATCAATCTCGAGGCAAGGATCCCCATGATGGCCTGACGAAGTAAGGGGATAGGCAAAGAAGGAATGGATCGAACTTTCACCCCCTTCTTCGACCCCGTGGAGATGACTGCATCTCCCATATGCTGCCCATTGTGCAATATGTGCCTGTGAGCCTGCTGTCTCTAATGAAAGTCACCTCCTAATGATCGGGACCCCCAGAATGCGGTAGACGTCCTCTAATGTAATGGTCCACTCACCACGGACCCCTGGCAATCGGAAGGTGTTCCGATCTGCATCCCAGTAAGAGAATAAGTCACAAAGGATGTGACTAGATGGTGCAACATGGGGTACGCGTGATATGCGCAATATGCCAGCTCTCTGTAGTGTGTCCTCCTCATCCTGTGAGAGGGCATCTAGTACCCCTGAGAGCCAATCACACACTCTCTCTCTACTCCATCTGATGTACTCCTCTCTCACCTGCGTACACCCAAAAACACACAAAATAGAGCAAGTTAGCATCCAGGCAATGCTGAGAAAGTCATAAAAACACGTAGAAATGCTAAAGATACAAGTGCAATCTCAAATATAAGTTCCTTTTGCATTCTGTGTAAAACCGTTGCCGTAAGCAGGGAGGCGGTTTTGTAACCGCCGCCTTAAAGGCAGCGGTCATGTAACCATCACCCTGAACAGGGCAGCGATCATGTAACCACCTCCCTGGCCACGGTGGCGGTCGTGGTCCGAAAACCCACGTGGGTTTTTAATCTAAAAAAGCCTAAAACAAGCAAAAAATGACCATTTAACTTTAAAATGGAGCCTACCCAATAGGCGCCCCCCCTAGATGGACCTTTTAACACTAGCATTTTCAAAAATGACCCCCCCATTACAACAAATTTAGCATTTCAAATTTACGGGGGGAAAAACAAAAAATTAAAGAAAACTAACCTGTGATCTAGCGGGGCGATGTTCCACACGTGGAGGCATGATCACGATCTCGCTACAGACGTGTTGAATCTACTCACGCAAGAAACCATCACTGTGGGTCCCAGAGGTCAAAAACAATCAAATCAACTCACGTAAATGAATAGGAAAATGGGCCCACTTTCATATATATAGTGCCCTGATTCGTTTTAAAAGAATTTTTCGCAGGTTTGGAGTGCTGATGGAGGTAAGTTCCTATCCCTGCACGAATGGTACGTTCTCATTCCCTATTATTTTAGCGTTTATTTTCCAAATTATTGTATCTATCTGCACTTGAGTTCTCTTTTCATTTTCCAGGTAGCGGGAATTTTGGATGGCGTCATTTCAACACACGGACGTGTAAGGTATAACTTCTAAACTTCCCATTTCGGGACTTCCATACTCGGACCCACCGTTTTACACCTCTTCATGGCTAAAACGCTTCTCTGAGGGGGCAATATGTACGTACCCAAAATTGTAAGGTACTGTACTACCAGAACAACGTGACAAGTTCCCCAATGATGATACAGGTCTCCTCGCAAGGTGTTCGAGATCCGGAAAAGCCCTCTGATTATGTGTTAACATTCCGCATGCCCCGCTTAGCCCCCACGTCCTTTGTTTTCCCCTTTTTTCCTCTTTTCTTGGCATTTTTCCCATCAGTTACGAAACCGCCACCATGCCTGGGCGGTGGTCTCGTGACCGCCACCCTGATCAGGGCGGCGGTCTTGTAACTGCCGCCCTACTCAGAGCGGCGGTCCTGCACGCATTTTCCAGAAAGCATTTTGACACGACTCACGTAAAATATTAATGTTTCACTAGCTTTCCTTGCCGAATTGGGCATGCATTTATGTTTTTGGTCCCCTGGAATAGTGTTTGGCCATTGTTTATGGTTTTTAGAGTTCAGTTTGGTTTTGATCTTTGGGTGAATGAAAGCTATAAATAAATGGTTTGTGCACAAGAAAATGGTCTGCCCCTCATTCACTTTCAAGATCTCATTTTCATAGTTCAATCTTTTGTTCTATTTAGAGCCATAGTTTTAATTCTTTGCATGCTTATTTAGCATTATCCAGCTGTTGGTAAGCCACATATCTAGCTTGTGCAAACAGTGTTGTTGTTTTATCCATTCCATTGGAGTAGAATAGCTTAGAAAGCCATTAAAGTTGCAGCTTTTTCTCTTCAAACAGGGTAGTTTCAGGTTCTGGTCGCTTTATGTTGCATGACTCGCAATAAATTCCCACTATGAATTACATAAGCCAAGCTCTGTACTCTTGCGCTATCCCTCTCCTACTCGCATTTTCAGTCTGCATTCTGAGTTGTCCTTGTCCCAATATCTATGTCTGTCGATGCTAGCATTACACGCTTTTCTGGATCCACGTGAACACGAAAGAACGAGGATATCATACTGAGGGGATAAGATCACATACACCATCGGATTCACCACTGTTCTACGGAATCCAGGTTCTAGCTTTCAAAGTTCTAGTTAGAATCATATCAAATAAGGTAGTAAATTGCTTCATTTCAGTAAATTCAATTCTCGATATTGCCAGGGAAGTTGTGAGGATTGATAGTTTCTGAGAAACTATGATTCACTCCTCACTTCTGAGGTAGGATCGAGAATCTTGCAAATAGATTAGGAAAGTTATTACATTATTTAAAATAAATCTACAAATTACACAGAGAAATAACTACACTCAGTTATTTTGTTTGTTTTAAGTTGTTATTTAGTTGTTATTTCTAGATACGTTTAAAATATCTGCTTTCCTTAAACTCTTAAAAAATTTAAATGCAAAAATAGAAGTTATATATGTTTTAGTTTTATTCCACGTAGTTAGAATTTGCTTTATTACAGCTAGATTTTAAATTTCACTTTGTATGACAATCACGAGACCTCAGGAGCCTAGGGAATACATATTTGAGCCAATCGTGCTTCAACCAAACCTCGTCACAGCAATAGTTGACATAGACCAAAATCTCAGAATACAAGTCTTCTAAACAACAGATTTACAACTGATCAGTTCTCAGTTGAGAGGGTTAAATATAGAAGACGACCAAGCACACACATTTTGGTCAAACCAACCAAACTACAGATTACCCTAGGCAAACATTCACATGACTGTAGAAGGGTTCGAAAGAGAACCAACCTTTGGTTGTGATCCTTTGGTCCCACAGCCAGGTGCAAGAGACACTCTCACAGATATAGATACTAGTTTAAGGATCCAGGTTACACAAACACCTGTGAGATATTTTGAGAAAATCACGTAGTTTTTGGTCCTAAACATAGAAGCTGAGAAAGCGTATGATTACTGGATACTAGGAATCAGGACTTGATTTCGTATATGACCATAACAGGACCACAACAACCAAGAGTCTACGGTTGTGACCCACAAGTCCCATAGCCTAACGAATCCATAAGTCAATCAGATATAAACACTGGCCTACACACACTAGTATTCCAATCCACTCCACTTCCACCCATCATCATCAAACAATTGTCCTTACTAGATATAGCGGCTAACGAAGCTAGAGAATTCTGGACTAGGCCAGAGAATGGTCCGTAGAGTCAATTGTTTCCACCATCCACCATATGAGCTTTTCTGGGGACGTACACGAAACTATCCCAGGTCATTTTCCACGTATTCCACAACCCATAGATCGAATCACGCCAGAGCTCGATATTGATTGGAGCCTTCGAGCAGTCATCCTTACTGATCGATCTATCACACCAGTCCAAGATAGAAGGGCTTTCTTTGCCTTAGATTCACAAATTCCATTAGTGCGTGTCGAAGACATTAGACTACCTAACTAGTTTGTCTGCATCCCACACATATTCCATCCCCACCGACTATCTCGGCATGACCTCGAGAGGTCGTGTACGCGGAAGAGTTACTTGTAGATTCCCACGCTCGCTTGTCACTTTTTCGGTGTACAGGTACCCGTGATGCCTGATGAAGTTTCTTTTATTGCAGCTTGGCTAATAGGTATTTCTAATGGTTTATTTCCCACATCTTTATCAAACACCACTTGTGTTTGAGGTTGTGAAGTGGATTTTTGATCAGATTTGGAAGTTTGAGGTTTAATTCCTCTCTTCTTGGAATGAGTGTTTTCCCCCACTAATAAGGGATCTGTATTCAACCCACAAAAATCTTCTGCTTGCCATTTTAGCAAAGTGGTTTCTTCAAGTGCCTGCGGTTGATATTTTGTTTCTTCAGATGCATGCAGTTGATATTTTATTTCTTCAGGTGCCTTGTAAGGTTACATGGTGAAAAGAAAATGTTATATCTCATTTAGGACCCCAATACTGCTTCTTATGAAGTATTGCATGCAGAAATTGATGTTGATAACTCTGTGAGCTATGTTGTTTTCAAGGAGTATGAAATTGATCAATGCAAATATCCATAGCAGGTAGATTTTCTTCAGACATTGATGTTGGATGTAGCCTCCAGAGATGTTGAAAAACTTTACCTAGGCACAAAGGATAAGCCTAAAAAAATGTGGTCAGATAACAACTTGGAGTGAAAATAGAAACAATCATATGACCAGTTGTTAAAGATGTATCAAAACTGTTTAGCATGGTCTATCTAGAATCGAAGGCACTTGAAAATTTTCCTTAATTATTATCTCTCAATCAGGGTGCACATTATTGTATAGTGTATAGTATTTTGGTTTCATTCTTCTTTCGTGTTTTTGTGTTTTGGTTTTTCCTGGTCCCTGGTGATTAGTTTTCGTTTGATTCTTAGTTCAATTTTTGGAGGATTGCTTATTGTTGTTATTCTATGCAAGCCTGTTCTTGACTCCGTTTCCCAATGGATATTTAGAACATGGTGTGTTTTTCTTATGGCACTTACAGGGAGTTCCCATCCCCAATTCAGAGCCAATGTTGGTGCTCAATTTAATATCTCTGTGTTCATTCAAAACCATCTGAGTCTGCATGGTTTGAAGTTTTCTTTGTCTCCCTGTATTGATGCATGAAATCTTTCTCCTTCATTTTCTTTCAATGGTTAATCCTTTCCTTTGGTCAAGGATCATATTGAATCCAGATATATTTTACCATTTCTCTGCCCATGAAAAAAAAAAATTAATTTGGGCGTGAATTCGGGTTTTCCCCTTCCTTCTATTCTACCACAGTCATGTTTTCCCTATTGATTTTTGTCCCAACATCTATGGAAACGTGATCCTTTCTGATTGGATGCAGCCTAGTGGGTCTTTTTGGTAAAACTTGTCAATTTTTTCATATTTTTAAAAAATACCAAATTGTCCCCGTGGCCCCTGATAACATCTAATTGGTTCTTAAAAAAACATGAGGTGGTAGGGAAAAATTATTACTTTGACCCCAAATAAGGACACGTGGCAGTTTTTCAAGTTACAAGCGGGGAAGTGGGTCAGCGGAACATTTTGATGTTTTTTACCTTTTTATATGAGGGAGCAAAGTTATGAAATAATATGTAACTCCAATGGGGCCCACGTCAAAAGTTAGAAGTAGAGAGGCGATTTGCAGGGGAATTTTGAAACTCTAAGGCCCACTTTAACTCAAATATTGTCCACATGGAGGGCTGATGCTCATTTAAGGATACACGTCTGGGTCCTACCTTAGCAGTTGTGCCATGGATACACGTCAAGGCTTCCACTATCTCCTCTGTATACTTAAACTTCTCAAGAAACGTTGTAACTCCTAGGACACATGGAGGGCTCGTGCCTGTTTGGGACCTGGCCCTATAATTTTCTTTTGGAAGAGAGCCGAAGGAACACATGGAGGTTTCTACTGGATCTTCCCATACTTAGACTTTTCAACGACCGAAGAAACTTTCTCGAACCTTAGGCATGTGGCACCTTCCATTGGTCCTTAAACTCTTTCAACAACTTTGCTGGTCCTAGACACATGGTGATCCCGTGCTTGTTTAGGATCTCCACTTTTGGGCACCATATCAGAGTAGCATCGAGGAGACATGTGGAGGCCTCTGTTGGATCCTATCTATACTAATAATTTTTCAAAGGCCAAGATAATTTTCTTGCGTCCTGAACACATGGAAGGCCCGCGCTTGTTTCGAAACCTACCTATGTACTTCACCTTTGCAGTTGCATTAAGGAAACACATGGAGGTTTCCGTTAACTCTTCTCTGTGCTTGGCCAACTCAGACTCGCAGGATAAGGATGTGGGTTAATTCGTACATATAAAATAATTTATGAGAGGCACAAATATAGGAATCCATACGAGGGCACTCATTTCTCAAGGTGCATTCTCGAGGGTTAAAAGGATTGCTTGTCAGATCCTGCTATACAAAGCCACCTAAAAATGATTAAAAGGGCGATTTTTCGCATGACATAATAAAAGAATGATTATAAGGAATGTCAAAAAGTTGTGGCATGGCATCTCAGTAATTAGTTGAGGGTCTGAGAAACATGACTAGTTCATTATTTGTTCACCTAACAACTTCGGGTGTAAATTTGTTAAACATCAATTTCTGAGACAATTGTGTAGCAAGTAAAGGATTCCTTGAATATTCTTATTTTTTGGGGGGGCAATTTTGGATGAGTGTGTAAGATAATTGTATAAATACAATGAGGATACACTTGCAAATAATTGGGGGTTTAATTCTTATGTGAAATTTTGAAAAAGCCCAACTTCCTGAGAGACCATATGAGAACCTTGTTAATTTCCTTTGTTTTATATTTAATTGTGTAAACTTGGTTACGAGTGTACAACCATTGACAAGCTCTGAGACTGTTCAAGAAACTTTTCCATGTTATTAAATCTAATATATCTCAAATTAATTTGTGTTGATCTTTGGAAAAATTGTGTCTGCTTTTATTTCATAATGTTTTCAAAAAAAAATTATGTTTCTATTGCAATCTTATGTTAAAATCCCTCTGAATCACACATGATCTCATCCCTATGATAGTTTAGTGGCATTTGTTATTTCATTATGATAAGAGCCTTTATCATGTATTGAGATAAACAATTTAAAATCACCTTATTGTGATTTTGTTAATAAAGATTGTCTGTAATCCTTTGAGTGTATCTTAGGCATGAGGAACCAGGGGTTGTTAATGTTTAATTGAGTCTTTAGATTGATCCTTCATGTTGAGTTCTCAAATATTTTTTGAAACCATGCAAATCTAGGGCTCCATTGACGCACACCTTCTGGTTGAAGGAATATTTTGTCTATTCTGAAGAATTATGTATGTCAGTCTTCCAATTCTTTTAAAGGTTCTCAAAGATCTGGTGAAATCAACTTCATCTTGCTTAATCCCCACTAAAATTTTCAAATAACCATGAATCCTACTCAAAGTACCTTACTTGTGTTGTGTATCCAAAAATGAACCAATTCTACTACCAAAATATAAAGAAGCAACCAGGTTTTAAGTTTCTTTAGTAATCTAAAACTTTCCCAGAAAATATCCTCATTCTTTATAAGTGACAACTCATGAGAGTTAAATTTTGGTGTATTGATCATATTTTCTCAAGGTTCCCCTAAAAATTGTGCAAAGAAGGATCTCTTAATGTCCTTCACCAACAGAGGTTACAAAATAGGTCCTCTCACCCTGGTCGAAAGGCACGACCCAAAGTAGTCAAGATAGATCAAATCCTTTTATCTGGTGCTATTCATTTCTCCAATGCCCGAGTGAAAAATAGCCAGCTGAATCCCTTCCCCAACTACAAAACGACTTATGATCCATTTGTCTTTGAGTATCTTGTTAAATCTATGACGCTGCTCACCCTCTAATGGAGAATAAATTTGGATACCAACACCATTTTGGCACCATTATTAGTGATCTTCAAAGGAATTCTTATATTTAGCCCTGGTAATGTTTCTTAAATGCTATAAGTGCAAATAAATTGTTTAAACATCATCCTTTGTTCATATTTGTAAGAATTGTGTGAAGTTACAATTTTTGTATGTAATATTTATAGTTTCTAGTGGTCATTACACTAATTTTATATCATCAGTGATAAATACTGGTAAACGAAGGTCAGATCTACTAATATTTGTAGGAATTAGGTGTTGATAGATATTTGACAAGTCATTTATAGTGCATTTGCACAACTAAGGTGAAAATACTTAATGACGACTCTGTGTTGATTTAAATTTTGATAAATACCACTGCCTTAACCTGTATTAAGTGAAATATGTCGCTAATATTTGTAAATATGGAAGGAAGAAGATATTTATTTACTAAAAACCCTATCAGAAAGTTGTTTTTAGAACTGGGAAAGAAAAATTGAGAAGGAAAAAGAGTCTGGAAAATAGTTGGAGATCAGGAATCAAGAAAAGAGTTATCCATTGTGGAAATTTATCAACCTGGAGTTGAGGATTACCATTCTTCTTCAAGTGTTTCTGAGTCAGGTAATATTTATATAGAATTGAATTCTCTAACTGGAGAGGGGCCTTCATTTGTGTTTGATAAGTGTGCTTCTCAGTCTGTCTCTGTATTTTCCAAAGTTGATAGGGTTTTCAACAAAATAGAGTCTTTACATGAAATTCATTTTGAAACTTATACTCATGTGTTCCAAAGACCCCTTGTCCCTCATCATTATGTTTCTCTTGTAAGATCACCCCTCCAAGGCAATATGGCCCAACCTCCACGTTGACCTCCATTTGTTGTCAACACTTTTGGACCTATATATTTTAGAGGTATGGTTTGATATCCAAATGTAGTGCCACAAGATGTTAGAAATAGACTACAAAAAATTCAAGGGAATAATGCTATCACTAGAGATCGACATTTAAATTTTTTTGTCAATATGATGGAATACTTTGAGATTGAATTTGATGATGTTTATATAAAATTGTTCGTTCATACTCTTGAGGAGAATGCACATGCCTGGTATAAGTCTTTACCAGATAACTCAATAGACTCATGGAAAGAAATGAAAAATTCTTGTAGATTGCAGTGTGGGGATAAGACAGATCCCAGGTTTCTTTTGTCTCAATTTGAAAATATAAAGAAGAATCCTAATGAATATTTTCATGACTTTAATACTAGATTCAATAACACCTTGACTAGGCTACTTGTAATCTTGAGGTCAAGTGATGTTTCTTGTTTAATAAAATATTCTAATGCTTTTGATAAGAAGGCTGCCTATTATTTAAGGGAAAAAAACCTAGGAAGTTTGAGGCAGGCCCACACCATGGCTTTGCATATTCAAAACAATATCAAAGCAATTGTCAAGCCTCCTAAGAGGGAATATATCAAGTTGATCAATCCAGAGAAGCCTCAGTCAAGTAAGTATGTGGATTTAGAAGAGGTTGTAAAAAATTTGGCCAGATTTGTTAAGGAAATATCTTTTAAATTGGCTTGAGTTGAGAATGGGATTGGAAAAAGTTCCCAAGGTCAGCACAAGCTACAAGGTCAAGAAAGATTTGCAAATCATCCCATGGCTGATCATAGATCAGATGACAGGTGTAAAGGGCTCGTGGGATCAATAAATAGACAGCCACAACCCCATGAAAACATATTGGTGCTTGATCCTTTAGCTATCAAAGTTACTACTATGGAAGAGGTCCATGATATGGAGTGGTGTCATAGATGTTTCTTGCACCATTCCCCATGTCATGAGAACAAATAAGATGAGGAAGCTGATGATGATGAGACAAATTATGATGCATGCACGATGGATTTCTCCACTAGTTCATAGCAGGGAGGAACCTCAACTGAGCTGGTAAGTGCCAGAAATGTAGAAACTTTCTAGGATTTCATCCACCGGGTATTGCCTCTTTCTCCCATTAATGCTTTTGAAATTGATATGGTACAACATTTTGAGTTACTTAATAATGATATGGAGTACTTAAGGGCATTAATGATTAAAAATTAAGATGGAGGAATAACTATCAATAGGACAAATAATTGTTAATGAATGCAACAGTTTCCCAAGAAAAGGAGTACAATACCAGGAGTAAGTATGCCAAAGGGGAAGGGCCTCAGAAAAAACCCAAATTACCAATTTTTACAAGTATCCCTAAGGAAACCCATAAAAAGGATGCATTTGGCAAAGGATTTGTGACCCCAAATAAAAATTGTGTTCCTCCCCATGCTCAGACTGTGAAAAATCCCATGCCATCAAATGAATTTGTTAACCTTCCTCCTAACATTTCCTTACCCAAATATGTTCCTTGTGACATAGCCCAAATCTTGAGTCAGATCAAGATTACTGTTCCTATTGTTGAATTGTTTAGAATCCCTGAACATAAGAAGAGGGTGTTTGAGTATTTGGGGCTCAAGGAAGAAAAGGTCACTGAGGGTAAAAGATGTGGAAAATGTAGAGGTTCCTCCTGCCATTGCAGAATTAGAAAAACCACAAGCATTGGAGGAATTGGGGGAACCACCTGAGGTTTATTTGGGAAATTCTTTAGATAAGTCTCAGTTGAATGTGGATCCAATTTTCACTACTTTGATTATTAAGTATAGGTTGTTACATACTTGCATGTTTTACTCAGGAGCCTCAAGTAATGTAATGCCTCTAGAGGTCATGAATGAGTTGAATATCAAAGTAACAACAATTTATGGGAAATGCACTGCCATGGATTCAAGAGAGGTGTCAGTAGTTGGATGTGTCAAATAATTAGTAGTGCCATTGGCAGGTTATCCAAGCAAGTACTTAAACTTGAATGAGGTCATCGTGGATTGTCCTACTAAATGGGGGATATTATTATCCAAAAAGTTGGCAACTAGTGTAGGTGGAAGTGTGCAAATGGACATGTCTTATGCCACCATACCAATTGATGGTAGCCTTCTAAAGTTAAATGTTGAAAATAAAATGTTATATATCATTGAGGACCCCAATAATGCTTCTTATGAATTATTACATGTAGACATTAATGTTGATAACTCTGTCAGCTATTTTTTTTGGAGTATGAAACTGATCAATGAAGATATCCTGAGCATGTTGATTTTCTTAGGACTTTCATGTTGGATGCTACCTCAAGAGATGTTGAAAAACTTTACCTAGGCACAAAGGATAATCCTAAAAAATGTGGTCAGATAACAACTTGGTTGGAAAAGAGAAACAATCATATGACCAGTTGTTAAAGATGTATTAGAACTACTTAGCATGGTCATATCCAAAATCAAAGGCACTTGAAAATTTTCCTTGATTGTTTTCTCTGAATCAAGGTGCACATCATATTATAATGTATAGTCTTTTGGTTTTGTTCCACTTTCATGTTTTTTCATTTTGATTTTTCCTTGTCCCTAGTGATTAGGTTTTTTTGGTTTCTCGGTTTGATCTTAAGAGTATTGGTTATTGTTGTTCTTCTCTGCAAGATTGTTATTGACATCGTTTTCCAATGGATTTTTTACACATGGTCTGTTGTTCTTATGGAACTCATATGGATTTCCCATCCCTGAGTAGAGTCGATGTTGGTGCTCAATTTAATATAACCTTGTCCATTTAAAAACATCTCAATTTGCATGGTTTGAAGTTATCTTTGTCTACCTATATTGATGCGTGAAAGCTTTCTCCTTCATTTGGTTTCCATGCTCAATCCTTTCCTTTGGTTGAGGATCACATTGAGTCCAGATATTGTTTACCGTTTCTCTGTCCATCAAAAAGAATTTGTAATTAGGGCATGAATTCAGGTTTTCCCCTTGCTTCTATTTTTCCATAGTCATGTTTTCCCTATCAATTTTTGTCCCAACATCTGTGGAAATGTGGTGCTTTCTGATTGGATGTGGATTAGTGGGTCTTTTGTGTAAAGCTTTTCACTTTCGTCATATTTGTAAAAAATCCCAAATTGGCGCTGTGGCCCCGATTGCATCTAATTAGTTGTTAAGCAAACATGAAGCGGTAAGGCAAAAGTCTTACTTTGACCCCAAAGAAGGACACGTGGCAGTTTTTCAAGTTATAAGTGAGGAAGCGGGTCGGCAGAACATTTTAATGTTTTTTACCTTTCTGTATGATGGAGAAAAGTTATGAAATAATACAAAACTCCATTGGGGCCCACATCAAAAGTTAGAAGTGGAGAGGTAGGTCACCGGGGCATTTTGAAACTCTATGGCCACTTCAACTCAAAGATTGTCCACGTGGAGGGCTGACACTCATTTGAGGATCCTCCTCTGGGTCATACCCTAGTAGTTACGCTAAGGAGACATGTGGAGGATTCCATTCTCTCCTTTCTATACTTAAACTTCTCAAGCAACTTTCTAAGGCCTGGGACACGTGGAGGGCCCGTGTTTGTTTAGGACATACACCTGTACTTTACTTTTGAAAGAGCACTGAAGGAACACGTGGAGGTTTCCACTGGATCTTCTCATACTTAGACTTTTCAATAGATGAAGAAACTTTCTTAGACTCTAGGCACATTGCACCTTCCTCTGGTCCTTAAAATCTTTCAAAAAATTTGCTAGGCTGAGACACGTGGTGAGCCCATGCTTTTTTAGGGTCTCCACTTTTGGGCAACATATTAGAGTTGTGCCAAGGAGACACGTGGATGCTTCCACTGGCTCCTCTCTATACTAAGAATTTTTCAAAAGCCAAGGAAATTTTCTTGGGTCTTGAACATGTGGAAGGCCCACGCTCTTTGGGGAACCTGCCTCTATACTTCACATTTGCAGTTGCACCAAGGAAACATGTTGGGGTTTTGCTTACTCCTCTTTGCACTTGGGTATCTCATACTTGCAGCACAGGTATGTGGGATAATCCATGCAAAGAAACTCATTTCTGAGAGGCACGAATATAGACATCCATGCAATGGAACTCATTTCTCAAGGTGTATTCTCGAGGGTGAAAATGATTACTTATCATATCCAGCTATACAGAGCCACCTGAAAATGATTAAAAAGGGGATTTCTTGCATGATAGGATAAAAGAATGACTAGAAGGACTGTCAAAAATTTGTGCCATGGCATCCTAGTCATTAGTCAAGGTTCTAAGAAATGTGATCAGTTTATGATTTGTCTGCCTTTCATCTTTGGGTGTAAATTTGTGTTATCCAAAATTCACCCCTAGGGTAAATTTGATAACATGCATTAAATACTCAAGTCCCAGGAAAATAGATTGAGTCAGGGAAAAAATTCATGTTTCTAGGGTCCCCTTAGATTTTTTCTAACTCCCCTGTCCAAGAAAAAGAGAGCAAGTTTTGAGGAAAGGTGAAAAAATTGCAAAAAACAGGCTCGGGCCAGAAAAAATCATGAAAAATGGCTAAGTCCTAGTCCTCGTAACAGTCGGGACATAAGGGACATCTGGGCGCGAACCGGCCAAAAGGCCGTCAGGTGGTCTACGCAGCATTTGGGACATCCAGGCTAAAGGGACGCGTGGGACGTGGAAATCCGAACTGGCCAAAAAGTGGAAAAAATTGACTAACTGTTGAAACAGGCAGTCTGGGACATCTGGGCAATTAGTACGCGGAGGACGCGAGTCGGCCAAAAAGACTTAAGGCAGCCTGGAACAGTTGGGCCAAAGGTACATGAAGTACGTGAACCAGCCGGATTAGACGAAATCAGAACTTTCACACCGGCACAATTGGGACAAGAGTACGCGAACTGGCCGAACCGGGCGAATCGGAAGAATTTGTCCCAAGCAGTCTAGGACAAGCGGGACAAGAGTACGCGGCGGACGTGAACCGGCCGGTTCATCCGAAACAGGGGACTTTCATACTGGGACATCCAGGCCAAAGGGACGCATGGGACGCGAAAAGCCGAAGCGGCCGACAGCAAGAAAGAAAAGTCAACGTTTGGTCCGGAAACTTTACATGGCCATAACTTTTGACTCCGAGCTCCGATTTTCATAAAATTGGACTTTCTGGAACAAGCACGGCGTCCTCTACACCAGAAAAACTGGATTTATTATTTTTAATGAGGGTAGGTATATTTAAATTAAGGAAACGTGTTCAGCTCCAGTCAGTTAATGCTCATTCCCGTCAAATGACAGAAAACGCCTGCCAGACCCAAAATAGCTGCCCGCACTCATAAGGCCATAATTTTTGCATTTCTCAACGAAATCACACAAAGTTGGTACCGTTGGAATCATGGCTCCGATACCGACACACAGCAGTCAAGAAATTCTGGATTTGATGAGATATTGATCGATATTTTTAACAAAACGTGGCCGGATTCATAACAGTGTTTTATTTGGTAGCTGGGAGTGCAATTAAGAGGCTACGGTCATCATTCTTTCTCTTCTGCAGCACATAGGACAGTATGGGGAGCCTTTTACAAGTAATAAATAATCATTTCACTCAATTTAATGCCTCTTACAGGTGGTTGAAGGACAGATTTCCATTTTCCCTTCTCTTCTCCTTCTCATTTTTTCTATAAATTGGAGTGTTGGGCTCATTGTAAAGGAGAGAGTTTTTGGGTAGCAAAGCTCTGCCAAAATTGCTTTGTGAAGCCAGTGTGTTGAAGGCCCTTGTAGTGGACTCCTTGCATGGTGATCTAGGCACTTATCTTGTAATAGATTGAACTGTGCATATCATGAAGCAATAAAATACGAGTTTATGGATGTATCTTCCCCTGCTGTGTTTTCTTGCATTCTTCTTGCCCCCTTAATATTCCTATAAGAATATTGTGTCTATTTATTATGTTCTTGCAGGGATTCATTATCATTGTGTATGCTTGGAATATTGTTGTGAATGCATTTTGCTAGATTATGGTGAACTGTCATCACCTCTTCTAGTGTGCACTTTGCCTCTGTATTTCACACATTTAGAGATTCTCTCACACCCTCCTTTTCTGGTGTATCACCGCTTTAGTGTAGGCTTTCATTTTATGCATTCTCTCTCCCTGGTCCCTTGGAAATTTAGATTAGAACAGTTAGCTTATCCTGCATTAGAGTAGATTGTGGCAGGTAGTTTAGGATCAAGAACCAACTTTCTCTGGAGGTCTATCTCAAGTAGCAAGTCCCACAACTTGGAGATAGTACCCATGTTATCCAATCACACCGTGAGTTCAAGTATATGCACAGGGGTGCTGTGATTCGGTGATAACAATTTGTTAAACATCACTTTCTGAGATAATTGTGTAACAAGTAAAGGATTCGTCGAATATTCTTCTTTTTGGAGGATAATTTGGGATGAGTGAGTGAGTGAATTGTATAAATGCAATGAGGATACTTCTGCAAATAGTCGGGGGTTTAATTCTTACAAGAAAATTTGAGAAATCCCATCTTCCTTATAGACCATCTGAGAAACTTGTTAATCCCTTGTATTTTAGATTTGATCACATCAAGATAGTTACAAGTGTACAGCCATTGAAATTCTCTAAGAATGTTCAAGAAACTTTCCCCTGCTGATAAATCTAATAGATCTTGAATTAATCTGTGCTAATCTATGGAAAATTTGTGTCTGCTTTTATTTCAGAATGCTTTCTAATGTTTTCTGATGTTTCTGTTGCAATCTTATGTTAAAATCCCTCTGAATCACATAGGATCTTTTCCCTGTGGTAGTTTACTAGTATTTACAGTTTCATTATGAGAAGAGCCTTCATCCTGTAATGAGGTAAATAATTTAAAAACACTTTACTGTCATTTTGTTGATAAGGATTGTTTGTATTCCTTTGAGTTTATCTTAGGCATGAGGAACCAAGGGTTGTTAATGTTTAATTGAGTCTTTAGATCAAGCCTTCGTGTTGAGTGCTCAAATATTGTGTGAAACCGTGTAGATTTGGGGCTCCATTGATGCACACCTTCTGGTTGAAGGAATATTTTTTCTATTCTAAAGCATTTTGTTTGTTATTCTTCTAATTGTTGTAAAGGTTCTCAAAGATCTATTGAAACCAACTTCATCTTGCATAATCTCCACAAAAATTTTCAAATAACCATTAATCCTACCCGAAGTACCCCTATTTGTGTTGTGTTTCCAAAAATGAACCAATTCTACTATCAAAATATATAGAAGAAAACAAGTTTTAAGTGTCTTTAGTAACCCGAACCTTTCCCAGAAAATATCCCCATTATTTAGAAGTGAAAACTCGTGAGAGTTAAATTGTGTCGTATTGATCATATTTTCTGAAGGTTCCCCTAAAAATTGTGCAAAGAAGGATATCTTCATGTCCTTCACCGAAAGAGGTTACAAAACAGGTTCTCTCACCCTGGTTGAAAGGGATGACCCAAAGTAGTGAGGATAGATCAAATCCTTTTATATGGTGTTATGCATTTCTTCAAGGCCCGAGTGACAAAGAGCCAGCATAATCCCTTCCCTAGTTATAAAATGACATATGATTCATTTTTATCTGAGTATCTTACTAAATTTGTGATGATGCATGGCCTCCAAGGGAGAATCAATTTTGATATAAATAGGTAAAATGGCTCTAGATGAACTAGTAGCAAGAGGGTTCTGAAAGTTCAATGGTCTAACATTCGCAGTTTGATTTGTAGCTTTATTTTACAGCCGATTGTTCACTTGAAAATGATAACAGTTAGCTTGATACTGGTGATTTTGTGGCTGATATGGATGATTATATTGAAATTGTTTCCTCTTAAGTGCAACAAGATCATTTCCAAATGTTTGTAGCAGTTACTTGAAATCAAATAGATCATTTGAAGAGGCAGGGCCATACTGATCGAGTTGATTAGAGGCTATAGGAACAGGAGAAAGGATAGGATAATTTTTCATAAGATTCGGAGACAATGGCATTGGTGATCATGGAGCTATCTTTCCATCCTAAATCAAGGAATTTTCTTTTGTTATGGAAATTTCGTAGGCATTAGGTAATTTAGCCCCTCCCATGAACTGGATCATGACTTCTACATCACTATTAAAGGGTCGTAAATAATACAAGAATGCATTATGTGTAGAAGGATTTACAAGTACCGAAATCCTATTCCAGGTGTGGAATCAGAGGTTGAAGTCACTGATGTATTCTTAGGGAGCTCTCTTCATAGTAGTGAGCTATTCCAAAAGTGAAATATTATCACTCTTGTATTCAAACTATTTATAGAGATTTTCTCCTAATTAATCCCAAGTGGTTATACTGCCAACACTTGACCCTCAAAACCATTGAAGTGGTTTTCCCTTAAAAGAGGTAGCAAGAAGTCTAACTGCAACATTGTCCTTTGTGACATTATGTATAACACAAATGTTGGCTACATCGATAATATGTTTCACTCGAGTAACATGAGTTTCCCTTATGTAAAAGGGTAAAATTTTAAGTTCCGCAACAGGTATAGGGTCACATTGAGCCAATAAAAGAGGATTACTTACATTGAAAGAAGGGAAAACTTGGTTTCATGCCATAGTAGAAAGAGGTTGATTTTTCCCTAGTTGAGTGAACCTTCTCTACGGAGGAGTTGAATGACCACTACAAGGTAGAGTTGCAACTGGTGATGTTGAAACACCTCTTCATCTTCTCTTTGGAGGAAACAAGGAAATTTTGATATGCTAATAATTTCCTTGCTTTCAAGAATATTTTGTCTGAATTCTATGCATAAATTAATGCACTGAGATTTGGAATCCAAAGATATAGAGTCGAGATGTACTTTGACTTGTGTATGTTATAAGAGAAGTACCAACTTTGTCCCACTGGCTATGAAAAAAGTTGTTGTCACCAAATCACTACATCCTCTTAATGTCTAGAATTTGAACAAGACGTTCGATGTACTTGGGACACATGGAATCACCTCTCAAGTTGTGGGACTTGGGCTCAAGGTGAACCTCCGGAAAATGCTGACTTCCTATTCCTAAACTAAGAGTTGTACTACTCCTAGTGTGATAAAAAGGCTATCTAGTCCTATGCTAACGTTTTCATGGCATTTTAGGAAAATATATTTGTAGAAATGTAACTATACTAGGGATGGTGATGCACCAAATGAAAGGGATTTTTCCAGACTCAGGAAGGGTTATTTTGAAGAGGGTGTGTGCACCACAGATCAACATCACCTACTACAACTTAGAGAGGGTACAAAATACCATAGACTAAGAAACGTGTGTTCCCTTTGTTAAACTTGATAAGACATAGTAATATATCAGTTTCATAGTGAAGAAGGATAAACTTAAGAAGGGTGAACAGACACCACAACTCAACTACATGCAATACTCCACCACTTGATAAGCATAGAAATCCAAGAACATGTAATAGAAATGTGAACTTGCATAGTGTACCCGCAAGCATGAGAAAATGGAAAAGGAAGTATAGAAAGATGAACGGACTGAGATTAGTCAAAAAACACAAAATTTTATTACTTCAATAAGGTGCACATGCATCATACATTTAGAAGATGCAATGGTTTCCATTACAGTCTTGAAGATGAGGCTTGAAATTTCTGTCAACACACAAGGACAACTTACAGAAGAGAGAGGACCTTTTAAAAATTGCACTTGCCTAAGATGTATAACTTTCCAACCTATATGACCTATTGGAACCCCTTGGAATGAGCTTCCAACTTACATTTATAGAAGAATATGTCAGATAGAAGAGGAAAAGTCATAATTACTTCCCTAAAATGAAGGCGCATGATGGTTCATTTATTACAATTGGTTGAACCACTTTAGAAGGTTCCATCATCTGTCATTAATGCTTAGTTGACCTAGTCTTCTCAATTAATTAAAATAATATTTAAATAATAATAATAAATATTATTATTAAAATATTAATTTAATTTAAAATAAAGGTGGGACCCCCGTTTGACCGGTTTGTACTGAGGATGAGGAGTCATGAAGAAAAGGATAAAAATGAGTCCAACTCGGTGGTTAGATTGCTGAGCCAAATCACCGAGTTGAACTCAAGTTCTTCCATGCTGCACCAATCTCTAACTACGAATCGAGCTCCTTTTTCTACCCACATCAACTAGCCTCCCTGCGTTGATCTTCGCAAAACTAACTTTACACCGAGCTCCATACGATGAGTTGGCCCATAATGCTTCTAAAGGACATTAAACTCACCCAAAAAATCTTTGATCTCAAGCAAACCATGTCAAATTTGGGTCACCCATGACTCCCAGTGAATGTGTTAAGTTCCTTTATGACACACCGACCGAGCTATGCTAATTCGACCCACTCTGCAAGCTCTTTTTTGGGTCCTCCCTACCGAGCTCCAACTCAACCGAGCTTCTCTTACAAGTCCATATCCTCTTGTGTAAACCCCACCACATTTTCCATGAGCTAGGCCTATGAACTATTCTTAGGGCCCAACTGAATTCCATACTCCAACGCCAAGTTGAGCTCATTTGTATTGAGTGCTCTAATTTGTATTAAAAGTCAGACTTCATTTTAAATGTACAGAGTCACCAGAGAGACACCCTTTGTTGTATCACCTCACATCAAGATGAGATAATTAGTATCACCTTACCATTGAGCTTTCATCACATCTAGCTTGCCACTGATGAGAACCCAAACTGAATTCTCCACCATAACTGCATCAAGTTTGTTTGTATCATCACCTATCTGAAAGCTCCTTAATGAGCTTTGTATTTTCCTCCATGATCAAACTGACTCGATGATTTCTTTTCTCTGTGAGCTACCTTCCCATGACCGAGCTTGACCCAAAGCATCATTGTCTCTACCTACGTGACAAGCTATGGTTATGGTTCACTCAAATTCTTCTCATGAACTGAATTCCTTGTATCATTCCCTATGATACAACACTGAGCTCTTGTACTAAATGTGCTCATTTACTCCTTTATAATTACTGACTTATGAATTATGTTTATGCGCTAGATGGTTTTTTCATCCGTTATGTTTCATTTAAGGCTGAATCGGCCCTCAACTCAGCCCCCAACTGAGTTATCCTCCATTTTGATCACAACATCTAACTCAAGTTCCCAAGATTGAGTTCTAAAAACCATGCACCAGTGATCATTACTTTATGTGAGAGCTCCTAATCCATGTCCCACGAATTCAACATCGATCCAGTTCGAAACACTATTCAGATGTGGAATGATTGAGCTCCTTGTGTCTTTAATGGCCGAGCTCCTTGAACTCCTCCACGGTGCTATGCATGTTCCCTTTGTCCTTTATATTGAGGTGTTATAAAAGTACATTAAGATAGGTTTTATATGTAATTGTTGGTTTGGGTTTGGCTTATCTCGACTCGGTGGCATGCGCTCTTACCAAGCTCGATTTGTACTAAGTTGAACACTCTTAAATGAATCAATCCACCCAATCTCATCATGCATTATTACATCGTGATATCTCCCATTCAGCTACATTGAACCAAACCAACCCGGTTCCACATTACTGGCATATTGAGATCTCACCTCGACTCAAGTGGCTTTATACACCATGACGGGTTTGATACAACACTTTGCATCTTCAGTTATAACTATAGGAAATATTGTGGATCTCAGTGTAGGTGATTCACATAACTTTATGGTGGAAAAAAATGATAATTGTGATGAAGGAATCCTACAAGTGATTTCCATCATATAAAATAAATGCGATTGTTCTTCTTTTACTCGAGAAGCTCAGAAATTGATCAAGCCATGCATCCCTATGTATAGGATTGGCTCATTCCCACATCGACAGGATTATTACATCAAGGTCTCATGGGTCGGTTTATCACTCATATTCTATGTGCACTCAAAATTTGTTTTTTTACTCTATGAGCTTAGAATATACCTTGTCAGATCTCGTATTCTCAGCTTAGACTTGCCAAAATTGGTAATCAAAATTTTTCCATCCCCGAACTTTCTTAGAACAAAATTTTGTGCCACCTTGACATCTTCACACCACTCTCTTGTGCATTAAATTATCCTGATGGCTCTCATGGTGAATTAGTTACTAACTTGGACTTCTTTTTTGTGTGGAAGCACCATGATGGCTTTCACATTAAAAAAATTCCATCATGGTGATTGGTTAAGTTTCTCCCACATTATGGAATTTCTGACTTAGTTTGACAATGCATTATCTCCACCATTGGCTCCTTGTGTTGGGGATCCTAACATGCATTTTTTCACACTGACATGGCATTCATATCACAAAATTTGACAAACTAGGAGTGGGAATCTCAAAAATTTGAAGCCATTTTTCCCCTTTTTTGTCTCGGAAAATTGGTTCCTAATGCCCTCTTCTCCACTATGTGTGGGATTTCCACCTTGTCTCGCCATCATTAAAACTTTGAATGCCTCCCAAACATACTCACATTCCCATGAGTGTACATAATTACTGTGATTTTCTACCTTAGCTTTTCATTTTTCCCTCTCGAGCTTGGATTTCCTTTGTGGCAAATCTTTTTTCCTGATCAACTATTTATTCGCCATCCTTCAATAGACTTAGCCTTTACAATAGATTCAAAACTCCTAAAGAGCTCCCCATATTGGTTGTGCTCTTCCTTAGCGCTTGACATTTTTTTACATGGAGCCCCTCATGAGTTGAAAACCGTCGCTAATGAACCTTCCTACATTGATCAACTCAAAACATCAATGAGTTTCATGATGTAGATATGGTTCGGCCCAATGATTTCTCAATTAGATAGATCAAATACGTCAATCTCGGGGCTTCTGAGTTATTCCATACACACCTTGATTGATGTGAAAGCACCATTTGTTCATGAGCTCATTGTTATTTTTGCAATGGCTGACATGTTTCTCTCGATGTCAAGCAATAAGTTAATAGCCAACTAGATCATCCTTTCCCATAATTTGAAACAAGCTCCTATGATTCTTTCTGAGACAAGATTATTTTCATGGCTTTTATTATTTGATCCCCCTTATAAACATGCCCTTACACAAGCCTAGTCATCTTTGCCGAAGTCAATTGATCTCCCTTCGAGTAACTACACATTCACCTAATGAGCTCAATATTGAGCTCATTTTGGTTACATTTCTCTCTGAGTTACAATTTACTCAGCTAAAACATATTGTTCATTCAACCATCAACCAAGCCCTCGTCAGTGAAACTCCACGCTCTCAGCTTTGTTGACTATTCCTAATTCTAAATTGAACATGTTAGAAATTCTTTACCGCCTATGATTAATTCATCTGAATTTTGATCAAAATCAGGGCCTTTAGGATGAGTTTCACCCATTTTTTCCATCAAGCCATGTTGTGATATTTCTTGACATGTTACAATGAAACAAGCTGAGCCATACTATTGAGCCATTTTCTGGATTCTCCATTCTCCTAGTCAAGTTATTTCAACATACTAACAAATATTTTTATCCCATTCTTTCATATCTAGCTCATTGAGCTACAATGAAGCTTTTTACTGAGCTCGCTATAACACCATAGCTCGGTTTTCCTTGGTGAGTTCTTCAATTTTCCTCTACCAATCCCCTGGCTCACTTATACCACAATTTTTTTTCCTTCTGTGGAAAAATATCTTGACTCATTAAGATCATCTAAGCTCCCATAATATACGTTTATCATCCACCGCTAACTCGGGCCATCAATCACTCAAACTATTTTCAAATTATAGCTCGATGGTATGAGCTTTTCTTCCCCTGATTGAATTGTGCAACCAAGTTGTCTGTGATTCAAAATCCTACAACAATCGAGTCACTCGGCATATTCTCACGAACCACTAGGTCATTTTCAATTTGCATGATCTCCACAACTCGTAACTCACCTTTAGCTCACTGAGTTGCTCGACAAGTTGTTTTAAGCTTATAGCCCCCTTAATGTGGATTCGCTCAGAATGTTATTTTTCTTAGATAAGTGAATTTATAGGATATTTCTTGAAACTAGGGTCTAATATAAGCATAATAAGACCCTTTCAACTCTAATTTACAAATTTTGATCATTTTTGCATGACTCATTTGAGGTTGAGCCTCTCAAATCTCAATTTATTTTCTCTGAGTAAACCTTGAGTTTTGACAATTTGTAGGCCTCCGAGTCCTTTGGTGAAGACCTGGAATTCAACAAGACCCCGTTGTCAAATTTTTCCATTTGTCTAAAATTGGATAACACTAGTTGTGGTGGAGAGAAATTATGTGATCCAGGGAAATTTTTAGAAAATATGTGAAGATAAATGTTATCAAGAACAATTCACGTAAAATAATATTATTTCAGGCACGAGGAATGACAATTTCATTAGTGAAAGTCACCTTGTTATGAATATTTTGTTTTCCCAAATTACTTATAATCTCATTAGATATTCAATAAAAATTATTTGGATACCCCTACATGATGTATGTATTAATATTGATCCTTTATCTCACTACTCTCTAAGGTAGTTCAATTATTATTTTTTTCTCCTTCGTGATGAAAGGGTCAGTGGTGACATAACACAAGTTTCATTCTAAATCAGTTATTAAAAGTGATTGGAATAAAACCAATGAATTTTTTTGAGTCAAAATCATATAAGGTTTCACCTCTGAACTCCAACGTTTACTCCTAGGGTAGAAAAATACAAGCTTTTTGTTCTAATTTTGCATTGGGATTATGACATCAAAATCACTTAAAGGATTGATAACACTTTTAGAACTTTTTAATCGTATTTCCAATGTCCCTTTGTGTAAGGAAACATGAGGGACACAAAATCCTTCATCCCCTATACATGATCTTATTTTATCACTTAAGACTTATGACTCGGATTCTTAGGTGAGCATAATGCGAAATTATACCCATTCCTCAAGTCGTGGACCCGCTTGGAAAATTTTTCAAGGATGAGTGTCCCATTTAATTTTCCTCAATGTGAAATCTGATATGATGGGAAAAAAATTGTTCTTTCCTTCCACAAATTTGTTTTCGTTAGTTGAAATTAAAAACATTGAGTGTTTGAAGTGTTAGAATCGAAAAATGAAGTTCAACTCAAAATTATTCCCTTTCCTAGTCTAAGTCTTACCCTTGGAACATTTTATCAATGCCTATTTTAACCTCTACCTTTACCAAAGATTTAATGGGACATGAGAGGTAATAATAGTGCTCCACCTCACTTAGTTAGTGTAGAATTGTTTTTTTTGGTATCAGTAACCCTCACCCCACGTTTGCTCTCTTCTTACATGCATGTACCTATTCAAATATTCCCCTTCCCTCACAACCATATTCTATCCATTTTATTATTTATTTTCCATATTTAATGTTATCTTACCCATACCATTATTTTATCTCTATTAATTATCCCTAATCATATCTAATTAATTATATTCCTATATTAAGTCATTTCCTCTCTCTAGATTCATCCATTTTATGCTTTCTATGCTCTCAACAACCCAATTTAATAATTTTATACCTATAATTTTACCTTATTTACTCTATTTCACCTCTCACCTACTAACTTTTCTTCCCTATGCATCCTTAGCTTGACCTTATCCCCTCAAACCTTAATCCTGATTCATTATAGCCTTTTTTCCTCATGTTGGACATCAATCCACCGCCCAAATGGACATCTCTCCATAGTCACCGAAGACCTAACAAGGTCATCATCAATCCTATAAATATACCTTCACCCCCTCCTTATAAATAGGATGAAATTTTGGTGTCTCTTTCAACTTGAGCTTATTTTCACAGGTTTCTCCTGTTCTCACTAGCAACTACTCTCATCTTAGATTCACCTCCTAGAGACCTCTCTTCATCATTGAGGAGACCTTGTATACTCCATACTTATTTTATTCCTTCATATCATCTTGTTAAAATTTTGTATTAGCTTTTCAACTTTATATTCATTTCTTCAAGTCTTTATTAGCCATATTAGAGCCTTCTCATAACTTTATATCTCTCATTTTGTCCTCTTTCATTTGTAATTTTCCATACACCCTCATCCTAGATCTTCCTAGGTTGTTGTCAACCCCATCTAGTCATCGTCAACACAAATTTTATTTTATTAGTTTTTTTTCATCCAGATCGTCGATTTTCAATTTTCTTATCTTGCATCTATATAACATCTAGATCTTGTCTTTCTAGATATTTTTCATCCCACATCCATTCCAGTAGCCCCTAGTTACCTCTGAACCAATCTAGTTACTACCAAACCAATCCATCTTTTAAGTATTTCCCGTTAGATCTCTAATTTTCTTGTCTCCTTGTTGTTTCTCCTTGTTTCTAATCTTCTACAAGTTTCCATCCATTATCACAATGATGCATCACTATTAGGTTTTCCATATGAGCTTACAAATCTACATTCCACATCGTTGTTTTAGTCAACTAGCCTCAGTCACCATTGACTCGCCCTTTACAACCTTAGGTTGCCACTGATCCTTCCAAGTTTGGTTTTCTTCACATCTATTTAGATCATATTTGTAATTTCTTTTAATTTTTTGCATTTTTGTATTCTTTTTATCTCATAGTTATTGCATATTATCCAAATCTTTTCTATCTAAAATTTATCAATATCTACTTTCATATTATCTTATCTACAAGGGAGTTAACATTCATGCTAGGAATCTCACAATTCTTGAGACCAGCTTATACCGAGAAACCCTCCATCCTATATGCAAATCCATTTTACATTATCTACAATAGGGTTGTTTAGCTCGTTAGCAGGAGGAAATCGTCTTTGCTCCTGTTCACATTATCATTCCATCTCAAGGTAACATAAGGCATTCATATTTTGAGTTAATTGATTTCTTTAATGTTAGTTCACTAATTTAAGTTAGAGTGAGTAAAATTTATCAACACTCTGGCATGCCTTGGTGGGACCCACCCTTTCTAGGTGAGTCTTTCATTTGTTCTTCATTTAATTTTATTTTATAATCCTATTATAACCTTTAAGGGAAGGAACATGCATTGGATAATGTTCACTTGTTTTCTTGTGTCAGATTGTAAACACCTATAGTTTATCTTGAGCAATTTAAATACTTAAATTACGCTAATTATATCCTTTCCCGCAAATTGATGACATATCATCAATATTGCACATATTATCTGCTATCATCATTAATTAATTGCATTATGTTAGTTAATTAAATCTTTTATCGAACAATGACACCAATTAATGATGTTCCGTTGATCGGCTCCCCTTTCTATCTAGATTAATTAATTATTTCAGATTCATTAAGCTCCCCTTTCTATCTACATCAATTAATTATTTCTAATCAATTAATACCCTTTTCTGTCTAGATTAATTCATTATTCTTGATTAATTAATTCTCTCTTCTATTTAATTGATAAATCATCATTTATTTGATTAAAATCCTCTCATAACATAAATCATACTAACTATTCATCTAAAATTCTTATATAAGCTTGCACACCTATTAATTAATCACTTTGGTTAATTAATAAATCCCCTCAAACCTCATTAGTCACTAAAGGAAAAAATAAACTCTCCTAAGGTTGACTCAACCCTTTCTAAACATCCTTTATCCACAACTAACCCAACCTCTCCATTTATCCGACATGAAGAGTAATGTAGAGATTATTCTATCCATTTGACTATATAAGGAGCACTCCTCCTACCTTTCTATTTACACCTACATTCCTAAATGAACATAGAGCATACACTATAGCCATTTATCATCTTCAAAAATGCTTCCATTATAATATATTACCTTCTCCATTTCTTATATTCATCCACCCAAGTTTTTGAGTCATATGGAGATATGTCAAATGGTCTTGTAGACATTATTTGACAAGACTCAATTCATAGAAACCTTGGGATTTCAAGAACATAATCAACTCTTTGATTGCTAGAGATTTACATAGGTTCAATCTCATCTTATTTTAGCATTAAATAAGAGATAGAAGTTAATTTGTTTATCATATTAGCTTGAAATGTTCATTTGATGTTTAATATAGAAATGTTGATAGGTTAGCTTTGCTTAAGCTCTTAGCATGATGATGCATAGGTTTTAGCTTAGCATTGTATTGAAGCTACTAAGTGTTAGTTTGAAATTTACTTACATTGCTAACTATTTCATGCATACGTATGGCACACCCGATAGGACTTGAACCATTTTCCTTTGCACTTACTTTCATGTTTTTGTAGTTTAGTTTCAATTTTGGTTACTAACCCTCTTTTTGCATATATTGACATAACTTGTTTTTCTTAAATTGTTTTGTTGAATTTTAATGTGTTGAGTATTCTTTGTAGGTATAAAGGAGGTGAATTTCTGTAAATATTTAAATTGATGGGATAATTTCAATATTTCTCCATGTTTATATTTTTAGATCTTATTTTTTTAACATTATACATGCTAGTTTTGTCAATTTCTTGAAAATCGTAAATTCTTGACAATGTAGATTAGTGTTTGATAGTGATGAGTATTTTATTTACATATTAATGTGGTGGGTTGTTGTAAAAATTGAATCTTGTGAGAAAATTTCAAAATTTCATCATGTTCTCATTTTGAGAGCTTACTTTTTCATCATTCTACATGCTAGTTTTGCCAATTTCTTGAAAATATTCAATTCTTCAGCATGTATGTTAATGTTTGATAGTGTTGATTCTTATATTCATATATTAATGTGATCGGGTTTCGTCAAAATTGAATCTTGGTTGGAAAAATTTGACCATTTTGCAGATTAAAGGATGTTTCTTTTGACATTTTTTGAGTGCATGTCAAGTGCATACCTGTGAGCATAAGAGCATATGTGTAACCCATCTTTCGAAGGCCATAAATTTTGTTCCCAAACACAAAATAACTCCATTTTTTTTAAATTGGAAAGGTATTTAAGTTAACTATGCAATGAAAACGTAAATTCAGTATTTATAGTAACATACATTGTAGGTTTTCCTATTATTTTAAAACTACTCATTTTCTAACATGTCTAATGTTTTGATGAATTTCATATTTCCATGATTTACTTGATTTAGACCAAAGTGTGCATATTATTCTCTTTCACCTTTTGGTGATCTTGAGAATAAAAAACAACTTTTATCTCTATCTTTTATACATTGGGATTAAACTTAGAAATTTGGTTATTCATTTTGCTTAAGGGAATGAACCTTTTACAAAAAAAAAATTAATGGTACTTTGATTTGAAGTTTTTCATTTCTATATAGTTGGGCTAAAGTTTTTGTATGATATTATCATGCACATTAGGGTGATTTGAGAATAAAAAGAAACTTTAGTCTTCATTTTATAATATTTGGTAAATTTGAAACATCATCTTTCACTTTTGGTTTAAGACAATGAACATTTATCAAGCTTTTTGTATGGTTCATTGATTGAAAAGCTTTTCTTTAATTTTTAGTTGGATTATTTTTTGTGTATGCTCTTCTCTTGCATCCTTGGATGATCTTGAGAATAAAAAGGACACTTAATCTCCTTTTAAATAATGTAATTTTCTTGGAGAACTACTAATGCTCGAGTGCAGGACCTAAAAATGCTTGTCAAAGAAAGGAGTTCAAAACAAAATTTTATAACTAAACGTGTGTTGCATGTTGCCAAAAGGTGTTCAAGAAAACCACATCTAATTTAAAAAAGATAAAAAAACATACCACAATAAACACATTGTATTTGCAGGTTCGGATAAGGGTACGTCCTGTCCACTTAAAACTAGGACATAACCCCTTTGACATAAGCCTTAAGCTAAAACAATGGGGGTGGTCCTTGGAACCCCAAAGTAGTCCACGTAGGAGGGAACCTTATGGACAAAATGGGAAGTGCTCCACACAACTTACTTGACTAGTATTACTATTTTTGAGATTTAGCATCAAAATTTGTTTGTATTGTGACCCCGGTGAGATTACACGATGGAAGAATGTATTTTGATTGAAGGGGTTAAAGTAAAGCTGAGATACTCGAAAATTATGTTGTGTAACTATTTTTGGGTAAATCGAGCTCTCTATTAGATGATTTATTACATCTGGTTGAGTTAACCACCCAGGAATCTATCTTTAACAAAGAGCCAAATAGGACCACATGAAAGCCAATTTTAGTTAAGAGCTATTGTTCATCACGAAACATGTAAAGCATTACTTTTGCTTAGTTTTTCACTTTCCCTAAGGTGAGGTGAAATTGTCCCGAAGTGAGGTCAACATTGTTCAACCCCAACTTCCTTCACTTTCTTTTGACACTTTGTTGATTAAAATAAGTGTGAATAATCTTGCATTATCAATTGATTATTTCACCACTTTGTTGTCATTTTATGCCTATCCATATTTGCGGCTGGGTTGTTAAACGTCTAAAGTTTGTGGAGGTGTTTCTATATCATTGGTAGCCTTTTTTATCTTGATACCCAAATCAAGATTGTCATCATAGATAGGCTTGGTTCATCTCTTTGATTCTCCTTTGAATGGGTATCTTGTTTATATCGTTTCACTACTATTTTGGTATTTACATCTTATTTCTTGTGAACTTGACCTAAATATCTATATTGTAAGGTTACACTATATACACTTTTACAATTCCTAGGTATACTATAGCTTTAGTTTGATTTCAATTATTACCTCGATTTTTAAGAGTGTTAAGTATTACCACTTGTGCATGTTATATCAATATCATATTGATATAAATACCTTAATTTCTCCCAAAATTTTGTTAACATATATTGGTGAAATTTTTGTGTCAGTCAAAATCATAACTGACACCTTTTGGAATATACGTCTTGATTGAATTTGGACTTGCTTCTAGTATGCTTTGTTTGGAGGTTGCATTAAATTCTTGTTATTACTTACACCTTGTTAATTTCTTTGAACTCGAGATAAGTAGGGACATTTTTTTAATCATCATATGACACCAAATAACTTTACAAAAATAAATTTAATAAGTACTTCATTTGATTATTTGGTTTGAAACTCAACATTATGTGACTGATTCTTTCTTCGCTCATTCATTTAAGAAAAAATTATTGTGTCACATTGGTTATTTGACATTCATAACATTCCTTAATTTCTTGATGTTCCTTCTTTTCACTTTGGTTTGATAAAAATATTTGAACACATTCATAGACACTTTACTGCACCTATTACACATCATGGCTCCTAAAACAATATTAGGACTCAAAAACTAATATTTTGAAGCAAGAAAAACACAAACTTGGGAAGCCTCAAATAAGCAAGGGTTAAACCATTTTCTCAGCCATGATCTTTGGCCTTTATTCTCCGTAGAGAAATAAGTAGAAGATATGATAGATCATAGAGGTGATGAGTTGGAATCACCACACGCGGAGTTTGACTTCTACCTAACCTTGTTAAATGAATTCCTTTTTAGAAACAAGGATCTGGTACTGGCACAAATAGTGGAGTTGGGATCCATAATGCCTATCGAACAAGAGACAATCCCACCTAAAAATGATGCTCATGATGAGGAGAAACCTCTTACTAACATGCATGATATCTTAACACATAGACATGCTTCTACTTCTAACATGGGAAATGATAATGTAGTGGGATATAGGATACGTATCCTCAAGGTACCACATAAAGTTAGAATAGAACACAAAACTATTGAACAACCTCCACATCATGAATAAGAAGAGGAACCTCTCAAAGAAGAAGTCATAATTCAACAACAAATTTACAACCTTAGTTTATAATTAGCTTTCCTAACATCTCATGTACAAAAGAAAAAACCTTAGGTTAACATTAGTTAACTTCAAATGGACAATCCAAGAGGAGAAAATTTGGAATACAATCGTATATATATCCCTTCTTCTCCTATAAATGAATAATTACTCGCACAAGAAATTCAATCTATAAAATTGACACTTACAAGCCTCCAAGAGAGTACTGTGGGAAATAACAGAAAATATCAATACAAAGAGCTATGTCCCCATCCATTTGACAAAACTATGATGCTTCAACCCTTCGCTAAAAAGTTTGACATGCCAAAATTTCACAAATATAAAGGGAAAGGTTACCAATGAGACCATGTAAAATATTTTTACGTGGCATGTCAAGAAGTGGCCTCCCGTTATAATTACCTCATATTAATCTCAGATGTAGGCGCAAAAGTATCCCCAGACTAATCAAAAGCACCCTCTAGATGCAATATGTTTATAAACAATGAATCCTCCTAAGGTGTAAAAAATTGGTTTTCATGAAGGGACATAACCAACATGCCACAATTGTGTGGTATTCACATATGGACAGCCTATTTTCTCTTTTCTTTTTTCTCTTTTTTTTTTTTTTGTATTTTAATCATTTTTACTTTTTTTGTTGTTTTTATTTTTATTTTTACGTCATGTTTAATCATAGAACCACTTAAGGTACATGGAAATCATTGGTTCATGGATTTCATCACCATTTGGATGCACAATTTTTTATGCTCCCGAACCATATTTTGCCACAATGATGTAAGGTCCTAATCAATGTGGTTCGAACTTGCCTTTCTTCTATGTTCCCGCCCTTGTGTTGAACTAATTTTCTTTCACGAAAAAATCTCTGACCTCAAACTGATGAGGTATGATACCTTTTTTGTAATTTTTAGAGACTCTTCTCTGATACACTTTGAGATGGTTAAGGGCGCAGATGAAATTTTATTCCAGGAGTTCCAATTCTACCAGCCTGGCCACTTTGTAATCCTCATCCTTGTCCAGGTAATCCCTAAGATATATTCTCAAGGAATAAAGCTTCATTTCCAATGGGATGATGGATTCGGATCCAAATACTAGGGAATATGGTGTCACACCAGGATGAGTGTCAATGGAGTTCCTATAAGCCCAAAGGGCTGGGTGAATTTACAAATTCCAATTGTCACCTGTCTTACTCACTATCCTTTCCATGATTCAAACCAATGTTTTATTAGTGGCTTTAGCTTGCCCACTACCTTGTGGATAATATGTCATAGACCACTTTAATTTTATTTGAACTCGATGAAAAAGTTCCTTCACTTTCTTGTTCTTAAATTATTTTCCATTTTCAGTAACTATGGAAGTAGAGATGCCATACCGGAAGATAAGGTGATTCATGATAAACTTTGAAATATTAGTTCGTGTAACCTAAGTCCAAGAAACATCCTCCACCCACTTCATGAAATATTCCGTAGCTGTGATGATGTGATTATGACCATCAGATGAGGTAGGGGTGAGATTTCCTCTTAAATCCATTCCCCATTTGGAGAATGGGCATGGGGTTGTGATTGGATGCAACGGATGTGATGGCGCTATTATCTCTCAAAAGTACACACTGTATACAGATGGCTGCAGGTTTTTTAAGCTTGCATAATTTTATTTATCTCTTCCATAGATATAATGGAAACACCTTAGGTCTTTGCATATACCTATTTTGAGGTGTGTCGCTGGTATCAAGGTTAGTTCCTTATTGATGTATCCTAACCTTATTCTGGGTTTTAAGGGTAAAAGATGACTATAAAGTAATTAAAACTAATGTGATACACAAAATTTGTATGAGGGATTTGACTGAGTATATGCACAATTGATATGTGGAAGGATTCTTGATGCATGAACCAATAGTTCTTCTACAGAATGTTAAGGGAAAAACACTTTGAGGTCTTGAGGGAGATTATCACAACAATGCTACTAAGCTAAACATGCACATTAATATCATGCAGAGATTACTAAATTTTGCAACAGGGTAAGATGATTAATTAGGGAATTTACATTCAAAAGACTAATAGAAACATACACAAGATTGCAAATAGTTGGGAAGGTAGAATATACTTCACACACAGAGGTAAAAACTGGTAAAAATTGTTTCAATACTCCTATATCAAAAAATTCCTCCTTTGTGCTTTCTGGCACACAATATATAACAAACTAAAATTTACCCTCTTCCTAAAAATAGCCTAAGGCTTACACTCACCCATACATCTTATTTTTATCCTTTATTTAATAATAGATAAATTAATAAAAATATAGCATGTAATTACAAATAGGAATTATTAGCATTAATTACAATACAGTCAAACCGAATTTGATTGTTCTATTTTTAAGAAAACAAGGGTAAACAATTTGCTAATAATAAGCTTGCTTCCTATGCAAGTCTTTCTCCTTTAAACATGTAACTTTGTCTTCTTCTCAATTACGTCCTATTGTGAAGGCATGCAAAAATACGCCTGTGTATTGAGCAAAAATAAATTACATTAATTGCAATCCATTACAAAAATAATTCATCCAAATATCTATCCTGATTGGGACCACCTTTGTCTCTAATGTTGACACTTGTTCTGTCTTCTAGTGATCACATGGATAACAGAGTATGAATTATCTCTAATCTTCCCAGTAGTGGGGACCATCTTTGCACTTGAACACTAGCCTCCATTTTGATTTTGCCACCTTTGTGGACTTATCATATTGTTGTGTCTAGAAGTACATGGGGTTCACTTTGTAAATATGCTATAATATATAGTTTTTCCCCTTTTTAGTTTCCAGATTTATTATAAAAGGTTGGAAAAACCTTTTACTTGATCATCGCATAGAAGATTTGGTTAGATTTTACACATTGGGAACTCGGACTATGGTTTATCTTTGACGTTTGAAAGTAATGATTGTTTGTTTTAATAATGGGCTGGCCCCTTTTGCACGATGACTCACCCCTCGGCATTTATCAGTGGCATGGTTAACTCATATCGAGTTTTCTCTAGTATTGTTGAACTTATCTCATCCTTTTGATATGGTACTTGTTTTATCTCCACCGTGGATCTCTTAACTCTTATTTGGCACACCGGTTGGATTTTTGACGCTTGGTTAGGGTTTCTAACTTGGAAATTTAATATGGCACTATCATCATATAAATAGTGGCTCGCATTGATTTTGGAGATTGATCCCTAAGCATTGATATTTGTACTTGTCAAATATCAATTGCTTGATCACTGGCCCTTAATTATGGTTAGGTTAAGATGTAGTTCAATTTGGTGAGTGAAAATAAATCGAACCCTACTCACTTTCCACTTCGCATCTTGTTTGTGGGCGAAGCCCTGGAAAATTTTTAATCGATGTCATTTTGAATTCCTTGAGCTCAAACCCTCTACATACAGGTTCTGTAGTTTGTGAATCTTTGTGAGTTGAAGTATTTGATCTCTCTACCATTTTCATTTTCTTGAAGCTCAAATTTTAATGTAGAGGAGGTCTCTGTCTCTTTTCCTTTTCTCTTGGCCACCATTTTTGGATTCTGTGAGCTTGGTTCATTTTTTCCGAGTAAGATTTGAGCTTAGATTTATAGTTATCGGGCATATTACAAAGCTATACGAGGTTTCTCTATACATGTTGTATCCTTTCTCTCGAGATCTACAGATTTTTCTTTTAAAACCTTGGTTGGAATTCAAGGAAGAGTTGCATGTTTCATTGTCTTCACTCTGTCAGAGCTTTCTGAGCAAGATGGTTGTGAGTGTTTGCCACCATGAGTGGTTATAGATGAGCTAATCTTCTCTTATATGTGTACACTTTTGTTTTCATTTTATCCTTTGGGTATATCACTGAAACTCTTGTAAATATTTGTGGGTTCTGTGATTTCTTACTCCTGATTGACTCTCAAGCTGGAAACTTCTCGTGGGCATATGGATTTCTTACTTCATCATTCAGTTGCTCAAAAGTTTTGACTATTCGATTATAAATGGTGAGTTCTTGTTCTGTTACTCTGATTTTGATATTTGCAAATGAAGATCTGTTCCTAGAACTTCTCTATTTAGGTTTGTATTTTGTTTGTAATATTCTTCAGAAAATTTGAATCATATTTCATTTTATTGTTCTGAAAAATACTTCCTCTCCTGGATAGATATAGACCTGTGCAAGAATGACACTTATGACACCCCTGTAGATTTGTCTTTGTATAATAACCTTCATATATCTATTTCGTGCATGATTCTTTTAGGTTTTAGGAGGCTTCAATGTATTTGTAATAGGGCTTGGCTTGGATGATACTTTGTGGCCCTCTAAAATTGTTGCTTAAGTGACTTTAATTTTTCTACAACCATGTAGACCCTGTGTTTTCTAAACGTACAGTTTCCTTTATTTTGCTGAGCTTATTCAACATTGAAATTGGGCATGATTGTTGTTGTTTGTCATTTGCTTAATCCTGAATAGAAACTGGATATACATGCCAATGAAGATCTGTGCCTCCATTTTGAATGTTATATCCACTATAGGATATAATTTTCTCTTGACTAACAGCCCTCCCTTCCATTTGAAAACTATAATGGTTTCATTCCTTGACTGTATTCTTGAGACTTAAAAATCTATTCTTTGTTGAGTCACTTGAATGAATGACTATGAGAATATGTCATAATGGTTGTAGTCTTCTTAAACATGTAACACTCTGTAATACTGTATACCTTTGACTGAAATTGAATGAGAGCATGTGCTTGGTCTATGTGTAAAATTGGTCGGCTGAATAGAATCATTATTGTGCATAGATTTCTCTCTAGGATTCAAATTGGTAATGAAGCACTTGCATTTAAATAACCATAAAGGTATCCATTGATTTGTATTTTATAGCTTGATCTTGCAATCTTGTGTCAAGACAATGAGGATCCATAGTTGTCATTTGTGTAATTTTGATCTACTTCTAGTTCTTTTCCATCCTCATGAGAAATCTGTACTTTCAGAAACTACTGCAACTCTTATTGTTCTTGGTCTTGTACTATGAGATACTCTTTTCTGTATCTATATTTCATGTATCTTGTATGTGCTTTCTATGAAATTACAAATAGTTCATCTGTTTTGATACTATTTTAGGCATAAGCCTTGATTCAGATGCTTGTTAAGATCTCTGTAACATTGTTTCTTTTACATAGATGCTTTATTTCCTTTATAGTAACATTTCTAATATGTTGGAAAATCTGAAATGTTGATTTTTCATGGTGAAGCCCTTGCAAATTTTTTCCAGAATTCTCTCTTCCATCATTTTCCAGCTATAGTAATTATATTTTCTGATTCATAATATGGAATATAACACTTCATGTTTGAAGCTAGATTGGTAAATAAAAAAATGAGACATCATAGTTGTTTATCTTGATCATGGCATGCTTTACCGCTTTTCTATATCACTTGCTTGATTTAAATAATTCTTTTAAGCATGTAGTAGTTGAAAGCAGCATGATGAAAAGGTGTAAATGTCTATTTTACATGGCAAAGCCCTATCAAAATTTTCCCAGAATCTTCTTTTTTTGTTTTGTTTCAGTTGTAACCCTTTCTTTCTAATCAACTTCAGCTTCTTGAAATCTAATTCTTCTTCTTCAATTGCAATCTGAAACATGTGCTTCTATTGCTAGTCTCTTTTCTGTGTTGTAACCTGTTCCATTTTGAAGAAAATATTGAGTTTGAGTTACATTAATTCTTCTTTCATCCTGTACTTATGAATTGTCTATTTCTTCTTGGCTGCAACCTGTACCTGCACACTTAAGAAAATAGTTAGAAAATACTTAGGCTTTTTGTCCTCTCTTTGTCCATGTTTCTTCTTTTCTTTTCTCTTTCTTCTTTCTGAAGTAAGTAGAGCATGTATGCAGTCTAAATATTCAAGAGATTCATATGCACGAACTAGGATAGTAAGGAATATGAATTGATCCCTGAGCTCATAAATGATGGTGGATTTTATTCTTTTCAGGTACAGTGACTTCCACAAAGAAGATGAGAAAGGAGCAAAAGTTGGAATGGAGCTACTCTGAACAATGAAGAAAACCCAAAGGCAATGATGGGTTCACTCATACTCTTTACTTTATTTTTCATGCATGTGTACCTCTTATTTCAGTAGTTGTACTTTACTTTCTAGTTACATCCCATAGCTTGTGTGGGAACATTTGAAACTTCCTTATGAATAAAACATTGAATTCTGTAAATGAGTTGTATATTTCTTTCTGCATTTCAGCTTTCTGTATGGATTGTATGATGAACTAAACAACTCAGTCATTTAATTGAATGTCCTAATCATGAAGGAAAGAAAATTAATGAGAACATGTAACATTCAGTAATGAACTCTGATTTTTGTAATCTGCACTTATGTTTGTTGTCCCAAAACTCAACACTTCACCTATTCTATAATTCGTGTCTTCATCAAGACAACATAGCTGTCCTTCCGGGCCCTTGTGTTCTTTTGCTGAAGGTATCATGAAATTACAGACTATGTGATTTGTTATGTTTTGTAATAGCACACATAGCTACATATTTCACTTAATCATTAATTAATTCAGTAGTAACCAATAATATCAAAACTCCCTTAGCTTAGGTATACTTCACCAATGCCCTTTCATCGTAACGACGAAGTTTTGAGTTGCCCATTTTTACACAAGTGCAAAAATTGTCAACATTTCTGGTGATCCTGTGGGGAAAGCTACCTGCTAGCTTATAGATTAGTGCCTTGCTCTTGTCCATTGGGCATGGAGTCCAAACATGTAACCAAAATTTGCCTTTTTTGAAAGGTCCAACCCTTCCAAAATGGAACTAAAACTAGGAAAGGATCTGGTAAACCAGATCACATGCATGAATGCACTTATTGAATTGAAAAACAATGCAATGTGCAGGGACTGCACTTATTGAAGGGAAATCCTACTCTAACAATCACTGTAAGATTTTCAATAACAGTGTTTGAGAAACATACCATTCATAGGAATGGGAAGTTCCTCTCCATTCAGCTTCGAAAGCTATGAAAAGCATTGTGTTCTTTGCAAGCTGAAATCATGTAAGGGCCACTCCAGATTGTATCAAACTTCATGTGTCTTCCTAGCTTTGCATGATCAACATCCCATTTTAACACAATATCTCCTTCATTGAAGATTCTGAATTTGGATTTCTTGTCAAAAGTCTTCTTCATTTGTTTCTGATTCTTTTCCATATTCAAATGGGATTTATCTCTTAGCTCTTGTAATTCCATTAACTCTACATAATGAACCTGTAATGGTTCATTCTCAAGTAGCTCCATTTGATGCAGCAAATCCAATGCAAGTAACTCAACTGAAATAGGCATTCTTACTTCTTTTCCATACACAAGTTTGTATGGTGAATTGTAAACTGATCTTTTAGGAGTCACCCTATCAGCCCAATGTGCTGAATTCAACATCAGATGCCAAGATCTTTGATTATCTTTGAGTGTTCTTCTGATGATCCTTAAAAGGTTCTTGTTAGTACTTTCAGCTAAGCCATTACCTTGCATATAATAATTAGATGAAGAACTTAAGTAAATTCCATGGTTGATAGCCCAATCTATTATCTTTGCACCAAGAAATGCTAAAGCATTATCTGATATGATAGTTGTCTGGAACACCAAATCTGTAGACTATACCTTCATAAAAGGATAGTATCAAAGCTTCATTAGCATCCTTCAAGGCTATTGCTTCAGTCCATCATGTAAAATAATCTGTAGCAGTTAAGATCCACTTATGTCCTTGTGACGAAGGTGGGTTTATCATGCCAATAAAATCAAGACCCCACTGCATAAAAGGTTGATCAATTGAGATAGGCTTGTAAGGGCAGTGAAGCTAAACATTCTTTTCCAACAAAGAAAGCACATTTTTTACACTTTCTAATCCATTCAAAATAGTCTTTGAATATGCTAGGCCAATAGTAACCAGCTTTCATAATTTTTAAGGCCATAGTACGTGCTGAAAAATGACCTCTTGCGGGTCCTTCATGGAATTCTGACAATATTTTCTGAATTTTATCATAGTCAACACACCGCAACAAGATTCCATTTATATCTCTTTTGAACAACACATTATCAATGAAGATATAAGGTACAACTTGTAATCTTAAATACCTTCATTTATTATTGTCCATACCTTCTGAATAAGTGCCATGTTGTAAATAGTTAACCAAATCAGTCATCCATCTTGATTCCTGAATCTCATGAGTGAGTTCAGGCTACTGATTTTCTGATTGAACCATGATTTCTGATTGCTGATACATAATTTCAACATGCTGTTTTGAATCATCTGGTTCTATAGCTTGCTGTTTTTCTATATCAGTAATTAGATGTTCACATAAGCCTTTCCCTCAAACCGTCTTAGCAACCTAGATATCAACATCATATTCCATGACCTTCATTATCCAGTTTTCTCTTTTCTCATTCAATTATTTATTTAGTAAGAATGCTTTCACACTTGGATGAGAAACAAGAACATGGATTTTATTGTTTGAAAGCATGTACTTGAAATTATTTAGTCCTCTTACTACTGAAAGTACTTGTTTTTCAAGAAATGTGTACCTTGTTTCATAATCATGTAAGCTCTATCCAAAGAAAGCAATAGGCTACTCAATATTTTCATCATTGACTTGAGTTAATATAGCTGAGATTGTTTCAGCTCCTACAAGTGCATACATTGTAAAATATTTATCAAAATTTGATTTGCAAGAGTAGGAGCTTGAGAGATAGCTACTTTGATTGATTCAAATCCTTCTCTCCCTTCACTAGTCCAAGAGAAAGCTTTCTCTTTCTTTAGCATAGCTGTCAGTGGTTTAACCAATGTCTGCAAAATCTGGAACAAATCTTCTAACAAAGTTGATTTTTCCCAGAAAACTTTGTAATGCCTTCTTATGATGAGGCAATGATAGTTGTGATATGGCTTCGATCCTGAAAGGATCAATTGCTAATCCTTGCTTGGAAACAATATGACCAAGTAATTTACCTTGATGTACTAAAAAGATAGACTTAAGTGGATTCAAAGATATCCCAAACTGTCTGCATAACTGAAAGGTCTACCTTAGATGTATCAAGTGTTCTTCTAGATTTTTTGAGAACATGGTAATGTCATCTAAATAAACTAGAATGCATTTATTTAACAAGCTCTTTAAATCCATGTCCATTGCACGTTGAAATGTTACACCAGAATTTGAAAGACAAAAAGGCATCCTTTTGTAAGCATAAGTACCCCACTTGGTGGTAAAAGTTGTTTTATATCTATCCTCTTCCCAGACTAAAATCTGATTATATCCACTATAACTGTCCATAGGAGAGATAATCTATCTGCACCAGAAACTGTTCTTAAAATCTGATCCATATTTGGGAGTGGGTAATGATCTTTTAATGAAGCCTTATTAAGATCTCTGAAATCTACACATAGTCTAATTTCACCATTCTTCTTCCTAAAAGGAACAAGATTGGCTACCCAACTTGAATGCTTAACTAGAAAGATAATACCTGATTCAATCAACTTAGATAATTCTTTCCTCATTAGAGGCTCTATTTTGGGATTTACAGGCCTATGTTTCTATCTAACAGGTTTAGAATTTGGCTGCAACTTGATTGTATGTTGTGCTAAACTAGGATCAAATCCTTTCAGGTCTTGGTATTTCCAAGTGAAAACATCTTTAAATTCCTTGCAAAGATCAATAAATGATTTTTTTTTAGTTAAGGAACATACCTTTCCAAGGGACAACTTTTTCCCTTCATCAACTGAGATCTCTTCGTAATTATAAGCATGGGTTGACATCTTAGTCTTGACCTTTCTTAACTAATCGTCAGTGTTGAAGATGTCTTCCAATGTGACCAGACCTCGAGGCAGTTTATTTGTCTTCAACTGAACAATCTGGTCACCATATAAGTGTTGTAATTTATCTTGATTAACTGCAGAAAACTCATCTTCTTGCTGCAAAAACCTGCAAATTTGATCATCACTTTCAAAAACTTGCCAATTTGAATCATTATCAGGTATTGAGGGCCTAACAATCAGCTTTATATGAGGCTGAATTTTATTATTTTCAATTTGTTCCAGCACTTCAAAACTAGCCCCAACTACTGCAAGTCTGTCTGCATGCTTGTTTTCAGCTCTAGGAATAGATTGAATGTTAATAGCATCGAAATAGTCCATTAAGTCTGAAACTCTATGTCTGTAAGACTTCATTAATGGATTCTTACAAACATTGAAATTTCTTACTTGATTGATAACCAACTCAGAATCACCAAAAATCTGTAGCATGTTGATACCTCTCTTTCTGGCCCAAAGTAAGCCATGAATTAATGCTTCGTATTCAGCTACATTACAAGTACATGAAAATTGAGACTCAAAGCTGAGAAATACCTTTCATTCATTGGAGAAGTGAGCATCAAACCTGCTCCCTGTCCTTTCTTATTCTTAGCTCCATCGAAATGAAGCTTCCAAATCCCTTCTATTGAATCTTCTGTTTTGGACAGCAAGGGAAGTGGTGTATTTTCTTCATGCATACAATACACACCAAACAGTGTGTTCTTCAACTTCCTTAAAAGGATCATGAGCATGTTCTTCCACTATATTTTCATCCATAAACATGTTAGAAACACCATCTAATGTTGAAACCTGAGCTACCTCATCAAAGTCAGACTGATCTAAGGCTAAATAATTAGCCACCGTATTTGGAGAGTGAGGCTCAATGTGAAATATGGCCAATGGTTCTGAATTGATAGTAACTTTGGTGTTATAACGAGTAGTGAAAAATAAGAAGGACCAATCTGAAGAGAGATAACCTCCTATTTTTGTTGTGAAGTCTCTAGATAAGCATAAAGCAAAGTATGGAGGTAAATCCACAACAGTAACATCTTACAAAATAGAAACATTTGGGCAAGCATGTAATGTCACCTCTAAATTTCTTATTACACCAACTGTATTGGTTGTAGTTCCATCAAGCTGTAAGACACTCCTTTCTGTAGGCTCATACTGCAGACCCAATTTTTTTGCAATTGCTTTTGGCATAACTGTGCTACTTGCGCCACTGTCCACCATGCAATTATGAACTAGATGTTCTCCAATAATCAGTGATAAATAAAATGGTGGTGGTTTCTTGATGTCATGAGCATTCAGAACTTTCTGAACCATCCACTTAACTTCTTTAATGTGGTCTTGTTCAAATGTTCCAAGGACCATGTCTACCTTCTGAACTTCCTTTTCTGTTGTATTTGAAGAAATCTGCAGCTTAGCTAGTTCATGAGAAAGTAAATCTTGTTGTCCAGGAATACTTAGAGCATCCCACATTGAGATGTTAACGTTATGCATTTTCATTACATCAACAATGTTAAAAGAAGCAAATTTTCTAGAGACAGATTCAACTATCTTAGAGTAGGCCTTAGCAAAAATTGATTCTGCTTCAGCTACCTTGGATATATGAGGTATAAACAGTCTTCTTGGGTCAGGCTGTAGCTGTTTTTGATGGCCTTTATCAACTGGAACACTTGTTGTTTTTTAGGAACAACAGGATTGTTGGTTGACTTTGGGACTGTAGATGTTGTCTTATCAGTGACAGTAGGCAGGAAAGGCCTATTTTGTTGTTTTTGACTTTCAATAGACTTTTCCTTGAGCCCTAGTAGTGACTGCAATGAAATCCTCCTCATTGAAACTGACTAAATTTTGTTTAGGTGCTTTCTGAACATGAGTTTCTTGCTGCCCACCCTCCATTTGAGGCATGAACAATGTTTTAGATTGAGGTTGTGCAACAAGATTCAGATTCAGAAAAGCATTTGGGAAACTTGCAGCTGAATGAGGTTGATTGCAAGGTTGACACCACTCTTCTGTAGCCATATTAACTGGGACTAAAGTGTTAGATGAACTAGGAGCCTTTGGGTCAAACTGTCCTTTGCTGGTAAGGCTACCTATAATTTTGATTCTATTGATAAGGCTGCCTATTTTGTTGATTCTATTGATTTTACTGATAAGGAGCCTGATAGGGTCTGCTAGGTAATGTAATTTTGTTTTCAATCGAAGTCAATTTATTTTCCATAGTCTGCAAAGCTTTAAATACATCATCTGATGGGGCTACAACAACAGGTTCTATGATTGTAATAGGCTGAGGAATAGGTGTTAAATCTGGCAAAAAGGCATTGAAGGCCTTGGTGCCAATTTTCCAGCTTGAATAAGGATTTTTCATCTTTTATAGCAATATCATAAGCATCTGGAAGAGTATTACCTCCCATAGATTGAATCATAGCTGAAATATCACTATTCAAAGCTCTGAGGTAATAAAGGAAAGTGTGGTCAGCTTGAGGCTTAACACTTGCTGGGAATTCTTTCCCAAGTCCTAGAAAAATGGATATTGAAGCTGGACATGTACTCATGAGGGATCTTTTAATAGTAGACAATTGTTCAATGAGAGACAAATGATCTGAATTATCCTGAATTGTTTCAGAAATTTTTCACCTAAGTCATCCCAAGTTCTTATGCTTCCAATTTCTAGGTTTCTATACCATTGCAAGGCCTGCCCTTTAAAAGATGCAGCTAAAAGTCTTAAAGCTACTTCTTCATGAGTGATATTATGGACTGCACATATGGCTGCAACATCTTTGATATGTTCAGCAGGTGTAACCTGATTTTCACCCATGAATGATGGAAAACTTTTCATGGCAGCATTAGGAATGTCATGGTAAACTGGGATTACTAATGATGCCATTAGTAAAGGTCACAAAATTCCTTGGTGGTTGAATAGCCATTTGAAAAACTAGGATGTTAATAGATAAATTGATACGTGGTGAAGGAATATCAGAGGAGGGTTGTCAAAACCAGGTCTATTATAAGGTAAAGTATTACCAACTCTTCTCCTTCTAGCAAAATTCAAAGGTAAAGAAACAAACTCAGGAGGAATTCCTCTTACCAATGATCTCATAGTCACTTTAGGCATGGAACATGCTGCACAATACTGGTCTGAAATCAGCTTTGTAAAGAGTCACCAAAAGATCTTAAAATCTTTATAATAAATTGTTGCAGCTTGCTCCCGAAAGTGACTTTGTAACTGTTGTAAATCTGCTATGGATCTATCATAACTTGCACGCAGATTTGATTCAATTGGTCCCACCGAGCATGCCAAAAATTGTTATCTCTCAAAAGTGCACCCTGTAGAGAGATGGCTACAGGTTTTCTAAGCTTGCAAAATTTGATATCTCTCTTTCATAGATACAATGGAAACACCTCAGGTCTGTGGGTATACCTATTTTGAGGTGAGTCTTCGGTATCAAGGCCGGTTCCTTGTTGATGTATCCTAAACTTATTATTAGGTTTAAGGGTAAAAGATGACTGTAAGGTAATTAAAACTAAGGTGATACACCAAATTTGTATGAGGGATTTGACTGAGTATATACACAATTGATATGTGAAAGGATTTTTGATGGACGAACCAACAGTTCTTCTGCAGAATATTAAGGAAAAACACTTGGAGGTATTGAGGGATATTATCACAACAATACTGCTAAGCTGAACATGCACATTAATATCATGTAGAAATTACTGAATTTTGCAATAGGGTAAGATGATTAATCAGGGAATTTGCATTCACAAGACTAATAGAAACATACACAAGACTGCAAGTAATTGGGAAGGTAGAAAATACTTCACACTCAGAAGGAAAAACTGGAAAAATTTGCTTCAGTACTCCTATATCCAAAAAGTCCTCCTTGTGCTTTGCAAAGGCACACAATATATAGCAAAATAAAATTTACCCTCTTCCTAAAAATAGCCTAAGGCTTGTACTCGCCCATGCATCTTATTTTTATCCTTTATTTAATAATAGATAAAGGAATAAAAATAGAGCATGCAATTACAAATAGGCATTATTAGCCTTAATTACAATACAGTCAAACTGAAGTTGACTGTTCTATTTTTAAGAAAACAAGGGTAAACAATTTGCTAATAATAAGCTTGCTTGCTATGCAAGTCTTTCTCCTTTGAACATGCAACTTTTTCTTCTTCTCTATTTTGTCCTGTTGTGAAGGCATGCAAAAATACTCCTGTGTATTGAGAAAAAAAAGTTTACATTAATTGCAATACTTTGCAAAATAATTCATCCAAATATCTATCCTGATTGGGACCACCTTTGTCTCTGATGTTGACACTTGTTCTGTCTTCTAGTGATCACATGGATAGCACAGTATGAATTATCTCTAACCTTCCCACTAGTGGGGACCACCTTTGCACTTGACCACTAGCCTCCATTTTGGTTTGGCCACCTTTGTGGACTTAGCATATTGTTGGTTTTTAGATGTACATGAGGGGTTCACCTTTTTAAATATGCACCATAATATATAGTTTTTAACATTTGGAAAAACATTAGTCAGCCTTTGGCATAAAAGGTTGGAAACACCTTTTACTTGATCATTGCATAGAATATTTGGTCGGATTTTACATCATTGGGAACTGGACTATGGTTGATCTTTGACATTTGAAAGTAATGATTTGTTTTGTAATCATGGGTTGGCCCCTTTTGCACGATGACTCAGCCCTTGGCATTTTGTTGGTGGCATGGTTAACTCAGGTCGAGTTTTCTTTGGTATTTTTGAACTTCTCTTAGCCTTTTGATCTTACTTGTTTCATCTCCACCATGGATCTCTTAACTCTTATTTGCACAGCGGTTGGATTTTTGACCCTTGGTTAGGGTTTCTAACCTGGCAATTTAATGTGGCACTGGGATCTAACCATAGTGGTTCACATTGATTTTGGAGATCGATCCCTAGCCTTGATCTTCTATCCTTTTCGATCTGGAGCCATTTGATTATTAACTTTGGTTGGGTTAGGTTGAAACTCACCTTCTAGTTTGATGAGTTAAAACAAGGCTCGACCCTATTCACTTTCCACTTTGCATCTTTTACTATGCAGGTAAAGCCCTGGAAAATTTTTTTCGATGCCATTTTTTGAGGTCTTTGAGCTTATTTCACTCTACATATTGGTTCTTAGTCTTTGAAGATTTGTGATTAATTATTCGATCTCTCTGACCATTTTCATTTTTTGAAGCTCAGATTTTAATGTAGAGGAGTTCTCTGTCTACTTTTCTTTTTCTCTTACAACCATTTTTCTGTGAGTCTGTGAGCTGGAAGTTCATTTCTCTGAGTTTTATTCTGAGCTTATATTTATAGTTTTCTAGGCTTATTGCATCTGTATATATGGGGTTTCTCTGTACACTTGTCTCTTTCTCTTGAGCTCTTGTAGATTTGGATTTCGAAACCTTGGTTGGAATTCAAGGTAGAGTTACATGTTTTTGTTGTCTTCACTCTGTCAGGCTTTCTGAGCAAGATGGTTGTGAGTGTTTTCCGCCATGAGTGGTTATAGGTGAGCTAATCTTCTCTTGTACACATACACTTATGTTTTCATTTTCTTCTTTGGATATATCACTGAAAATATTTGAAATATTTGTGGGTTCTATGATTTCTTGCTCCTGCTTGACTCCAAAGTTCAAAACTTCTCATGGGCATATGGATTTCTTACTTCATCATTCAGTTGCTCAAAAGTTTTGACCATTTGATTATAAACGGTGAGTTCTTGTCTGTTACTCTGATTTTGATATTTTCCAATGAAAATCTATGCCTGAACTTTTGTATTCAGGTTTGTATTTTTTTTGTAATATTCTTTAGAAAATCTGAATCATCTTTCATTTTATTGTTCTAAAAAATACTTCCTCTCTGGATAGATATAGACCTATGCAAGAATGACACTTATGACACCCCTGTAGATTTGTCTTTGTATAATAACCTTCATATATCTATTTCATGCATGATTCTTTTAGGTTTTAGGAGGCTTCCATGTATTTGTAATAGGGTTTGGCTTGGATGATACTTTGTGGCTCTCTGAAATTGTTACTTAAGTGCTTTAATCATTCTACAACCATACGTAGACCCTGTGTTTTCTAAACATACAGTTTCCTTTATTTTGCTGAGCTTATTTCAACATTGAAATTGGGCATGATTGTTGTTGTTTTTCATTTTCTTAATCCTGAATAGAAACTGGATATACGTGCCACTGAAGATCTGTGCCTCCATTTTTTTACTATTATATCCACTATAGGATACAATTTTCTCTTGACTAACAGCCCTCCTTTCCATTTGAAAACTATAATGGTTTCATTCCTTGACTGTATTCTTGAGACTTCAAAAAAACTGTTCTTTGTTGAGTCACTTGAATGACTGACTATGAGAATATGTCATAATGGTTGTAGTCTTCTTAAACATGCAACACTCTTCAATACTTTGTGTAATTCTGACTGAAATTGAATGAGAGTATGTGCTTGGTCTATGTGTAAAATTGGTTTGCTGAATAGAATCATTATTGTGCATAGATTTCTCTCTAGGATTCAAATTAGTAAAGAAGCACTTGCATTCAGGTAACCATAAAGGTATCCATTGATTTTGCATTTTTAGCTTGATCTTGAAATCTTGTGTCAAGACAACGAGGATCCATAGTTGTCATTTGTGTAATTTTGATCTGCTTCTGGTTATTTTCCATCCTCGTGAGAAATATTGTACTTTTAGAAACTGCTGCAACTCTTATTATTCTTGGTCTTGTACTATGAGATACTCTTTTCTGTATCTATCTTTCATGTATCTTGTATGTGCTTTCTGAAAATTACAAGTAGTTCATCTGTTTTGATACTATTTTAGTTATAAGCCTTGATTCAAATGCTTGTTAAGATCTCTGTAACATTGATTCTTTTACATAGATGCTTTATTTCCTTTATAGTAACATTTCTGGCATGTTGGAAAATCTGAAATGTTGATTTTTCATGGCAAATCCTTGCAATTTTTTTCCAAAATTCTCTCTTCCATCCATTTCCAGCTATAGTATTTTCTGATTCAGAATATGGAACATAACACTTCATGTTTGAAGCTGGATTGGTAAATAATGAGACATCATAGTTGTTTATCTTGATCATGGCATGCTTTACTACTTTTCTGTATCACTTACTTGATTTAAATAATTCTTTTAAGCATGTAGTAGTTGAAAGTAGCATGATGAAAAGTTGTAAATGTCCATTTTACATGGCGAAGCCCTGTCAAAATTTTCCCAGAATCTTCTTTTTCTGTTTTGTTTCAGTAGTAACCCTTTCTTTCTAATCAACTTCAGCTTCTTGAAATCTGATTCTTCTTCTTCAATTGCAATCTAAACATGTGCTTCTATTGCTAGTCTCTTTTTGTACTATAACCTGTTCCATTTTGAAGAAAATATTGAGTTTGAGTTACATTAATTCTTCTTTCAGCCTGTACTTATGACTTGTCTATTTCTTCTTGGCTGCAACCTGTACCTACACACTTAAGAAAATAGTTAGAAAATACTTAGGCTTTTTGGCCTCTCTTATGTCCATGTTTCTTCTTTTCTCTTCTCTTTCTTCTTTCTGAGTAAGTAGAGCATGTATGCAGTTTGATATTTCAAGTAAATTATATCTCCTCTTTTTGAAGAGATTCATATGCACGAACTAGGATAGTAAGGACTATGAATTGATCCCTGAGCTCATAACTGATAGTGCATTTTATTCTTTTCAGGTACAGTGAATTCCACAAAGAAGATGAGAAAGGAGAAAATGTTGGAATGGAGCTACTCCGAACAAATGAAGAAAACCCCAAGGCAATGATGGGTTCACTCATACTCTTTACTTTCTTTTTCATGCATGTGTACCTCTTATTTCAGTAGTTGTACTTTACTTTCTAGTTACATCCCACGGCTTGTGTGGGAACATTTAAAATTTCCTTATGAATAAAACATTGAATTTTGTAAATGAGTTGTATATTTATTTCTACATTTCAGTTTCTGCATGGATTGTATGATGAACTAAACAACTCAGTCATTTAATTGAATGTCTTAATCATGAAGGAAAAAACATTAATGAGAACCTGTAACATTCAGTAATGAACTCTGATTTCTACAATCTGCACTTATGTTTGCTGTCCCAAAACTCAACACTTCACCTATTCTGCAATTTGTGTCTTCATCAAGACAACACAGCTGTCCTTCGGGGCCCTTGTGTTCTTTTGCTGAAGGTATCATGAAATTGTAGACTATGTGATCTGTTACATTTTGTAACAGCACACATAGCTACAGATTTCACTTAATCATTAATTAATTCAGCAGTAACCAATAATATCAAAACTTCCTTAGCTTAGGTATACTTCACCAATGCCCTTTCATCGTAACGACGAAGTTTTGAGTTGCCCATTTTTGCACAAGTGCAACCCTTCATGTACCTCTTTGATCACTTGAACTGACTCAGCTACATCTAGATAATGCAACAGATTCCCATCATAGCCATGACGATAGAGTGTATCTCCTAAGAGGGTGTAACAGGCTATCTGATGGATAAGGCTTTGTTTTTCGTAACATGAGATGTCCATAGGGAATATTTTTTATTTAAGATAGGCGTAGATGTGCACATACTATGGGGAATATGGACCAACAACATCAAAATCCAAACATGACTCTGGCATGTCATACACAGGTTGGCATAGATTCTCAACAAAAAAAATGGCATATCATTGCTCTCTAGTGGAATTTGGAGCATAGAAACCTGCAATTTTCATAGCGTCTACAAATTTGTTTTGTGCTTTGTGAATCTATTTAAATGTAATACATTAAAAAACAATCTTTCAAATTTTCCACCAATTTCTTATAGGGGATGAGTTTCTCATCCTCAACTTTATATTCATCGTTAACTTGTTTGATGATTAATTGTGAATCACCAACAATATTAACATGATGGATATCCCATTTGATTTCCAGCTTCATCCCAACAATGAGTGCCTCATATTCCTCAATATTATGTATACAAGGAAAACCAAGGTAGAAATATTGAGGTATAATGTCGCCTGAAGGATTAATTAATACCACACCTACCCCCGAACCATGAAAAGTAAGAGATCCATCAAAGTGCACTTGCCACATGATAGATTTCTCAATATATAGTAATGAAGCGTTTGGCAGACCCAAAATTATAGGCTTTGTTCCTGCAAACGGTGCTTTTACTAACTGATCGGTGAGTATTTTTCCTTTTACTAATTTTTGATGTACATACTCAATGTCAAATTCACTTAGTAGAATGATCCAATTAGCCATTCTACATGTAAGCGTGGGATTTGACAACAGGTTCTTAAGCGGGTCAAATTTGGATATAATCTTGGTTTTAATATTTAATATGTAATGGAAAAGTTTTTGGAAGGTAAAAACTATAGCCAGGCAATCTTTTTCAATTTGAGGGTAGTTGAGCTCATAAGAAATGAGAGTATGAATGAGATAGTACACAACTTTTTCTTTTTGGATGATGTCATATTAGGTGAGAAACGCACCAATAACATAGTGAGTAGAAGAAATATACATCAGAAGTGGCTCAGTAAGAGATGGAGGCATGAGGACTAGTGGATTAGCTAAGTATTGGATAAGCAAGGTGAAGGCTTGTTTTTTTTTCTGGTCCCCAAACAAAGAAAACATCTTTTTTAAGTAGATGGGTGAATAAATTGCACTTTTTAGTAAGTTTGGAAATGAAGTGACAAATGGTTTGTATCTTTCCTTGCAAGTTACATAGTTGTTTGATGTTTTTGGGAAGATGCATTTCAGTAATGGTGATAAATTTAGCTTGGTCTACCTCAATCCCTCTTTGTGATATAATGAAACCTAGCAAATTTCTTAACATTATGTCAAACACACACTTCTTTGGATTCAATCTGAATTTGTATTCCTATAGTCATTTGAAGATACATTGCAAAATATTAGGGTTATCTACTCTTTTCTTGGATTTCCCAAGGATATCATCAACACAGTCTTCTATGATGTCATGAATCATATCATGGAAAATCACATTCATTTCCCTTTGATAAGTTACTCCTACATTTTTCAGGCCAAATGACATTACCTAATAACATAAAGTCTCTCAACTAGTTTCGAAGGCCATCTTGTGTTGATCCTCATATGTGATTTTGATCTGATTATAGCCTGAAAAGCCATCCATAAGAAATAACATTTTATACCCTACAGTTAAATCAACAATCATGTCAATATTAGGAAATGGGAAATCATCTTTTGGACATGGTATGTTAATGTGTCTAAAATCCATATAGATTCTGAGTTCGACAGGTTTATTTTGCACGAGGACTATGTTTGATGTCCATTCTAAGTAATCAATAGGTCTAATGAATCCTACCACTAGCAATATTTATAGCTCTTCTTTAACAAGAAGAGCCATCGATGGATGCATTTTTCTGAGATTTTGTTTGATGAGCTTAGCATCTGCATGCACTACTAGGTTATGCACTACAAAAGTTAGATCCAAGCCAAACATATCCTTATACGACCATGTGAATACATCTATAAATTCCCATAGAAGTATGGTGAATTTTTTTTGTTCCCGTGCTGAGAGTGAAGCTCTGAGTTTGACTATCTTTAGATCATATTTTGTTCCAATATTCACATCAATGATTTCTTCCACTAGAATTTTTGACAAATGCTTCATACATGTAGGATTGGGACGAAGGTTCAATTCTTCTTCCAAGGGTGTCTCTACGATAATTTCACCCTTGGCATGGTCACTTCTCTTGTCAATTGATTTTCACACTTTTTTTTCAGCCAACACCTCAAATAAGTTTTCATTGTATGAATTGGAATTTTATTTATGTCAAGGATTTTCATTAGAAATTTTCCCCTCACTTTTTCTCAAATTTCGTTGGCCAAGAAGCTCAGATTCCTTGATAAAGTACACATAGGTATCTAAGTTAATGTTAAAACCTTTCTTATGGTCTCCAATCAAAATTATATCTTGAATTCCCATGAGTTCTGCAATGGATTCATCATTTTCAAAGAGATACAGTGGTACGTGACGTTGTTGATACCATTCAACAAGGAAAGGGTAAATGACATCAATTATAGGTTCACTGGGGATTATGGTAAGGATAAGAATATTCATGCATAGGTCCCTAGAGGAAAGATCCTCATAATGGCTACAATGGGAATTTGTGTCGTAAAAAAAATTAGAGCTATCTTCGCACTCATAATAGATGTCATCTTGATCATTGAGGTACAATCCATAAGGTCGAATGCCGACGTCATATCTTTCTATCTTGAAATGTCGAATATTAACTGGTTCTTTTGGTCCTTGCTCATTTTTTCCGCATCCTAGACCCTTGTAGCCCATGACATACATCATTCGGAAAGACTTCTCATACTCAGGGATTTGGTAGCAAGTTGGTTGAGTACATTTTGGGAATCAATTCGTAGGTGGTTATAACAATTTCTCTTTAGCGCGTAACCCTCCAAGTAAAAATGACCTAATATTTCACTCATCTCTAGGCCATTTGAAATGATAGTTGGTTCAACCTCTAGTTTTATTTGTGAAATATTTTTTCATGCATCCCTGCATCACTATGGATTAACTATTTCATGATTCAATAATATAATATCTTAATCGATATTTGTGTGAAAAAAATAAAAATGAGGTTGATGGTTTTTGTAAACTAATTCCTCATTACATTAACTATGTTTCCATAGGAGGTAACATTAGGAATCCAAAACCTCCACTTAAAAATGTATCGACTATATCTAGTATTTGAAACCCACTCTTTGAAATAAAAGATGAAGGAGAACATGAACATGGCTATAAAAATTATTATACTTATGTTATGCAACACATTCTTCAATAATATATGTAATATGTAGAAGAGTAAGTTGAAATGATACATAATTTCATTAAAGACTCTTTATCTTAGAATTTCGATTGAAATATCAATCATACTAATCCATCTTCAAATGGAGTGAATGATGATCTAAATAATAACACAAATATTCCTCTTAACATTGATTCTACCTAACCCATCATGTAACTCATTGATCTCCTAAGTCAATAACAATATATGACTTTGAATATGTTTCAAAAATGAAAAACAATATAGCACATGTTGATAGTTGACCTCAAACATTCTCTTGGTGTACAGAAAACCAAATGTATCCCCATCCTCTCCTAATTCAAATCAATAGATCCCCCATTGTATAACATCCTATACATATTAAGACTCTTCAATCCATTCAAAGAGATATTATCACTCCCTACATTAATTTTATGTACATTAAAGGAAACACTCCCTCCATCACTTATGATGGTTCTACCAACCCTACTCTTAATATTAAGGATTTTAAAAATATTTACAAATATTGGGTAAAATTAAATAATTATGTTACCCCCCAAAATATTAGCTAAGACACTTATGGGAGATTCCATGGATTTGTACCACTTATTTAACTATTTCAATTTGCATCTTGAATGTTTCGTGACTTCCCTAGTTAATGAATTTTATTATCAATATCTTCTTAAAAATAACATCAATATTGTCATCAATTATAAAAAATGGATAATGAATCATCCTAATATTTCATTAAATGTTGGAATATCTTATCCAATAGTGTTTAACAAAATGCCCATCATGGAATTTTGTTTCCACTATTATTTAGATAACATAAGACTCACCCTCAATACAATGTAAAGTCCTTTCCCCTACATATTTAGAAGAATATTTAAAGGAAAAACACCAAGATTACCTCATGAAGGGATTTTAATATCCTTTCCAAAATAAACAACCAAGACAAAAATTCATGTCCTTATGCATTTTAGAAACAAGAAGACCATTTATGATGGATTCACATATAGTATTACTTAAATAACTTATTCTAATAGGAATATCTACAAATAAACCAATCTATCTCTAAGTTACTAAGTAATTCAATTTTTGCATCCTGTACTAACTTTTGTCCAAAATAAGCTCATATTTAATTTCAGTCATCTAACCCCTTTTCCCCCATTTTAGTGATTCAATATGATTTTAACATATTTTAAGTACTTAAATATTACCAAAATAATTTTCATCAGATAGGAAATTTCTTCCCCTTTCCAAAAATATAAAGAATTCCTGCTAACTCTTCATATTTTGCAAGTTGCGGGCTGGAGGGCCTAGGGAGGAGTTTTTACCAAATGTAGGCATGCGGGCATGGGGAATACTTATCACCAAAGGGGAAGATTGAGGACTAGTGGGCCTATGGAGATATCTTGGCATTTTGTAGTTTTCACAAATGGCGTAATTTAAAATTGCAGGCCCACGAGCCTACGAAGGTTTTTTCTCACCAAAAGTGAAATTTCGGACTTGCTAGCCTAAGGAAGAATTTTCACCAAAAAAAAGTTGTAAATTTGCAGGGCCATGGGAGGTTTTTATAATTTTGTAATTTTTTTGCAAGTGGCGTAGTTTGCAATCTCAGGCCCATGGGGTTTTATAGCGCAAAGTGAAATTTTGGGCCCATGGAGTTTTTCAGGAAAAAGTGAATATTCAGGCCTATGGGGCTGTGGGAGGTTTTTTGTTTTTTGTGAATTTTTGGAAATGGTGTATTTTGTAATTTTAGGCCCGTGGATCCATTTTGCAGAAGATTGCATTTTCGCCAATTTTGTACGGATTCGATGCAAACTTTCAAATGGGCATAACTTTTGATCTAGTGCTTGAAATTCAACAAATTTTATACCGTTGATCTCGATGTTTTCTACACAAATACGAATGGATATATTGATTTAGGTGAGGATCTTGAAAATTTATTTCACACCATTAATATGTGATCTGATAGCTTCAACTACCCAGATTTGATTTTAATTTGCCATCCTTCCTTCTACAACATGCCAAAAAGACATGGAGAATCACACTTGATAGATTATAGGTAGATTTGTAGACATTGATGGTTTCTGGTTTATCTTTTATGTTATTTTTCTCCCCTTATTTTATTCTTCTCTCTTCCCTTCATCTATAAATTTAAGATCTTGGCTCATTGTAAAGGGTTGGATATTTCTATTTTGCACCCTCCCTTCTTCTCTTGTCTACTAGTGAATTTGTGGAGTTTTAGACCTCCCATATAGATTGTAGTGCAATATTTTCCTCTTGGATATTGTAATGCACTGTAACAATCTTTGGAGCAATAAGATAAGTCTGTGGATGACTTCAACCCTCTCTTGTGTTCATGGTATCCTCTTGATCTCTCATTACAATTTGGTTAACCATGCATGGTGATTGTATGCATATTTTATGGTTTGTGTTTATTTTCCAAGTAGGTGTTCAACATTCCTTTGGTGCATCACCTTGGTTAGTTTTAGGATTTATTTTTATGCATCTTCTTAACCTTGTCTCCTTGGAAAGTTAGAGTAGGTTTTTGGTTAAATCCTCTACAATTTGAATGTATGCACTTGAACAAAGGAATAGTAACCATCCTTCATCCGGAGAACTCTCTCAATTTCAAGGTCCCACACTTTGAGAGAATCTCCATGTTATGAAATCAAACTAAGAGTCTCAACCAATCGAGTTGTAGACATTTAGGGGTGTTGTGATTACGCATCAACACTAACCATTACAATCCTGTATCAAAAAAATAATTCAAACATATACCCTGGCCACTCACCATGGTTTTAGGTCCATCTCAACCTTTTCATCAATGGTATGATGAAATTTAATTTTTTACTATTATTCCAAATTGGGCCATTCCTATGGGGTGATCTCATTAACATGTGGTCAATTTTTAAATAGATAAGTGACATGCATTTTCATAAAAACTATGGTTTACTCAAGTTTTAGTGACGATAAGTGATACATCAAATTAGAGTTTTACATTAGAGTAAATATAGGAAAAGGAGGATTTTGAGTGTAGAATACTATTATGTTTTTAATTGTTTTATAAAATATCAGATATATTATTTTTGACTTTTTAAGAAACAAACTAGTTTATTTATGTAAACTAGCACATTGAGTGATATATTCACACAAATATCTATGGTAATGATATATAATTATAAAAAACTATAGTTTTTGAAGATCTGCTGCAATTTCAATGTTGTAGCGTAAAATATTTATTTTATAATTTTTGGATTAAATTATTTTTTCTTCAATTATATAAATGCAATTTATACCAAATTTACAAGATTTTATCGCACAGTCATAATATCACAATTGAAATCAATATAGTTATAAAAGTATATATGTTTGTGTCTAAATAATTTTTTTGTAGTGGGTGAAATTTTTCAAAAATTTGATTATTTATTTTTTATTTTTAATTGTATGTCTAAAACAAGAGAAAACATATAGAAACAATATCATTTTTATTAAAAAATAAAAATATTATAAAAACAAATATACTTTTTATTAAAAAAAATTGTTAAGTAAAGTGAAATAAGGGCAAAAAAACCTATAATTATTTTTATTACATAATATCTCAAGAAACACATGTTTCGAAGGCCTGAAGTTATACCTACATGCAAAACATTAGCGTATATAATTTTAGGTCAACTTTTTGTACCAACTGCGTAGCACTTAACTGTACTTACATACATGTAGCCATAAGACTTATGGATAGAAGTGCTACAAATTTAAACATTATGACCATATATAGTTATAGTCATAAAATTTATGATATAAATATTCCATGTATATATGTTAATTCTTCTTCATTCTTGTTGGATTTATTTTCATTGATTTCAAAGGATTTGGTCACATTATATCTCATCTAGACCTCATAGTGCAACTCATCTAAAGCTCGGTCACAAAAATTGTCATCCACATCTTGAACTATAATGGTCTGAATCTTGCCTATAGTAATGATTATCTTCCAAAACTAGGAGTAAATGGTACAAAGCTCATATTACAAATGATCTAGAGCTCTGAGGAGATATTAGTAATGAAAATTTAAACGAACAATGCATCTCATTAAGATCTATATTTATTAATGGTATAGAGCTAGAAGTATAAATGGTCTAGAGCTCAGAGGATCAATGCATCTCATCAAGAATTAGAAGTATAGATAGTCTGAAGCTCGAAAGAATGATGTATCTCATCCAGAGATAGAAGTATAAATGGTATTAATTTAGAAATATAAATGGTATGGATCTTAGAAGAGCAATGTTTTTCATCCAGAGATAGAAGCACATTTGATCTAGAGATTGAAATTATATGTCTTCATCTGATCTTGAGAACATGTTTAGTCTAATCCTAGAGGATTTAAGGTTGGATTTAGTTGTATGAATGGTAAGGTGGCGAATTAAAATAAAAGGTAAGATTTTAATATGAGTTGATTCTCTAAGGTGTGAAATATATATTTTATAATCATTCTAATGCTTCAATAATATTTAAGGATGTTGGTTGATTCATTCAAATTTGGGTGACTCTCCTTTGTTTTGGTATTGAAATATATGTGTGTGTGTGTGTGTGTGTGTGTGTGTGTGTGTGTGTGTGTGTGTGTGTGTGTGTGTGTGTGTGTGTGTGTGTGTGTGTGTGTGTGTGTGTGTGTGTGTGTGTGTGTGTGTGTGTGTGTGTGTGTGTGTGTGTGTGTGTGTGTGTTTTACAGATAGGTATTAAATATCATAGTGTTCAAATGAGTAATATGTGCTTGAGTGGTGAAAAATTCAAATTGTGATGATGAGATAAAAGTGTGAATTTTTGAGGAGTAGTGTGAAGTGACTAAGGAAGATATCCTTTTGAATCTCAAGCATATTTTTGAGTGTGGATTAATGGGGAATTACAAAAGAGGAGGAATATTAAACTCAAGAAGAATGAAATGGCGAACTGATGAAGATGAATGAGAAGAAATCATCTCATGAGTGAATAAAAAATGTGAAATGTGAGAAGTGTGTATATAGGAATGAAGTGTGAATGGTTGGAGTTGGTGGTGAAAGTAAACTTGAGGAGTGGTAAAACATAGGAATAGTATAATTAGATTTCAAGAAGATACTTATTTCATAAATTCAATAATTTTATTTTTGGATAGGTGTCTACAGTGAGTTGGTGATCAGAAATAGGCTGAGTTGGTGTTTGGAATTATGGATTGGTATCTCTAGTAATTTTCTTCTCAAAAATATGCAATGTTGGTGTTTGGAATTGGTGATTGGTGTCTTCTTTAGACTGGTTCCTAAAAACATTTGTAAAAGAAATTGATTTTTTAACTAGATTCAGATAGTAGATCCAAGCAATTTGTTTCTCAGTGGGTTTCTCTCGAAAGTGTTTCCACATAAATCTTGTGTTTCATAATTGTTGGATCTTATATGGGTTGTGATATTGTGGATGGTAATTTTTTAAATAAGTAAAAGTATGAATAATACTGAGTGAACCCCCATCCCACTATTAGTGTGTGATATTTAATTGGTATCATATAGGGTTCCTTTAAGAGTATCCTAACATCTAGAAGATAGATTTCAAGAAGCACATATGGCGAGTCAAGAAGGATTCTCCTCAAATAGAGCTCTATTGTTTGACACAACTAATTATTATTTCTAGAGTACAAGGATGCACACGTATCTAATGATTATTGGGTTTAAAATTTGGTAAATAGTTGTGAACAATTATTAAGGTCCAGTAAGTCTAGCAATAGATCAAGCTAAAAAAAAAGGAAAGTAAGAGAAATGAAAAGACTATGAATACAATATTATGTAATATTTCTTCATCATATTTCATAAAGGTGAAGCATTGGACTTTATCCAAGGTAATTTGGTATAAAATAAATAATGTCTATGATGGAGATGCTAATATAAAGATAGGAAAACTCCAAACACATAGAATTAAATTTGAGGGAATTAAAATGAAGGATGATGAAAACATTACACCCTATCTTCTTCGAGTGGATGAAATTTTCAACACTGTTAGAGGGATTGGAGAAGAAATTGAATATGATAATATTGTGAAACATTTTTTAAGATATGAAAATTTGAGGCTTGAAATGAAAGTATCTTCCATTGAATAAATGAAGAACTTAATAACCCTAACAATGGATGGGATACATGGGATTATCATTGCATATGAGATGAGAATTGAGAAGGATAAATCATCTAAGTGTGAAGCAATCTTCAACATTTCAAATAATTTGAAGAACTAATGAGTTAGAAATAAAAAAAGTTAATGTTGTCATAAATATGAAGAAATGATATCAAAAGTATGGAAGTAATTTACCCTTCAAATATTTTAATTGTTGTAGAGTATGGATTTATGTTGCTAAATGTCAATACACACAAAATGGGAATAGTGATAATAATGAAGATCATAACATGAAAGAACGAAACAATTATTATCAGTATAAGAAGAACTATAAGCAAGGAAAATGAGAGAAAATAAATGACTTCTACAAGAATAATAATAATCTCTATAACAAGGAGGAAAACAATTCATCTAAAGGAAAAAAATAACTACCAGTTATAAATAAGAATCATTGTTAATGGAAAATGACATAAAATAATGTGAAGAAGAAATGGTTTCAGAATATGTTGATGTTGATGGTGAAGTAATTCTTGAAGAAGACATCAATTTTTCTATAGATGAGTTGAAAATACTATATACAAATAATATAAAAAAAAGGTAGTTTAAGAAATATGAAGTAGAATTTGGTGCCTCAAAATCAAAATTGACAGAATATCTTGAAGAATATAAGAATATAATCATTGAGATAAAGGTTATACTTGTAGAGATGAAGAACATGGATATGATAACCCTAAAAAAAATAACAAAATTTTGAGAGTATTGAATAAAAAATTGTTTCCTTAAGAAAGGAGCTTCAGAAAACAAGTAATAAGCTTAGTAAATGTCTCAAGTTTGAAAATATCATTGAGATGCTATATGATATGCTTAGTTATCGATATCATCATTCAATAAAACTAGCCTATGTTATGAAGAAAATCATAATTCTAATTAAATTGATTATAAAGAGCCATGAAAGGTTTCCAATGTAGAAAACCCAATCTATTTAGATTCTCATAGAAATAATGAGAGCAGTAAGAAGAAAAGGGTTAATGTTCTTTAAAAGACTAGCATTCCTCCCAAAGACAACTCAGATAAATGTAGAAGAACTTTCCCCCAAGGTGACACTACATAACCAAATTTCAAAATGCTTTTCCGCTTTATTTTTTTCATGTAATCAATTTGGTCACACAGCAGTAGATTCTGAAACTCATACAAGATGTAACTCCTTATGTTTCCTCAAATAAAGACTACAACTCATTTTCTCGCTCAATGGATTTTAACATTGAATGTAATAAATTCCAAAACTATGGGCATGTAACACATTTTTGTAGAAATTTATTTTTGATATATCTCAGAAAAAATAAGAATGAGGAAATAATGGATAGTCATTTGGATGAACCAACAAGAGTTTGTAAGAATAATCTAGAGAGAGAAATGAAAAAATAAAAATCCACACTTGTTTAGACAGTGTTTCATCCACACAATGAAGGAAATGAGTGGTATATTGATATTGGATTCTCAAACCACATGAATAGAGATAAATTTAATTTTCTTACATTGAAATAAGTAAATAGAGATATGGTTAATTTAGGATACAATTCTAGAACAAGGATATCAATTAAAGGAATTGTTACCCTTAAAAATGGAAAATCAAAACTTGAAAATGTCTTCGATGTTGAAGGAATAAATCATAATATTTGAGTGTGAGAAAATAGGGTGATCAAATTTATAGTGTCACATTTCATGCTAAATGATATGATATCAAAAAGGAAAATTTAGGAAAGGTAGATGCTGATGCTTACAAAATAGTTAATAATCTTTATATTGTAAGTGAGATTAAAGTAGAAAAATTCTTGATGGGGAAAGAATATGAGATATGGTTATGGTATATGATAATTTGGAATATATCTAATTTGATAATTTAGTTAAATAAAGTTCAAAAAACGTTTTTAGAGAAATGAAAAATATAACTGAACTAGAAAACACACTTTGCAAGGAATGTTAGCATGGCAACCACATAAGAGTTACATTCAAGAAAAAGAAGTAATCAACTAAAAGGTCATTAGAACTTGTTCATAGTTATTTTGTGAGCATAAAAGGAGTCAATGTACACAAGTTGAAATTCATTTCATTTTATTTTATGATGATTATTATAGAATGATATGTGTTACACTTCTATAAGAAAAATCTTAGGCATTTAAAAGGATTAAGGCATTCAAAGCCTTATTTGAACATCAAAATGGTAAGAGAATCAAGTGCCTAAGATATGACCATGGACGATAATTTAATTCAAATTAATTTGAAGAGTTTTTTTTAGAATCATAGAATAAGGATGTATTACTCAGTTACAAGGACCTTAGCAAAATGACATTGTAGAGAGAAATAATAGAATGGTTCAGGAGATGGTAAAAAAATGCTTAATGATTGTTAGGTATCTGGTTTGTTTTGGAGAGAAGTGGTCAACACAATAGTTTTCATTTTGAAGATAATTAGAACTAGATTAAATACTAACAAGACACCTTATTAATTATGGAAGTCTATACTAACAAAAATCCCATACTTAAGATTGTTTGGAAGTACATGTTATATCAAAAGAGATGATGAGGAGCTGGGTAAGTTTGATTCCAGATTTAAAAAATGTAGTTTTCTTGTTTAATATTAAAAAAATAAATCATATAGATTCTATAATGAGATAACACACAAGATTGTTCAAAGTGCAAATATGAAAGTGGATGACATCAAATATAAGAAGAATAAGATAAAATAAAATTATTATTCAAAGGAACAAAATAATGAAGATGAAGAAAAAAATGAAAAGGAAGAATGTGAAACAAATTATACAAAAACACCATCCAAATTAGTCCAAAATAACAATTTATAAAAACAATTTATAGGTGACAAAATGAATGGAGTACAAACTACATGAAGACTATCGAATGCAACTGAACATGAAAATTTGTTCTTGTTATCCAAGATAAAACCTAGGAATTTTAATGAATTAAGTGAAGACAAGAATTTTATTGGACTAATGGAATAAGAGTTAGATTAGATTCATATTAATGAAAAATGGGATCTTGTCCCAATACCAAAAGATAAAAGTGTGATCGACACCAAGTGGGTTTTCAGAAACAAGTAGACTAAGGGTGGACAAGTTGTAAAAAATAAAACAAGGTAAGTATGTAAGTTGTATACATAAGTTTAAGGTATTAACTTTGAAGAAACATTTTCTCCTAGTCAAAGCTTCAAATCCATTATAATGTTTTTTCTCTTTTATTGTTTTACAATTTTGGATGAAAGTATATCAGACGGATGTTAAATATGTACTCATAAAATCATGCAATTGGGTACATTTATAAGTCCTAAATACATATTAGCATTCATATTATTCCTAAGCAATACATTTAGTAATTTATGACTCTCTTTGGCATTTTTATTTTACTTATTTTTTCTATTTTAAAACTTACACACCCTACATCCCAGTCAATATTTTACTTATTTATCTTTTATGACTCCAGAAACCAACGCCCATTCAGGACAGGAGCACCTAGGTGACCCTTTTCCCTCATGGGACCCCCTGGCCCTTTTCAACCTTAATCACTTATTTTGGGTCTCTTTTATCTTTTGGGAATCAATTTCAGTTATAAATCAACCTTCCAGTTTTCAATTACGAAAGTTGGATAAGGAAATCATAAAAATATATAGTTATGTGTTCAAAATCAAGAACTATGCGCTAAGCATATACTATCATCACCTAATATATCATCCAAAGGAACCTAAATAACTTCAAGGAATACATATAGAATCCATTCAAGGGATAAGGTAACACATTTTATACATATATAGTATATGAAATGGAAGTTCAATTTTACGTCCACATATTCTATTACATTCTCACATCTAGCTATAACTTGCTATCAAGTGCACTTTCATAAGAGTATCATAGGGAACAATTCTTACACACACTCACTAGAAATATGAGGGGTATGAGATGTAATGCAGATCTTAGTCATAAGTTCCCTCTTGGGGTGATCGTCAGCATTAGTCTGACTCCCCATTCTGCATCTTTCTATTTTTGGATTTAATTTGGTTTATGACTTTTTGTAGGTGATATCTATTTTGCAGGTTCCAAGTACCCTCAACAATCAAAGAGATACATACATGAATCAACAAGGAATATTTACGATACTTGTGTGACATGGTAAAATTTAGGTTTTGATAATTTATGTAGCCACATGTGCCTAGAAGAGGTCTTCATTGCAATAGACACCCATGTCCAACCATTGGCACCTGTGTTTGACATTATCCTTCCAATATATAATTTAACTTGAGTAGTTATTATGTTATTCACCTCCTATTCAGTAGTTTTCCCATTCAAGAGCACTTTCACATCAATCATAAATCAACTAATTTACTCTTTCTATATATATTGATTATGGTTTCATACTTATTTGCTTATTTCCTTGTGTCATAAGAACTTAGCGGATGTACATCATAGTTAACATTAAGTTATAATATAATTAAGGTTTGAATAAATTTAATTTTTTTTTAAATAATTTAGTGAACCCATCGCTTGAAACCAACCTACCTTCTAGGAATATTATACTCTTCTTAACATGGCAGGAAGTTATGCACAATTTTCTACTTAATACTTTAGTGATCTCAATGCTCCTATTGCTAAACATCCTCAAGATTTAGATCTTTTTGTATTCAATTTTCATGAGGATGCAACAAATATATCTGAGCTTAAACCTCTGACCTATAATATTTCTTTCATTCTTATTGCAACATAACCTCCTTCTTCCACCCTTCCACCTACTTCTAATTTTCCCATATCTGTTCCTACTCCAATGACAACCATTTTAGTTTTCCTCTTATTTATGATGCTCATAAATTCTCTTCTTATGGAAAAAAATACCTAGTTTCTCTTTATCACTACTTAGAAGTTTTAAATACTTCAACTTTATTATACTACTTCACGCTCCTCTCTATCTCTTGACTCTTCCTTTCCTTTTCACACTCCTTTTGCACCTGGTATTTCTGCATATCCACTTCCTCTCAATTTTTTCACCCCTAATATTCCCATTTTCAATGGATATGGTCACCCTCAAGAGAATATTCAATCATTTCATGTGGCATGTCTATATTATGTGGATGATCATATGAGTTACTAAACTAATCAAATGTCCTGACATATTCAAGATTCTGACAATGTATTGGTTCCACGATATATAAGTTCATTAAGTAACCCTTATTTACAACGTGCAAATGTTATTCTTTAGGAGTATTCATAAAAATTTATATGAGGTTTTTTCACCATACATAATATACGGCACTTATGGTCATCCAATGCACAACTGGAAACTGCCAAAAAAGATCTAATGAACATCTAGTTGACAAGTCATTATGTTATAAGATACAACCTATCTACGACGACCAATGTGCTGTGTAATTTTGAAGTCCTACTACCAATGGTGTTAGGGTTAGCATATAATCTTAGCATGCTATAGGACATATTTTATAAGTTGATACATCTAGCTTCAACAAATAAATTATGCCATAATGGTGAATATTTATTAAGTCAAACTAATATCTACGTGTAATCTGATGCAGGAGATTCACTCCAAATTGGTGAATTTTTATGGTACAAGTAAGCACCAGTTTGCCAATTTTGGTTTGCATGTGTGGTCATATGTCTCAGGATTCCCATTAGGGGTCTAAATAAATTTCCATTAGCCATTAAATAAGAATTCACAATGGAGCATTTCACCTGGATACAGTCAGTCGGTAGCATTTTCTCTATGCCATATCAATTGGTAGAATGTTGTAGTGTGACTATCATGCCATCAACTAATAGCATATAAAACATATGACTGTCTTGTATCATTTAATTGTGATGTCGTGATGTCTTGATGTCTTATATCATTCACCTAGCGTTCATACATTCATGTATAATTATTCACATAATTAGCCATAATATTTTCTAAGGCATTTTTTTGAGTAAGGAAATCTCGTAAAATTTGAACTCACATGCATTGGTTTATGTTTCTATTGTGACCTATAGAATGATTCTAACTTTAGATTATTGAACTTGTTGGTGCTCAGAACTGGTCTCGCCACATGTTGGTGCCCTTGAAGATTTATTGATTCACGGCCTCTATCATTTTATCCTTCCCCGTATTGTGTTTGATTCAGTATTTGTATGCCATTTTAATCCTTCTCCTTGGTTGAAGATCATGTGTGGGTCTGTATTTGTCTCATGGTTCCTTTGTTCCTCTAGTAAAGGCTATCTATATTGTGAGTCTCCCATGCACTGTTCCTTCAAAACTCATGTTTTCCCCATTTCCTCCATTTTCCACAGTGAGAGATCTGTTGTCTCTTTCCATTTTTTCCCTAAATACTCGAGGAGAAATGAGTTGATGTGTCCCTAAGGATCGTGTTTGAGCCTTGTAATAGTCTAAATTCTCTGTCCTTGAAGAAAACCTCATTTTTTGGCTCAAATGTATGTTTCTCTATGTTTTACAGATTCGATGGGCATTTCTCCCTGGTTAACTTTCCATCATTCAGTTCGACAAGGAAACGTGGCACATCTTCGTTGGATGTGGGTTAGCTTAATACTTCAGAAATTCTACAAAAAGCCTTAACTTTAAAATGTGTCCATGTGAAGGAACAGACACTCGTTTGAAGAATCAAATTTTTGGATGTTGGCTTTGAAGTAGCACTCAGGAGGACACGTGGAGACTTCCATTGGGTTTCCCATAATTACACAAATTTTATAAGGTTTTCAGGGAAGTCTAGAACACGTGTAGGAACAACACTCATTTGAAGATCTGCTTTTGGGCTTTGCCTTAGAGTAGCGCCGGGAGGACATGTGGAAGCTTCTATTGCTTGGTCCCAGACTTAGAAAAATATTATGCAAATGGATATAGTTTTCCGGAATAGGGACATGTGGTGAGCCTACGCTCATTTAGGGTCTTGAACTTGGGCACCATTTAAGAGTAACACCATGAGGACACGTGGGGCACTCTGCTCACTTTGTAATTTACTTAGAATTTTCAATGGCTAGAGGGAGACTGCCTTAGAGCTTGACACGTGATGCCCTCCGCAGAGCTTCAAGCCTTCAAACAAAATTTACCAGAGCAAGACACGTGGTGAGCCTGTGCTCATTCAACGTATCAAATTTTTGGGGCCACCTCAAAGTGCACCGTTGTGACACGTGGAAATTTGAAAATTCATAAGGGGTGGGGAAGTGGACCATTGGAGGCAACTTTAACATTTTTTCATCTTTGCCTCATAAATGTTAAAATATCAAAAATGGCCCACAAGCTGGATGGGAAATAGTCAATGTTTTGCCCCAATCAATGGTGGAGGTGTGGGCTTTTGGAGGAAAAGTGAAAATTTTTCCTTTTAAGGGAAAAGGAGTTAAAGGCATAAAAAGACTCGAGGTTTCACTGGGACCCACATTAGAGAATTGAAAATTATTTCGGAATGGTGGAGCTGCGGGGAAAACTTGGAAAATTTTCCTTTTTTCAAAAGAGAGTCAAATGGAAGAATTTCTCTACGTTTCCTTTGGGACTCACCTTAAGACACGTGTCAGGCCCATTTTCTGAAGTAGAGGTGCAGAGAAAAACGGGAAATTTTTCCAGTTTTTCAAAAGGGTAAGAAAAGGTCAAAGGAATCCCTCGAGCGTGTTTTTGGATCTTCCAAGTGGACGACCCACATTCAAAATCAAAGATCAATGGCTGCCGAGCGTCTAAATCTAATTTTTCCACCATTTTTTTTGTAAAACTCCTAGGAGTGTGAGTCTTCATGATATCTTTCTATTTTCTACATGCCAAATAGAGGAGTGAGTTAATTTTGATATCTAGAGTTTGGTGGGAGAGTTCTAGATACGTCTTTCGCCATTAAAATAGTTTGACTCTCAAGCCTGATCTAGTTTTCCATTTTTCTTCTCGTGAGCATGCAAGGGGTCGGATTTGATTGATATGGGATGGAAGTGATTGAAAAATGGATGGAGGCGTGTTTTTCCTAAGAATGGAGTTGAATGTAGAAAGAAACCTAAGAGATTTTCCCTCGAGCACCTGGAGAATTTTGTAGATCTGATTTTGTGAATCATGAAAGAATCATGACAAGCATTGGTGCATTTAAATTTTTGTCTTTTGGGAGAAAGGGGATCTATTGGAGATGTTATAAATGGAAAAAATTCATCGTGTAAATGGTTTGGAGTTATTTCAAAGATCAGGATGGATTTTCTCCAGCAGAAAAAACTTGACAAAGCCCATCCATTTTGAGAAGCCATCTAGAGAAGCCTGTATATCTCTCTTTGTGTCAAATTTGATCGTGTCAAGGTGGTTACAAGTGTACAGACATTGAAAAGCTTTGAAATTATTCTAGAAACTTTCCCTTGATGATAAATTTGATCAAACTTTGAGTTATTTTGTTTCAATCTTGAGTAAAGTGTATTTATTTCATTTCTGAATGCATGCAAGTAGTTTTTATTGTTTCTATTACAATATTGTACAAAAATATAGTCCAATAACATAGGTATTATTCCTTGTGATAGTTTAGTGGCATCTGCATTTTCATTTATTAGAAGATCCTTCATCTGGGAATGGGATAAACGGTTTAAAATCACTTTTATTTCATTTTGTTGATAGAGATTATCTGTAAGTCTCTGGGTGTACCTCAGGCATGACTTGGTTTAAATATTGGTTCTTTATTGGGTCATATGACTTGAACCTTCATGATATAATCCCATAAATTGTGTGAAAGAGCGCTAATTTGGGCCTCCATTGAAGCACATATTCTAGTTGAGGAAACAGTTTAACTTTTTGTGGCATTTTGTTGATTGAATCTTTCCATTTTGCATAAGATCTCAAGGATCTAGTGAGTCATGTTCATCCTGTCTCCCCTCCCATGAATAAATCTATTGAAAACAACCAATCATACCCATACTACCCCTGTTTTTGCTCTGTATACCCATAATAGATGAAAATTATTTTACTAAAGAATGCAAAACAGATTAGGTTTCCAAATGTCTTTAGTAACCTTTGTCCTTGTTATGAGAATATCTCCATAATTTTGAAGTGACAACTTGTGAGAGTCAAATTTGGTGTGTTGATCATATATTCCCCTAGGCCTTTCTCTATAAAATTTATGCAAAAGAAAGGTACTTGTATCTCCTTTCAAATAACAGAGGTTACACAATAGGTTCTCGTACTTTGGTTGAAAGGCACAACCTAAAATAGTTAGGATAAGATCACATCCTTCTGAGGTGCTATCCATCTCTCCACAAATCCAACTAACAAAGGGACAACTAGATTCTCCCTGGCTATAAAATGACATACATTTATGATCTATCTACCTCTAAGCTCCATGTTTAATCTGTGTTGTTGCCTAGTTTGAAAAGGAGAACAAATTTGGGTACCAACACTAATGGTGCCATTTCCGAGGACTGTTTCAAACTCCTAGGAAATAATTTGCATTTTTGAGACTAATTAATTGTTTCACTGCTAATCCATATCTATTTATCCCGTCAACAACATGAGCACTTATGGTGTCTTTGTCCGGGATTCTCAGTTCAAAATCAAGAACCTGGTAAAACACTTCTTGTATGCTCTAAGTGTTTTGTGCAATTCTTTTAGTTCCCACACTTAGTGCACTAGCTTTCATTTGATAAATTTGGGTGAAGAAAGATCAAAAATTTTCCATTTCTAGTTTCTTACATTGACAGACCTTTGACAGATCATATTTAGTGCATCTGCACAACTAAGGTGAAATTCCTTGGTGGCAACTCCCTGTTTATCTGATTCTTAAAAAGTACCAGTGTCTTAAAAATATGTCAAAATCAAATCTGTTACTAATATTTGTAAATCTAGAGGGAATAAGATCTTTCTTTTCTCGAGATCTAGCTAGGACATTGTTTCCAGAGCTAGGAAAAGAAAAATCAGAGGGAAGGAAAGCCTAGAGAGCTATTGGAGATCAGCAGACAAGCAGAGGGATCTCCATTTATGAAAGTCAATGGCCTATCATTGAAGACTGTCACTCAAGTGACTCTGAATACGATAGCCTCTTTATGGAACTAAATTATCTAGCTGGAGAAGGGCCTTCATTTGATTTTGAAAGATTTACTTCACATTCTACACCTATCTTTTTTTGAAGTAGATAGGAACTTCCAAGAAGCAAGGCCTTTGGGAGGTATCCATTTTGAAAATTTTACTCCTATGTTCAAAGAACCTTCTGCCCCCCATTAGTTTGTCACCCCTCCAAGATCACCTACTCAAATCAATATGGCTCAACCGAAACCCCCTTTTGTTGTAAAAACTTTTGGACCTATAAATTTTTTGGGGATGGCTTATTATCCAAATGTAGTGCCTCAAGATGTGAGGAACAGAATTCCAAAGTTCAAGGGAAACAATGTTATTATTGGTGACCAAAATCTAAAGCTCTTCCTCAATATGATGAAATACTTTGAGATTAAACATGAAGATGTGTACATCAAGTTGTTTTTCCACACTTTCGAGGAGGATGCAAGGGAATGGTACAAAGCATTGCAAGATGATTCTGTTGATTCTTTTGTTGAGATGAACAATGCATTCAAATTGTAATATGGTGATAGGAATGACCCTAGGTTTCTTCCAATAGAGTTTTAAAACATCAAGAAGAATCCTAATGAATCAGAACATTATTTCAACACAAGGTTTAATAACACCTTGAGGAGATTTCCTATCAGGATAAGGCCTTGTGATGAGTCATGTTTGATCAAATATACTAATGCATTTGATAAAAAGGCTACTTATTACTTGAGGGACAAGAACCCTACAAATTTGAGGCAGGCCTTCACCATGGCTTTGAAAATAGAGAACAACATCAAGGCAATTGGAAATCCTCCAAAGAGGGAAGGTGTGAATATGGTTAACCCAGAAAAACCTCAGGAAAGAAAGAGTGCTGGGAGAAGTTGTGAAAACTTTGGTAGGGGTTGTCAAAGAGATCCCCTATAAACTATCCCAAGCTTACGAAGGAGTTGGGCAGACTTCACAAGGACAACACAATCAACATGGCCAAGACATATTTACAAATCATCAAAGAACTGATGACAAAGGAAAAGGAGTTGTTGGATTTAGGAATAGGTGGCCTTAAGGTAGATAAAGTAGAATGGTACCTGATCCTTTGGCTGCCAGAGTTATTGTGGTGGAAGAGACAGAAGTCATTGATTAGTGTGATAGATGTTTCATGCCCTGTGATCCTTGTGAAGAAGATCAGCAAGAAGAAAATGTAGCTGATGATAAGAGTGATGATGATGTTTGCATGATGGGATGCTCCACTAGCTCACAACAAAGGGCAACCTCAACTTAGGTGATAAGTATCAGAACTGCTGCCATTTTTGGGACTGCATTCATAGAGTACATATTCTCCCTCCCTCTCATGATTTAGAAGTAGATAATGTACACTATTTTGAATTTCCCAATAATTAATTTGAATATTTAAGGGCTTTAATGATAAAAAAGTATGATGGAGGAATCCCATCTAAGGAGGACAGGTAATTATTAATGAATGTTGTTGTGGCTCAAGAGAAGGAATATAACACAAGAAGTAAGGTTGTTAAAGGAACAGGGCCTCAGGCCAAGCCAAAAGCTCCCTTGCTTTCTAACATTCCTAAAGAGGCTCCTAGGAAAGATCCATTTTCCAAAAGTGCTACATTTCCAAGAAAAAATCATGCCCCTCCTTATGCTCAAGCTATCAAGAATCCTATGCCACCCAATGAATGTATCAGCTTTCCTTCCAATACTGCCTTGCCCAAGAATGTCCCATATGACATTGCCCAAGTTTTAAGTCAAATAAAAGTCTCTATCCAAATTTTTGAGTTCTTTAGGATTCTTGAGCACAGAAAGAGATCATTTGAATACTTAGGATTGAATGAAGAGAGGAGTGCCTTGGGGAGAAATGTGAACATTGTGGAGAATCCTCTATCCATTGAAGAGCCTGAGAAATCATCAGTATTAGAAGAGCTAGCTGAACCACCTGAGGTTTATTTAGAGACATATTTGATATAATTTCAGCTGAATGTGGATCCATTCTTCACTACTTTGATCATCAAGGATAGGCTGCTCCATAACTGCATGTTTGACTTAGGGGCATCATGCAATGTCATGCATTTTTGAGTTCATGAATGAGCTGAATATTAAGGTAACAACAACATATGGGAAGTGCATTGCCATGGAATCCATAGAGGTTCTCGTAGTGGGATGTGTGAAGGGTTTGGTGGTGCAGCTTTCATCCTACCCAGGTAAAAATTTGAAACTTGATGTTGTCATAGTTGATTTCCTAGCCAAGTGGGGTATGTTGTTGTTAAGAAAGTGGGCTACAAGTTTTGGTGGTAGTTTCCAAATGGACATGTCTTAAGCCACCATCCCAATTGAGGGAAGCCTTGTGAGGTTATATGGGGAGAAGAAAATATTGCACCTTATTGAGGATCCCAACAATGCGTCCTATGAAGTATTATATACAGATGTTGATGCTAACAAATTTGTGTGATTTTCTTAGAGAAAAGAGAATGATATTGAGTGTAAGTTTCTTGAGAAAGAAATCTCTCCTTGGACTCTATTGTTTTTTGGAGCTTGCTCCAAATTTCAAAATGGGGTCAGTGCTGTCCTAGTTTCTCCAAGCCAGGAAAGGTTTGTTTATTTCTTTAAACTTAACTTTGAGTGTACTAACAACATTGTTGAGTATGAGGCATTGTTGTTAAGTTTAAAAATTTCTTGGAAGTATGGTGTCAGGGACATCATTGTCAAAGAAGACTCAGAGTTAGTTGTCAAGAAAGTCAACAAAATGTATGCCACAAAGAATCAACGCCTAAAACAGTACAAGCATGCAGTTTGGGACTTCACTGAGATGTTTAACTCCTTCAACATTGTGAATCATGATAGGAGGTTCAATGAATTGGCAGACAAGCTTGTAGTCTTGGGGTCTGTTGTACACTCAAAATCCCCCCTGCTCTGAAGAAGGTGAACTTTCGAAATTTCAAGTTTAAGTGTCTTTTCTGTCAAGCTGGTAGTAGGAGAAAAGTCATGAAATTGAAAAAATCTATGTTTTGGGTCATTTTGTATGTATTTCGGGCCTGTCAGAAATTTTTGTCCCACCTGTCCCAAGTTCAAAAGCGCGCTCTGTTCCCCGATCGGCCGAAATCCCCGAAGTTGTTCCATTTTCGGGCCTGTCAGAAATTTTCGTCCCAACTGTCCCAAGTTCAAAAGTGCGCTCTGTTCCCCGATCGGCCGAAATCCCCGAAGTTGTTCCATTTTCGGGGCCTATCGGAACTTTTCGTCCCAACTATGCCAAGTTCAAAAATGTGCTCTATTCCCCGATCAGCCGAAATCCCCGAACCACGTACTTCACTCTTTCATGTTCCAAGTGTCCCAAACTTTCCATGCGAGCTATTCCATTTTCGCTCGAAACACCCGAGTCGCGTACTTCGGAACTTTTTGTCCGAAACGTCCCAAGTCAGATTGTGCAAACTGTTCCATTTTCGGCCGATTCGCTCGAACCGCGTCCTTCGCTCGTTTTCATCCCAGATGTCCCAAAACGCATTTGTGCGTCTTCTCCTTGCTTCGCCCGAATCAACCGAGCCGATTGTTTCGCGCATTCGCGTCTCACATGTCCCAAACTAACCAAATGTCATCCATACTTAGTTTTTCCCGCTCTACCCGAATATGTTGTTTTTCAAACTAAATATGAATTTAAGTTGCGGCTCTGATACTATCAATCTGAAGACCAAATTCCAAGGACAGCGGGCAGAAGGATGAAGTTTTCAAGACACTGGTCATCTCTGTTTTCAAAGACATATGCTGTCATATTTAGAATGAGACTTCTGAGACATAGTTGAGGCGTCAAAAGAATTTCAGGCAGCGGATTCTGAAGTCAGTGGGTCCCTCCAAGTGACTGGCCACCTATCTTCTTCTCCTCATTCTTTTCTCTTCTTCCATTTCTTTTGTCGTTTTCTTTGTAACAGGTTGAGGTACTGCGATAGGCGGTCTTTAACTGTTCTTGGTTAAAGAAACGGTTACGAAGAGTAATTGATTTGTAAGCTATATAATGGCCTTCTTTACGCCATTCTAAAGGAGGAAGAATTTGGCATATTTTCTGAAAGTGTAAATAGATTATAAAGAAATCAATACAGAAGGACTTCCCATTCTTTGTCTATCTGATCTCTGCTATTCCTAAGCTTTCATTTATTTTCTTTGTGAAGATCATTTGTCACAAATTCGTTAGTCTTACCGATTGCATACTCTTCAACTTTGCAAGCACGGTGATCTTGTATAACCAAGAAGGAACTTTGTGTCCTCGATTAATGAATCTGTGTTATGTTAAGAAACTTTGTGTTCTAAGCAGATGTTATTTACAAAACTTTGTGTCCTTAAATTCCATTTTATTTATTCGATATAAATGATCTTGTTTCAATTCACTATGACTTTCGCATACATAAAGAATTACTCTGATATCTATAATTCTGCATGTTTCCTTTCTGCTCTTTCCCATACTCTCATTTCCTCAGTCCTTTTGTAATTGATGATCTTCATAGAAAACACTTTCATGATATCCAAGTTTAACCAACAAATCATGTCTTGTACATTTGTAAATAAGTTCATTTCTGAATAAGGGAACCTCTCCCATTAAAGAGGAGGGACTTCTTGTCCCCTGAATGTTGCTCTTCGTAAAGTCCTATCTGATGACCAACAGTTTTTGGTGACTCCGCTGGGGAAAATAATATTCCAGTTCTGTTATTTTTCGATCATCCTTTGATCTGGCGACTCCGCGTTTTACTCGAGGGAGAAGGACCCTTGGTATTGAAGATTCTCAGTTCCAGATTTTAGAGCAGCAAGGTTTTCCTTTTCCTTCAACAAGAAATAGAAGGACTCATTCGACAAGCACTCCACCTGTTCAAGATAGAAGTCCTACGGGTGGTATTCCTTCAGAGCCAGCTAGCCCTAATCTGCGAGCTTTGATTCTTGTTGGTGTTGCAGTTCCTCTCCAAGCCGTTTTTCCAAGAATGGCGGCACCATTTCCCTGGGGTCATCATGTCGGCCCCCTTGCTCTTCCTCAGCCTTTGCATGAGTTACCCAGAGGTAACCATAAGAACTTTCCTAAGTTCAAAGGTGATGGCAAAGTGCATCCTGACGAACACATCGCAGCCTTCATTGTTGCATGTGGAGTTCTGGGAGTCGAACATGAAGACGTCTCCGTAAGGCTGTTCATTGAGACATTACAAGATAATGCTGCTGATTGGTTCTACCACCTTCCGGCTGGTGCTATCACCGACTGGGACACAATGAGAACTCAGTTCGAAAACCATTTCAAGCCAGCAAAAGATGTGCATGCCTTGTTTGCCCAAATTTCTCAGATAAAGAAAGATTCATCAGAACCCATGAGAGAATTTGTGGCCCCGATTCAACAGACTGATCAACAAAATTCTTGTAAATACTCGACCTATTGATCAAATCTGAAAATTTTTCTTCTTAAATGCCCAATCGTCTGAAGTCAGTTATGCGCTGAGAAGGGCTAATCTCACAACATTGGTGGAGGATCAAACTCTTGCTGTTGGTGTCGAGGATGACTGATCATGTCAGGCAAGTTGAGGAGAGACCCTTCCAAATCTAAGTCTGTTGCTTCCTCCTCTTCCACCCCTGGACCTAATACTGATCCATTAGTTCAGAAGCTTGCAAATGATCTTATTGCTATAAAGAAACAATTGGCTCAGCATGCCCCTTATGCAGATGTTCCAAGGAGGAATTTCAGCCCAGAAATCGTTTTACCTCCTTCTCAAACAAGACTAGCACTTGAAGGACCTCCTGTTAAGGTTCCTGTGAATGCAACCTGTGAAGTTGAAGAGCCAGATGATGATGAGGATAATGAAGCTTGCGAGGAGTTTGTGGAAGAATTTGATGATGAAGCAGACGAACTTGAGGGATCTCAGGTAAATTTCTTCACCACTGAGGGCATTGATGATGGAGATGATTATGATGAAGTGGTAGCAGACATGAATAGCGAATCATTCGCTGTCATGACTCGAGAACAGACAAGTCAGAGGGAGAAAGTGACACAGCCTATCAAGAAATCTAAGGAGCAGTCGACAACTATTCCCGTGATTGCAAAAAGAGGATCTCCTATCCCTACTTCATCTACGCCAAAGGTAATTCCTATCAATCCTGCTACTAAAGTTGCTTCTTCTTTCTCTCCTAAAGTTGATAAGCCTAGAGGACTGAATGATGATGGCCCGTCCACTTCTGGATCCTTTGACATTGTTGATCACCTGAAAAAGACCAAGGTCCAAATCTCAGAAGCTGAGTATTATCAAACCCATCCCAAAGCTTTTGCCAAAATGATCCACTTTGTCAATTCCCACTCTAAAACCACCTCTAAAGGCCTTTTACCTACTCCTCCTTCTGCACCACAGCCTAGTCTGGTAGCTGCTGTCACCTCACCTGGTGACAAAATTAAACCATTTTATGTAACACTTCTTATAGCTGGTCATAGGCTTAGTAATTGTGTCATTGACTCAGGAGCCTCAGATAATGTGATGCCTGCTAAAGTAGCTCATGCTTTAGGCCTGACCCTCACACGCACTTATGGATCTTATTACTCCATGGAGAGTAAAGAAGTGCCCCTGGTCAGAAGAATTAAAGATGCACAAGTGGCTTTTGCTACTTTTCCTGAAAAGAAAGTGTTGGCTACCATCTTAGTAGCAGATATCCCTCCTTCGTACGGGATGTTTCTAAGTAGGAACTTCTGCAAAGATGTAGGTGGGGAAATCCAAATGGACTGGTCGCATGCACTCATACCTGTTAATGGACAAATGAAGAAGTTGATGCCTAAGAAGCAATCTGAGTATATTGTGCAAAAAATGGATGATCCTAAAGCACAAATACTCTATGAGGATATGGGTCATGGTAATTACATGATTATGTCCCTTGATGAAATCCAACTTCCCAAAATGTCACCTAAAGATCCTAATGGTATTTGGATTTTAGAGTTTGATGGAAGTTGTTCCTCAGCTAGTTTTGGAGCTGGTGTCCTGCTAGTGTCACCTGAAGGATGCCTACACCCCTTTTCATTTAAGTTGCAGTTCGAGAATACTAATAACACAGTAGAGTACGAGGCTCTCATTCTCAGATTGCAAGCGGCCAAAGAACAAGGTGTAAAGAATCTTCTGGCTCGTGGTGATGCAGAATTAATTGTAAAGCAAGCCAGAAGCCTTTTTCAAGTGAAAAATGGGAGGCTGAAACATTACCGGAATCAGGTTTGGGATTCCATTAAATTCCTTGATGCTTTCTCCATCGAAGCAATACCTAGGGAGAAGAACAGCAGGGCTGATTCACTAGCAGTCTCAGGGTCACTATTGATTCCTCATCCTGACTTCTCTCAGGATAAGTTCACCATTGAGATGGTCCATCGGCCTAGTGTACCTGATAATACCAATAACTGGCAAGTTTTCAATAATGATCAACACTTTCTTTCTTTCCTTGAACTCAAGGGTAATTTCGAACAGCTGTATTTTGAAGGAAGTGACAACTTGCCTCGTGAAAGTGTGCCCTTTGGCAAAGCAGTCACCCAAGGAGAAGAAATAGATCAGGATGGATGCATCAATCTCAAAGGAAACAAGATTACTAAAGGATTGCTGAGTTTGGAGGAACTATTCGATAAACATGACAGGTATGTGAAGTCTAGAGCTTCTGCTGGACCTCAGCAATCAGCTGAGTATGACAAGATTGATATTGGGAGTTCTACTGATCCTAAGCTCGTGAATATTGGAAAATGTTACACAGCAGATGAGAGGAAGAAAGCAATTGACCTTTTAAAGAGGTATAAGGATGTTCTTGCTTACTCTTATGAAGATTTGAAAGCTTTCAAACCAAAAGATATGCAGTACTCTATTCCTCTTAAGCCTGGAATTAAGCCTTTCAAGTAGAAACAGAGGCAATACAACCCCCAAAATAGCTGATACCATCTTTCAGGAGATACAGAAATTGTTGAAGGCTAAAATTATTTTTCCCATTCACCATTCAACATGGATTGCAAATATTGTGCCTGTTAGGAAGAAAAATGGTGAGATCCGCATCTGTGTTGATTTCAGGAACCTGAATCAGGCATCTTTGAAAGATAATTATCCTTTACCTATGATGGATCAGGTCTTGCAAGCAGTTACAGGGTCTGAAATGTTATCCATGCTCGACGGATTCTCTGAAATACAATCAGGTAGAGGTTGATACTGTAGATCAACACAAAACAGCTTTCACTACTCCTTGGGGTACCTTCGCCTACAAGAGGATGCCTTTTGGGCTCATTAACGCTGGTGCCACTTTTCAGAGAGCCATGGATCTGGCTTTTGGAAGCTTGAAAGGGAAGTGTATTGTCATATATCTTGATGACCTGATAGTGTTTTCCAAGACAAGAGCGGATCATTTTGATCACCTAGAGACAGTTCTGCTGAGATGCAGGGAGCATGGGATCTCTCTAAACCCTAAAAAATCTGGTCTTTTGTGTCACAGAGGGAAATTTATTAGGGCACATTGTTTCCAAGGATGGTATTAAGATTGATCCTGAACAAGTTCAAGCCATCCAGCAAATTCCTCTCCCAACCAGTAAAAAGGGCGTGCACTCCTTCTTCGGTAAGATAAATTTTTTGAGAAGATTCATCCCTGATTTTGCAGAGTTAACTTTGAATATTTCTCAGATGATGAAAGGGAAGCAAACATTTGGTTGGTCTTCTGAAGGAAAGGAATCCTTTGAAGGTATCAAGAGAGCTATCACTAAAACTCCTGTTTTAGTCTGTCCTGATTTTAGTAAAGATTTCATCATCTATTGCTATGCTACAGATAATACCTTGGCTGCTGTATTAACTCAAGAAGACTCTAATGAGCATGAGCTACCAATCACGTTCATGAGCTATATTCTGAAAGATCACGAGTTGAAATACACCATGATGGAGAAACATGCTTTTGCAGTGGTTAAAGCTGTCAAGCAGTTTCACTTTTACATCCTCAACTCTCATTCCATGGTATTGGTCCCGGATACAACTGTTAAGTCAATTCTCACACAGCAAGAATTTGGATCTAAGAGAGGGAACTGGGTTGCTAAGGTCCAAGAGTATGACATTGACATCAAGCCGACCAAGCTGGTTCGTGGAAAAGGTCTTTGTGAGCTCATTGCTAGAAGGAGCCAAACATGAGTTGCTGGAGGAGAAAGTTGACCTTCCTACTGTTCTGTTCCTTAGTTCAGTTGACGAATGGTATGCTGACATCGCCCATTTTCTCACCTATGGGGAATGCCCCTCTCATTTAACTGCCAAAGAAAAGAGGACTGTTAAATTGAGGTCAGTGCAATATGTATTATGGGAAAATGCTTTGTTCAAGCGTGGGTTAGATGGGAGATTTTTGAAGTGTGTGGACAAGGAACAGCAGAGAAATTTGCTCTCAGCTTTTCACGATCAGGCATGTGGAGGGAACTATTCATCAATGGTTACAGCTCATAAGATACTCCGTGGAGGATACTACTGGCCTTCCTTGTTCAGAGATGCATCCAAGTGGGTGGATAAATGTGAGGCTTGTCAGACTTTTGTGGGAAGACCTAAATTGGCCTCTTTGCCTCTCAAGCCAGTTGTGATTGAGGAACCATTTCAACAGTGGGGTTTGGACTTCATTGGTACACTTAATCCTGCTTCTAGTGCTGGTCACACTCATGTACTAACTGCCACGGACTACTTCACCAAATGGGTGGAAGCTATTCCAGTCAAGAGCACTACTTCTGAAGTGGTATGCAGCTTCATCAAAGAGAACATCTTGGTAAGGTATGGTGTACCTAACAAGATTGTAACAGATAATGCCTCGAATTTCTCTTCTGCTGAGATAATGGACTTCTGCTATGGGTATGGCATTTCTTTGGCTCACTCTTTAGATTACTACCCTCAGGGAAATGGGCAAGCTGAATCCACTAACAAAAATTTGGTGACTATTATAAGAAAATTAGTAAATGAGTCTCAACGAAACTGGCACAAGAAGCTCTATGATGCTCTTTGGGCAGACAGGATTACACCAAAGAGAGCTATTGGAACGTCTCCTTTTCAAGTGGTGTATGGAGTTAGAAGCTCAATTGCCAGTGACAGTGGAACTGCCAGCCTTGCACCTAATGAAGGCCATTGAGGATACTAGTTTCAGAGATGCTTTGGACAAGAGAATTATGTACCTGCACAAACTGAATGAGGACAGATTGGAGGTTGCTGATCGGATATTTGTTCACCAGCAGAAGGTAAAGGTCCTGTTTGACAAGAAAGCCAGGTTCAGAGATTTCCAAGTTGGAGACACCGTGCTGTTATGGGACAAAAGACATGAACCTCGTGGCAGCCATGGAAAGTTTGATTCCCTGTGGCTCGGACCCTTCAAGATCAGGCACTTTGCTGGTGAGAATTCTTTCTATCTTGATTACATGGATGGTTCTTCTCTACCACTTCCTTACAGTGGGTAGTATCTCAAGTTGTTCAAGTCCTAGGTGATTAGGAAGTCCCTTGTATATTCTGTACAGCGTTTTTGCTTGTCTTCCTTTTTGTTTTGGTGTGTTGTCCTCTGTATTGATCTACTTTTTGACTCCGTTGCCCAATGGATAAGGTACTGGTCTGCTTCCCCTGAGTTTGTCTAAGTTCTTGCCTTGCCTCATTCCTTGAATTCATGTCAAGTCATCCCCAAAAGGAGCCAGCTGTTGTACACTCAAAATTCCCCCTGCTCTGAAGAAGGTGAACTTTCGAAATTTCGAGTTTAAGTGTCTTTTCTGTCAAGCTGGTAGTAGGAGAGAAGTCATGAAATTGAAAAAATCTATGTTTTGGGTCATTTTGTATGTATTTCGGGCCTGTCAGACATTTTTGTCCCGCTTGTCCCAAATTCAAAAGTGCGATCTGTTCCCCGATCGGCCGAAATCCCCGAAGTTGTTCCATTTTCGGGCATGTCGGACATTTTTGTCCCGCCTGTCCCAAGTTCAAAAGTGTGTTCTATTCCCCGATCGGCCGAAATCCCTGAAGTTGTTCCATTTTCGTACTTGTCGGAACTTTTATGTTCCAAGTGCCCCAAACTTTCAAAAATGCGACTCTGTTCCATTTTTGGCCGAAATCGCTCCGAACCACGTACTCTGGAACTCTTTCATGTTCACAAATGTCCCAAACTTTCAAACGGGTGAGCTGTTCCATTTTCACCCGAGACCACCCGAACCGCGTACTTCGGAACTCTTTCATGTCCCAAATGTCCCAACTCAAAAAGTGCAAGTTGTTCCATTTTTGGCTGAAGCGCCCGAACTGCGTACTTCGCACGTTTTCGTCCCAAATGTCCCAAAATGCATTTGTGTGTCTTCTCCTTACTTCACCAGAATCGGCCGAGCCACGTGTTTCGCGCATTCACGTCTCACATGTCCCAAACAAACCAAATGCCATCCATACTTAGTTTTTCCCGCTCTACCCGAATATGTTTTTTTTCAAACTAAATATGAATTTAAGTTACGGCTCTGATACTATCAATTTGAAGACCAAATTCCAAGGACAACAGGCAGAAGGATGAAGTTTTCAAAACATTGGTCATCTCTGTTTTCAAAGACATACGCTGTCATCTTTAGAATGAGACTTCTGAGATATAGCTGAGGCGTCAAAAGAGTTTCAGGTAGCAGACTCTGAAGTCAGTGGGTCCTTCCAAGCGACTGGCCACCTGTCTTCTCCTCCCTCATTCTTTTCTCTTCTTCCATTTCTTTTGTCGTTTTCTTTGTAACGGGTTGAGATACTGCGATAGGCGGTCTTTAATTATTCTTGGTTAAAGAAACGGTTACAAAGAGTAATTGATTTGTAAGTTATATAATGGCCTTCTTCACGCCATTCAGAAAGGAGGAGGAACTTGGCTTATGTTCTAAAAAAAAAGTGTAAATAGATTATAAAGAAATCAATACAGAAGGACTTTCCCATTCTTTGTCTATCTGATCTCTGTTATTCCTTAGCTTTCGTTTATTCTCTTTGTGAAGATCATTTGTCTCAAGTTCGTTAGTCTTACCGATTGCATACTCTTCAACTTTGCAAGCACTGGTGATCTTGTATAACCAAGAAGGAACTTTGTTTCCTTGATTAATGAATATGTGTTATGTTAAGAAACTTTGTGTTCTAAGCAGATGTTATTTACAGAACTTTTTGTCTTTAAATTCCATCTTATTCATTCAATACAAATGATCTTGTTTCAATTCACTGTGACTTTCGCATACATAAAGAATTACTCTAATATCTATAACTCTGCATGTTTCCTTTCTACTCTTTCCCATACTCTCATTTCCTCAGTCCTTTTGTAATTAATGATCTTCAAAGAAAACACTTTCATGATATCCAAGTTTAACCAACAAATCATGCCTTGTACATTTTTAAATAAGTTCATTTCTGAATAAGGGAACCTCTCCCATTAAAGAGGAGGGACTTCTTGTCCCTTGACTGTTGCTCTTCGTAAAGTCCTATCAAGACTTGGTGCATTATCTCCAAATAGGTTTGTGCTCTCCAGAAATGACCAAAGCAAAGAGAAGGTACTCCTTATATGTACAAACCATAATGAGGTCAAAGGTAGTGCCAACGAGTCTTTGTCATACTAGAAATATATGAAGGAATAGTGACTAGGTTTGGATGATGAGGCTCAGGCCACTAGGTTCATATGCAGATAATGCATTGGTGAATCCTAGGTTCCAAGATCACAGAATGGGCATGTCAAGAATAGGAACCTACTTGAGCACCTCTTCAAACAATTACCTACAGGGTAATGGGTAGCCTAGAGTCCACAAATAAGAATCTTACTAAGAATCATCAGAAGAATTCTTAATGAAAATTCCTAGAGGACATGTCATATGCAATCTCAAATCAACATTATGGGCTGATAATGTTGACTCACACTATTAAGAGGCTCTACAGGTAATTCCCCTTAAAATCTGGATGTATGGGAAAGAGGCAGTGTTGCCTATGTCATTAAGGAGATCCCAAGCTTTAAAGACTCATGAAGCAATTGGGTATTAATCTAAGCAAAGATGAACCAATGGAAGTCTAGATATGCAAAGCTGGTGGAATGGGAAGAAATAAGAGAACATGCAATTCAAGATAATGGAGAAGGATCAGACCTTAGTCAAAACATGGGTTGACAAGAAAGCATAGAACAGAAGACCTGTTCAAGAAGGGGCCCTAGTTCTAAACTAGGATGCAGATCAGTGCAAAACCCTTCAGGCAGACATGCCAGAGGTCAATTGATGCCATTTGTTAGTGACCCCTATATGGTAACATGAGCTGTAAAAAGCTAAGGGATGGACTTCCAATTGTCTAGCATTAGATGGAGAGGTAGCTTCCGATTCTTGGGTGTAACAAAATATATGCTTAAACATTGCTACTGAAAGAAGAGATGGTTTCACCCTTGTAAATATGTAGCCTAAACTTTCAGGATTCCTCTAAGTGCGTATGCACATTGTCTTGTTGTAGTGAAGGTTATCATTTACCTTACAGTGCTCCAGCATATTGTAGTTGTTGACTGGTTCTGAGGTTGTATAATTATACAGTTCGATGTGCCTCTGGGTGAATGTTGTAGCAGTCCATGGTCAGGAACAGAATGAAGACCCCAGGATCAAGACAATCCTTCACTACTCCATCAGGAATGTATGAATATCTTCACGATTTTCTTATGAAACTTTAGAATGTAGAAAATGGGGCCAGGTTTCAGAGAGTCACCAATGGATGTAAAAGTTAGGCTCAAGTTTCAAGAACAGGATTAGTATCAGGGTCTATTCCATGACTCCATGCCAACAGTGGATACTTCAAGAAGCAGAAGTGATCCATTAACCTAGCAGGTTGGTGATCTTGTGAGTCACAAAATTGTTGACTCAGATTTTTCCCTTTAGGAAAAATTGGTCGAATGTGACCTTACATCAGGATAAATGGAGGGGTCAGCCTAGTTGTGTGGGTTGTACAAGGCAATCCCATTTATCAAGCCTAGACATTGATGTCAACCCGAAGTAGTGATCAAAAGAACCACAGAAGAGTGGCATGTGCCTCATCAGTGAAAAGTTCCAAGGGACCAAGAATCCAAAGTGGGGTCCCCAAGCGAGCATTTAGGTTCTCCATATGGAGAGATTCTGATAAACTTCATTTGCACTGGCTTATATGAAACTTATAAGGACCAGCGGAAGCCTCCATCGCGTCAACTCGGCATAACTTCGGACTTAAAATATGGAGGTAGACCCCAAATCAAGCATAGGCCCTCCATGTGGTCAAAGTATAAAAAGGCAGAGCCAACCGAGATTGAATCAGCTAAGTATAAAAGAGGCATTAAAGCGGGAGGCTCCACTATGTCTCAATGGCACACCTCCAATGGTCAGGTCCAAGAAGGGTCTCAAACTATGTGTACAGACTCTCCACATGTCCAGGGTCCAAGAATGTTGTTGCTAAATATCCGGAAAAGACAGAGTCGGCTGTTGAAGGAGTATAGAGGACTAGCGGAAGCCTCCATGTGTCAGCTCCACACAAGGCTTTACAGAGGTAGCAGATCTGAAAAGGTGGTCCCTAAGCGAACAGTAGGCATCTTCCACGTGGTCACAATTCGATAAAGGTTTCACCAGGCCTTATATTTGAAAATTCCAAGCTTATTTCTTATGTTCCAACAGAAGCCATCCTACATGCCATCATCGTTAGCGATGGAACTCTCAAAATAAAAGTTCCGAAGTTGCAGGTCCCAAACATTGCACCAGACCCTCCACATGTCTATGGATATCCAACCGTAGTGTCTTTGCCAAGCAGGTTTAGGGACTTAAGCTAGAACACAAAGGAAACAGAGTAGGCCCACGAACTGATGCCAAGTGACTAGTTTGAGTGTAAATGAGATTCAGGAGTGAAAGGGCAGGGGTTTTTGAAGTCTTAATGAGTACTGCAGTGGCTGCCAGGATGTTATGTTCTATCTCAGACAGTGAAACTAGACTGAGCTTTTGAATATTATGAGCCTGAGTTAAACACCTCTTACCTCGACCTTCAGATGGAAATAACTTTCGATTAGGAGATTTTGATTTGAGCAGTGAAGAGACTTTTTGGAAAGTCACTCTTATGTCTGCTACTCAACTGATAGGGCTGTCAAGCTTCTCACCTATAACCATAATGGAGTATGGGATTCCTTTCTTTCCCAACAAGGAACAGTTTGTGGAGGGAATGGGTTCGCTGCATAGAAACCCATCATTGTTGCAAAGGGAATTCATTGCTATTTTGGGGTGTTTAAACAAGAACTCAGATTTATTCTGTCTCCTTCTCTAATTATTCCTATATATTGTAAGGAGGGGTCAGAAGATGTAAAGGGTTGGATCAGTTTTTCTTTAGCACCCTCCAAGGCTTCTTTGTTCTATCAACACTAAAATTTTCCTCTGTAATTTCTATTTCATTAATGTATGTATTAGGAATAGGATGTTGTTAAGTATAATTAGTAGTAGCGTCCGATAGAAGATAACGGTGCTGCTAGTATGACGCCGCCAATAATGTGGAGTACGGTAACAGTCAAAAGTACAATAGGAATGTTGTGGTAAAAAGTAAATATTTGTCGTAAGTGGTCTAGTAATGTTAAAATGTCAAAGTTTGGGTAATTAGAGAAGTAGGGTCTACGTGATTAGGAATTAGAAATATTATATTGGTAATAAGGACAAGGAGTGAGGCCATAAATATTTTGTGTATTTTATTTGTAAAAAGTCTAAAAATGTGGAACCCATGTAAAATGATAAGGTTTATCTTATCTTAAAAGATAAGCTTACATGTACAGATAAGAGTTAAGGTATGGAATATGATTCGTCAGAGTGGATTTCTTATCCTATCTTAGAGATAAGATGGATAAGCCTGGAAGTTCTATAAATAGAGAGGCCACCCCCCTCATTTAGCATAGAAAGAAGTAGTGAGAAATATTGTATGAGTAAGTGTGTGAAGGAAGCCATCAGTTTAAAGGTGTGTTGAAGAAGCCATTAAGAGGTGTAATTGTAAAGTTTCTCCCATAGTTATTGGTGGAAGGCAAGTGAAGTCAATAACACTTGAAGTACCTCATGGGTGAGATTGTAACAATTTCATGTTAATATTATAATTTACACTGATATTTCAGATTTATCATCATTCCTGTCTTATCATAGTCGATGGTATTCTTGTGTTATGTTTGTTGTTTTGTTTCCAGATTACATCCACCAAACTAAAGGCTGTGCATTAGTAAATAATCATAGCATGAGGAGTTCCCGGTGAAGAATTATCATAGTGCCAGATTGGTGATGACATTTTGGTTCCATTTCCGGGACCATTCCTCGTTGGTGGATTTTCTGGAGAGATATTCCCACTTAGTCAAAAATCAATTAGAGGGTAACCTTGTTTTTACTGTGCATAGTAGTTACCATGGTAAAGTCATTTTTTTGAATAGTAGTTACCATGGTAAAGTCATTTTTGCTGGGAATAGTATTTACCCGCAGTAAAGTCACTTTTTACCGTGAATAGTATTTACCGCAATAACTTCACTTTTTACCGTGAATAGTGTTTACCACAGTAAAGTCAGTTTTTACCGCAGTAAGTCAAGTTTTACCATAGTTTACCATGGTCATTTCTATTTTAGTATAGAAAGGTTAAAGTCACTTTCTATTATAGTGATTCCAATTATTTGTGCACATAAGTCTTGTTGATTGTACTTGTGGGTTGGTATTTCACTGTGGTTACTTTTGAAAATGGGAAAGATTCCTGTTTTTTCAGCTCAATCTAATGAAGATGCTTCTTCTTTCATTCAAGAGTTTAAGCGATCTTGTATTTGTAATGGCCTTATAAGAAGGGAACAATGGACTGAATTTTTTCCTACCTTTTTGGATGGTTCAGCACTTAGGTGGTTTGAAACACTAGGTGATAATGTGAAAAATTCATGGGATTTATTAACTGAAATTTTTCTTGAAGAATTTGGTGAACAACAGAAATATGCAGATCTCATGATCGAGATCACAAAGCTATCCCAAGGAGAGAAGGAGAAGATAAGGGATTATCATGCTCGTGTTCTAGAGCTAAGGAGGAAGCTCGATGCCCAGATCCGGAAGGAAGGACTAGCGGATGGGTTGATGAATGACGTGGATAATCTCCTCTGTAAGCACTTCATTCTTGGGATGAAGCTAGAGATCAGAAAATGAGTGAAGTATGACCGCCCAGCTACCATTGAACAAGCAAAGGAGATTGCAAGAAGGCAAGAAGAAAGCATGGAAGAGGAGCCCAAAGAAATTGTTGCTAAAGTAGAGCCTACACCAGCACCTTTGGTCCAGAATCCACAACCACTCCCGGTGAGCACAAATATTTCTCCTAGTACATCTACTGAGTATGAAGATCTACTCAAAAAGATGGGTCAGTTAACTATTAATCTTCTTCAAGGAAAGGAATTTAGTTCTCAGGGAGGAGATAGAGGTCCAAAAAGAAATATTTCTGAAGTTGTATGTTATGGTTGTTATAAAAAGGGTCATTATAAGTATAATTATCCAGATAGAGCTTCTACATCTGGTAAAGGAGATAATGATAAAGGAAAAGTCACCTGTGAATTCTTTTGATGTAGTAGATAAGAGCAGAAATAATGAAGTAGATGTGTTTGTAACAAAAAGAAAGAAAGAAAAAGATAATCAAGATGGAAATGATCCTAAGAAGATGAAAGAAGAAAATAGTAAGAAACATAGGAGAAGAAAGTTGGGTGTGTAGGATTTTCTGATTTCACAGGGGCAAGGACCATACTCCATCTTGGAAGATCTGTCCAAAAGGCCTGCAAATATTACATATGGTCAACTCTTGGCTATGTCTTCTGAGAAGAGGCGGGAGTTGCGAGGTGGACTCAATGCTCGAAGAAGGAAGGAGGTTGAGGTCCCTGTTTTGGAGGCAGAGGCAGATCCCTATGCTCCACAAGCTGAGGTATTATGTAATGGTATTTCAATTCATGATGTCTTAGTTGATGGAGGTGCTGCAGTTAATGTAATGACCGAGTCTGTAATGAATATGTTGGGTTTAAAAATTGATCGCCCCTCAACACTTATGTTAAGGTCATTAAATAAGGGAAAAACTAAACCAGAAGGTGTAGTTTCAAATGTGGCAATATTTGTTATGGGTGTGGTATGTGTGGTAGACTTTCAGGTGATGAAAAATGGTATTGTTGCGTACCCAATGTTGCTGGGAAGACCATGGCTAAGGAGAGTTCATGCAAGAAACTACTGGAATGAAGGCTTCATGACACTTGGACGTGGTAGAGAGAGGGTGAAGATAAATGTGATCCCTCGACATCATAAGGCAGAACCTATGGATTCAAGTGATGAAACTGATGATTGGACATCCTCTGATTACTCTAGTACCAGTGAAGTGGACATAGAAGATGAAGAAAGTGAGGTGGATGTTTCAGTCATGGATATCCTTCCAGTCACACCAACTCATGACCCCATAAAATTATTTGAAGAAGAAGTTGATGATCATCTCCAACAAATAAAGATTGGTGATGCTGTGATGGAGAGTGAGAAGGAATCCTACCTCCAGCTCTTTCAAAGGTACATACACCTATTCACTTTTGATTACAAGGAACTCCATCAAGTAAGTTGGGTAGAACATTGTATTGAGCTGGTAGATGGTGCTAAGCCCATAAAGCAAATGCCATATAGAATGAATCCTAATTTTTCCAAGACTGTAAAAGAAGAAATAGATAAGTTGCTTGATGCAGGATTCATATTTGCTGTGGAGAATTCAGAATGGGTTTCTCCCATTGTGATCTCAATAAAAAAGAATGGGAAGCTACGCATTTTTGTTGATTATAGGAAGCTCAATAAGGCAACAAAGAAGGATCATTAACCTCTTCCATTCTGAGATCAAATCTTGGACGAAGTAGCTGGCTAGGAGTGTTATAGTTTTGTTGATGGATATAGCAGATACAACCAAGTTCGTATAGCAGAGAAAGATCAGTTGAAGACCACGTTCACCACTCCTTGGGGAATGTTTTCTTATAGAGTTATGCCTTTTGGGTTGTGTAATGCTCCAGCAACGTTCCAGCGTTTGATGAATAGGGTGTTCGAACCCTACATTGGGAACTTCATCAGAGTATTTCTGGATGATTTTTGCATCTATGGGAGCAAGATGGACCACCTGCACCAAGATGGAGACAACATTTCAAAGGTTAGATGAAGCATAAGCCTCACTAAACCCTACAAAGTGTGTCTTTGGATGTTCTAAAGGTGTTTTGTTAGGGCATGTTGTATCCAGAGATGGTATTGGTACTGATCCTGATAAAGTTTCAAAAATCAAAGAGTTACCATTTCTTATGAATAGAAGTAAGTTGAGATCATTTTTAGGCCATGTGGGTTACTATAGAAGGTTCATCAAGAATTTCTCAAAGATTGCACAGCCACTAACCCAGTTCTTGAAGAAGGATGTTACTTATGAACCAGGAAATAAGGTGCATGAAGCTTTTGAACAACTGAAGGAAGCCCTGGTGTCTTCACCTATTTTAAAGAATCCAGATTGGAGCAAGCCATTCATTATTTACACTGATGCCTCAGATGCAGCACTAGGAAGTACTCTGAGCCAAAAGGATGAAAATGGGAATGAACATCCAATTTACTTTGGGAGCAGACAAATGAGCAGTGCTGAGGTAAATTATACTGTAACTGAAAAAGAGGCTCTAGCTATCATTTTTGTTGTAAAGAAGTTTAGAAATTACTTGCTAGGGCAGAAATTTATAGTTGTAACAGATCATCAGGCTCTAAAATATATTGTAAATAAGCCTAACCCATCAGGGAGGATAGCAAGATGGATAATTTTGCTACAAGAATTTGAATTTGATATTATAGATAGGCCAGGAAAGAAGCATGTCAATGCAGATGCACTCTCTCGAGCCTATGATGGTTTAGGTTCATCTTGTGATGATGATGATTTCCCAGATGCAACATTGTTATCCCTTGACACAATCCCTAGTGAATACATAGATATTTGGAATTATCTGAATGAATTCAAGTTTCCTGATGGTGCCAATGCAAAGACTAAGAGGAAGATTACTCAAGCCAGTCGTCCATATTCTATTATGCATGGAGTATTATTTCGAATAGGACCTGATGGATAGTACAAGAGGGCAGTTGGACGTGATCAAGGGAAGGAGCTGATAGAAGAATTCCACAATGGTACATGTGGAGGGAACTTCTCTGGACAACTTACAGCAAGAAGGATCTTGGATGCAGGTTATCACTGGCCCACTCTTTTTAAAGATTGTTATAATTATTGTAAGACATGTGATATTTGTCAAACACATGGTAACCGTAAGACTTCATCAGCTCCATTATATCCTATTCTTCCACTTGGTCCCTTTGAAAAGTGGGGAATAGACATTGTAGGTCCACTTCCAACTACCCCACACCAAAATAAGTATATTGTAGTTGCCACAGATTATTTAACCAAGTGGGTTGAAGCTAGGCCATTGAAAACAACTTCCATGGATGAAGTGGCAAGGTTCATATATGAACGCATTGTCACCAGATTTGGTTGTCCCATTAGAAATTGTAACAGATCAAGGAAGCCACTTCATTAATGAGGTGGTAGAAAGCCCTAGTCAATAAGTTTTCTATTAAGCACAGGAAGGCAAAACATACAAGCCAAGCACAAATGGACAGGTGGAATGAACAAATTTTGTGTTGTGTCAAATTCTAGCAAAAGATGCAGCCTTGCAGGTACATAAATGGGATAAAAGGATTCATGCAGCATTGTGGGCATATAGGGCAACATCAAAGTCATCAACAGGATACTCCCCATTTCAGTTGGCTTATGGCATTGATCTAGTTCTTCCTATTGAGTTTGATATTCCCACTGTGAGAGTTATGAAAAATGAAAGGATGGATGAAAGTGATTCAGTAAAAGAAAGGTTGGTACATCTTCATTTGCTAGAGGAAATGAGGGAAATAGCAAAGGATACAAGCTATAAGAAGAAAATGAAGCAGAAGGAATACTTTGATCAAAAGATCCATTGGTCTCCATTTCATGTGAATGACTTTGGTTCTAGTATATGATTCCAGATACAAAAAAAGAAGATAGAGAAAATTTCTTCCAAAATGGATGGGGCCCTACAAAATAGCAGCTGTGCATGAAAATGGTACGTACCGACTGGAGGAATTGGATGGCACTCCCATTACGAAATGGGTCAACCATGACAAGTTGAAGATTTTCCAAGCACCAGAATAGTCTACTCCGAGGACGGAGTAGAAGCTAGGAAGGGGGAAGATGTCGACACTAAAATTTTCCTCCGTAATTTCTATTTCATTAATGTATGTATTAGGAATAGGATGTTGTTAAGTATAATTAGTAGTAGCGTCCGATAGAAGATAACGACACTGCCAGTACGACGCCGCCAATAATGTATAGTACGGTAATAGTCAAAAGTACAATAGGAATGTTGTGGTAAAAAGTAAATATTTGTCGTAAGTGGTCCGGTAATGTTAAAATGTCAAAGTTTGGGTAAGTAGAGAAGTAGGGTCTACATGATTAGGAATTAGAAATATTATATTGGTAATAAGGACAAGGAGTGAGGTCATAAATATTTTGTGTATTTTATTTGTAAAAAGTCTAAAAATGTGGAACCCATGTAAAATGATAAGGTTTATCTTATCTTAAAAGATAAGCTTACATGTACAGATAAGAGTTAAGGTATGGAATATGATTCGTCAGAGTGGATTTCTTATCCTATCTTAGAGATAAGATGGATAATCCTGGAAGTTCTATAAATAGAGAGGCCACCCCCCTCATTTAGCATAGAAGGAAGTAGTGAGAAATATTGTATGAGTAAGTGTGTAAAGGAAGCCATCATTTTGAAGGTGTGTTAAAGAAGCCATTAAGAGGTGTAATTGTGAAGTTTCTCCCATAGTTATTGTTGGAAGGCAAGTGAAGTCAGTAACACTTGAAGTACCTCATGGGTGAGATTGTAACAATTTCATGTTGATATTATAATTTACACTGATATTTCAGATTTATAATCATTCCTGTCTTATCATAGTCGATGGTATTCTTGTGTTATGTTTGTTGTTTTGTTTCCAGATTACATCCACCAAACTAAAGGCTGTGCATTAGTAAATAATCATAGCACAAGGAGTTCCTGGTGAAGAATTATCATAGTGCCGGATTGGTGATGACAGTTCCTCTTGGTTTGCAGTATGTATCTATTGGATATTGTCCCATTTAAGAACTATGGGGAAGGGTACTGTCATTGGTGATATTTGGGTCCCTGTGATACCAGTTTTGGCCATATGTGGATCAACATGTATGATTCTATTTTCTGTTAGTCACATGTGCGTGTTGGAATCTATGCCTATGACATAATTGTTATAACCCATGTCATCATGTGGACTACTTGTTTGTACTTTCCAATGGTGGATTTATAGGTCTTATGATGTGATACCAGTTGTGATCATAGTATGATAATGCAATGATTTATCAGTGCTAGTTTTTTAGTGGTAATGTGTTGAGTTTATGTGTGATCAATTTGACATATGCCTCTAATTAGTGTTGGGCACCCATGGAACATAAGACAAGTTCAAATTCTAACAATAATGAATATTATAAAGCTTGAGATTAGAAGAATATTGTAAAGTTGAAAAAGAGAAAATTAAGTAATAAAGAAAAAGATTGACTAAGTACCAATATTCACATAGGCATTAAAATTTAAGATATTGCCAAATTTTGTTTGCTTCCATTGTGAGTCATGTTTTACAGAAACTCAGGCCCTAGCTTATAATACATATCTGTCAATTATCTTCATATCAGTTCATTTCCTAACTGCAACCTTCAAGATTTGAGTCCTCATGATGCCTGCATCACATCAGATTGATGATGCTCTTATGAAGGGGAGGTAGATGTAATGCCCCCCAGAGGCATATCAGAAATTCAGCCGAAAATTTGAATCAGGGTTATTTGAGTAGGAAGGGCCACATACCTATCTTTTCCTTGCATAATAATGCAAACATCATTGTGCTGAAATTTAGAGGCATCAACCAGAATGAGGATCCCAAGTTAAAGCATTGTGCAAGTTTAGAAGTCATTATGGATAGTCGCTTACTCCAATGACATCAGAAGTCGTGCTCACACTTTGCTTTATTAAAGGATGGAAAATGGTGAGATTTTTGTAACTACTTCATAATTGTAGGCATCTGACAGAACGTTACTTGGATTGATTCCTCTTAATAAAAAATGTTTATACCAATATTTTTCTTAATATCTCCTCATTTTACTGATATGGATAATTTCATCCTCTCTCCTGAAGTAGGTTTAATGTTCGTCCTAAGAGGAAATGGATCTACTACATGTTGTTGCTACATTTGTTGGTAATCTGCATAGGAAGGAAGAAGGTTGATTTCTAAGGGGGTGCTTCATTTGGTGCTGAAGCTTTATCGCCCAATGGATTGTTTTGGCACTTGGTCTACTATTGTCCTAATGGCACCTTTGCTACATGGAGTTCCCATGGCCTGATTCATAGTTAATGTTGGTTCTCAAAATTGCCTCGCCCCATCTGTGACTTTGAAAAATTATTCATTCACGACCTCTGTCATTTTCTCCTTCCCCGTATGGTGCTTGGCTAGTCTTTGTTACCATTTTTAGTCTGCTCTTGGGTCGAGGATCATGTGTAGTTCTATATTTGTCTCATGGTTCCTTTGTTCCTTTGAAAAAGGCTCTGTATTTTGGGTCTCCCATGCTCTGTCCCTTCAAAACTCACATGTGTTCCCATTTTCTTCATTCTCCACAGTCAGAATTTGTCGTCCCTTGCCATTTTTTCCCTAAATACTCAAAGCAGAAATGAGTTGATGTGTCCCTAAGGATCGTGTTTGAGCCTTGTAACATTCTAAACTATCTCTGTCCTTAAATAAAACCTCATTTTCTTACTCGAATGGATGTTTCTCTGTGTTTTACGATTTGGCAGGCATTTATCCTTGGTCAAATTTTTATTATTCAGTTAACAGGGAAATGTGGCACCTCTTGTTTGGACACAAATCAACTTAATACTTCAAAAATTCCTATGAAAAGCCTCATCTTTAAAATGTGTCCACGTGGAGGAATGACGCTCATTTGAAGAATCAACTTTTTGGCTTTACCTTTGAAGTAGCGCCGAGAGGACATGTGGAGGGTTGGCACATGAAAGAGACTCATGTAGGCATTCCGCTGGGTTTCCCATACTTAGACAAATTTTCAAAAGGTTTTCAGGAAGTCCAAGACACATGTGAAGGAATCACACTCATTTAAAGATCTACTTTTTGTCTTTGCCTTGGAGTAGCACCAGGGAGCACACGTGGAGTCTTCCACTGCTTGGCTCATACTTAGACAAATTTTATGCAGTTGGATGCAGTTTGGCGGAACAGGGACACGTGGCGAGATCACGCTCATTCAAGATCTTCTACCTTGGGGACCATTTTGAAATAGTGCTATGGAGACACGTGGAGGAACCACACATGTTCGGGGACCAGCCCTTGAGTTTCATTTTAAAGAAGCACCGTGGGTGACACATGGAGGCCTCTGCTCACTTTGCATTTTACTTAGACTTTTTAACGGCCAAAAGGAGACTACCTTTGGAGCTTGAAAAGTGTTTCACCTTCCATTGAGCTTCAAGCCTTCCAAAAAAATATTTCTAGAGCAGGACACGTGGTGATCCCAAGCTCATTCAAGGTATCAAATTTTCGGGACTGCCTCAAAGTGAGCGTCGTGGTGACACATGGAATTTTGAAAAGTCAAATGAGGATAGGGAAGTGGACCATCAGAGGTAAATTGGATTTTTTGCCTCTTGAAATCAAACAGGGTTAAAGTCTCAGAAATGGCATGCAAGCTTGATAAAAGAAATAGTCAAAAGCTTTGCTCCGGTCAACGACGAAGGTGCGTGGAATTTCGGGGGAAATTTGGAAAAATATTCCTTTTGAGAGAAAAGGGGCTAAAAGCATAAAAGGGGAAGCACTGGGTTCCACCGTAGGATCCATATTTAGACACGTGTCAGGTCCATTTTTCAAGGGTGGAGCTGCCAGGTAAAACTTGGAAAATTTTCCATTTTCCAAAAAAGGTGTGAAATGGCAGAATTTCTTCCATGGTTCCGCTAGGACCCACCTTAGGACATATGTCGAGCACATTTTCAGAAGCGGAGCTACAAAGAAAAATGGAAATTTTTTCCATTTTTTCAAAAGGGCCACAAAATGTCAAAGGAAGCCCCCGAGCATCCACAAAATCAAAAATCAACAGCTGCTGAGCATCTAAATCTGATTTTCCCTTCATTTTTTCTGTAAAAATCCTTAGAGTGTGAGTCTTCATGATTTTTTTCTATTTTCTACATTCCAAATAGATGAGCAAGTTAATTTTGATATCTAGAGTTTGGTGGGGGAGATCTGGAGACGTCTTTCACCATTAAAATAGTGTGACTCTCAAGCCCAATCTAGTTTTCCATTTTTCTTCCCCTGAGCACGCAAGGGGTCAGATTTGATTGAAATGGGGTGGAATTTTTTGGTGAATGGATGGAGGCATGTTTTTCTTGAGAATGGAATTGAATGCGGAAAGAAACTGAAGATATTTTCCCTCGACCACCTTGAGACTTTTATAGATCTAATTTTGTGAATCATGAAAGAATCATGGCAAGCACTAGTGTATTTAAAGTTTTTTTCTTTTGGGAGGAAGGGGCTCTATTGGAGATGATATAAATGCCATGAATTCATTATGTAAAAGGTTGGGATTTTTTGTCAATATCAGGACTGATTTTCTCCAGCAGAAAAAGCTTGACAGAGCCCATCCATTTTGAGAAGCCATCTAGAGAAGCCTGTATATCTCTCTTTGTGTCAAATTTGATCATGTCAAGGTGGTTTCAAGTCCATAGCCATTGAAAAGATCTGATATTTTTCTGGAAAATTTCCCTTGCAGAAAAATTTGATCAAACTTTGAGTTATTCTGTGTTAATCTTGAGTAAAGTGTATTTATTTCATTTCTGAATGCATGCAAGTATTTTTTATTATTTTTGTCACAATCTTGTACCAAAATATAGTCCAATCAGATAGGTCTCAGTCCTTGTGATAGTTTAGTGGCATCTATAATTTAATTTCTCAGAAGATCCTTCATCTGGTAATGGGATAAATAGTTTAAAATCACTTTTTTTTCATTGTGTTGTTAGAGCTTATCTGTAAGCCTCTAGGCGTACCTCAGGCGTGAGTTGGTTTAAATCTTGGTGCTTTATTGGGTCCTCTAACTCAATCCTTTGTGACATAATCCCACAGGTTATTTGAAAGAGTTCTAATTTGGGCCTCCATTGAAGCACATATTCTAGTTTAGGAAATAGTTTAACTTTTTGTGGCATTTTTTTGATTGAATCTTTCCATTTTGCATAAGCTCTCAAGGATCTGGTGAGTCAAGTTCATCTTGTCTCCCCTCCCACCAAAAAATCTATTTCAAACAACCAATCCTATCCATACCACCCATGTTTGTTCTCTGTATACCCACTCTAGACCAAAATCCTTTTACTAAAGTATGCAAAATAGATCAGGTTTCCAAATGTCTTTAGTAACATTTACCTTGTTGTGAGAATATCTCCATAATCTGGAAGTGACAACTTGTGAGAGTCAGATTTGGTGTGTTGATCATATTTTCCCCAAGGCCTTTCTCTATAAAATTTATGCAATAGAAAGGTACCTATATCTCCTTTCAAATAACAGAGGTTACACAATAGGTTCTCTTACCTTGGTTGAAAGGTACAACCTAAAATAGTTAGGAAAACATCACATCCTTTTGAGGTGCTATCCATCTCTCCTCAAATCCAAGTAACAAAGGGACAACTAGATTTCTCCCCGGTTATAAAACGTCATACATTTATGATCTATCTACCTCTAATATCCCTGTTTAATCTGTGTTTCTTCTTGGTTTGAAAAGGAGACCAAATTTGGGTACCAACACAACTCATTCCATCAAGATGATAGTAGAATGGGTAAATTTTCAAGAGGACTATTACAGGAGAAAATATAATTTAGTATTGTTTTTCCTATTTCTTGATTTTGCTAATGGTACACAGAATGATTCTTGACTTGAGATTGGTATGGTGAACAATTATGATGTTTGATAAAAGTATTTAGTCTTAATTATTTCCATTCATCATATTTTTTGTTACAGTCAGGATTGAAATATTAATATGGTCATGTCACAGTCATCATGTATGTAAGTTATCCATAAATAAATCTAGAACCTCATAGAAAATGTTGTATCAATTTTTTTGGGAGTCTTTATTTCCTGTGTTAAGTAACTGGATGTGTATTTACAAATATTATTTGAGTTAGGTTATTTGTTCCCCTATTTTAGATCTTGTAATAGGGTGATATATATTCACATTCAAGACAACATTGAATTTTGATAAGTGAAATAGAATTAATAATTGGTGTTGAATGTAAATGAGAGGTGGACTTTTTTGCTCTTAGTGAAATTATGGAACTTCATAGTAAGACACTTATTTGGTAAACTTAGAGGTTTCATACCCTGTTTCAGGACACTCAAGTTTATCCATGCACTAACAACTAAAGCCATAGAGGGAGACAAACGTTGGTTTATGAGTTGGAGTGCATTTGGAAGTTTAATTAATATGGTCATAGTCCTAGTGAGACTTGCAGCGGTAATATCAGTGGGAAAATAACTAAGGAAACTTGAAATTTCTTCTCTTGGATAGTCTTCAAGAAAATACTCGAAAGCTATAGGGTAAGAAATAATGAAATCCATTTTACTTGCAGCGGTAATATCAGTGGGAAAATAACTAAGGAAACTTGAAATTTCTTCTCTTGGATAGTCTTCGAGAAAATACCCGAAAGCTAGGGTAAGAAATAATGAAAGCCATTTTAAAAAATCATTATGAGGGGATTGTTTGAGTGTTAAAGAAGTAATTACACCAAAATATATATTCTTTCCCATCTTATCCTTGACACTTTTGAGACATACTATAGATAGGCCAGTGAAGAATTAAGGATATGTAAAGAAATAGTATTTAAAGGATATAACGAAGGAGCCGAGGCATGTAATTTTATAATAAATATATTTATAGCCTAGCCTAGATTATCTTTAAGGGATTTTATTCCAATAATAAATCTAAACTGAAGAATATTCTAATAGTGTGTCCTAAAAAGGACTATGTGGAATAGTATCCTAAAGGAAGTAAGATAAAATTGCATGGTTGAGTGAGTAAATTGAAGAGAGGATACCTGAGGTTGAATACAAAAGTCTTTGAGTAAAAGGGAATAGGAGATGCAAAATAGTTTAAGGATCAATAGTTTAATAATCAATCATAAATTTAGTGACATTCTATGTTCAAATGATTGACATAGTTAATTAAATTTGGTCTTGAAGCCCCAATCAGCAGAATTTTTATCTTTGGATGATTATTGGTCCATTTGGTGAAGAAGTTCATATCAAATCTAGTACATTGAGATCTAATGGGTTCAAGTGGTTTTGATTTAGTAGACCCCCAATTTTAAATGAAGAGAAATTTAAGGTTGATAGGATAGTGCAAGCCAGACTAGAGTTCTATAATACATTAAACAACACTAAGATGATAAAAAATTCACTTTAGAAGATCACAATGCATGGTCTATTAGGTATAAAAAAGGGAAGAAATCAATTCTTGATCACTAGAGTCTTACTTTCCCAAGACTAATGAGGGAAAATGAAAAATGGTAAGATTCAAAGAACTCATTCATGTCATTAATCGTTATGAATATTGTTGTAACATTTATTAGAGGTAGTTAGGTCATATGTTTTATGTACAAAAGTTGAGATACTATTCAAGATCTTATTTTTGTGCCAAACATGAGAAGAAGACTATCTTAGAATGATCTCAGGACAAATTGGAAGAAGTTTTGAAAAAAGGAACTATCGAATGCATGAGATTATTTAATCTTTGCATCATTATAAAGTAATTCATTGATATGCGAAGTGTGATTTTATAGGTTCTGCATCACTATTGGTATGAGAGATGAGAAAATATTAGAGGTAGTTAAGAAGATGAGTGAAGAGAAGAGTTTGAAAATAAAACATAAATCATGGATATGTGATGCTTGAATGGATGAAGAAACCAGTGCTAGACAATTATTAGACAAACACAAAGCATGTTCAAGTGAGGATAGGAGAACAAGAGCAAAAGAAAAGGTTGGAAAATATGATGTCATAAAGAAGAGACTTGATGGAAATAAGGAAAGAAAGAAAAGGAATGAGAGTTGAGGGTCATTATACCTTGGCAATCAGATTGGACAAATGATGAAGATGAATTATAACAAACATTATACATTGTTAAAAAGAGAGGAAAATATAAGAGGAAAGGAGTAAGAGTTTGGAAAGATAAAGATACTTTAGGATGCAAGAGGAGATACAATATTTGAATATATATGTGGAAGATTTACTAGTGATGGTTAAATGAAAAAGTTAGGAAGAGAAACAGGTTGTAATAGTGATTAATAAGAAGGCCAAATGGCCAATAGATCTAATTGTGAGGAGGAGGAAGAACGAGAAACTGAGAAAAGAGATAAGAGAGGAAGAGAGGAAGAGAGGAAGTTGAATAAAGATGAGAAGAGACTGATAAAGAATGAAATTGAAGTTGACAATAAATAGTATATGAAGAGACTCGGAGTTTGGATGAGCAAGAAGTGATTACAAACTTATTAGTTCCCCTTGAGAATGATTAAGAACAAAATATCGAAGTCAAGCAACATGGTGATGAAGTAGAATAGATCATTGATAAAGCATCCTCTAAGGCTACAAGGCCTCGCTATTATATTTGTAATCTTTACTTAGAGTGTATAAATGCAGGTAATGAATATGAAAAACTAAAAATTATGTAAATTGCTAAAGAATAAGATGAACAAGCTGAAAATTAATAACGAAATGATGGTGATGAATATTTGACAGTCGATGAAGAAATTTTGTAGCAAAAAATTGTTCAAGGACCTAAGAATTAATAGTTGTTTGATTATCAGGAAGATGACAAGAGGGGAGAGAAGGAATTTATGGAAATACTAAAAGCTGAAGAGAAGGAAAAAAATACATGAAAAATAAAATGAAGTCAGAATTGAGCAGCAATCACATGTTCAAGAGGAGGATGTGAAGATTGAAGAAGATAATGAATAAGAAGAAGTGGGAAGGAAGAATTAAAATCCCCTGAAAGGTTGGATTCTTCTACTTAGTAGCCATGGCATGGAGATATTTCTTGGTAGAGTGAGGGAGACATATTTCCTGGGCAAGTAGATATTGGGGTGGAGAATTTATTCCTCTTCCCCTTCTTGATTTGTGTCCACAAGGAGGTGAACAAAATTCTTCACTACTCATCCCTGAAAGTCTGTTGAACATGGAAAAGAATAGATTCAACATTTCTCTTATTGAGTGATTGATGGGTATCAAGAAAAACATTGATGCAGTCAGAGCTTAGGAAAATTGGAAATGAGCACCTCTTAGAGACCTATTAGTTGTGTCCATTTCCAATAAATATTTCCTTTTCCTGTTGATGGTAGAAGAATAAGATCTCATAGCTATTAATGGGGGACCCTATTATGGATCTAGGGAGGTCTGAGTCTGATGCCTACCCTGTGTGGGTTAATCTCGTAGTAGTACCATTGGAATATTGGGAATGAGATGTCTTGAAAGGGATAACTAAGGCTTCAGGGGATCTCATGTCCATCGACCAAGCCACTATTGTTCAAAAAATGATGATTGTAGCTAGGATCTGTATGAATGTAACCCCTGGTAAGATTATCCCTTTGTCTATTTGAATAATCTCTAATCAGGTTTTTATCGATGAAGCTCTACAGTAAAAAATATTCCCTTTTTATCGTAGCAAATGTAGGGGTGTAGTCCACATAGTGAGCACTTGTTCTATCACTTGTATTGAATGGAAACTGTATGATGGAAAAGTGACAAGCGAGCGTGGGAATCTAAAAGCAACTTTTCCTTGCACCCGACCTCCCAAGGTCGTGCTGAGACAGCTGGTGGGGATTACAATATGTGTGGGATGCAGACAAGCTAATTGGGCAATCTAATGTCTTCGACGCGAACTAGTGGGAATTGCGAATCTAAGGTAAAAAAGGCCCTCCTAACCTAAACTGGTGTGATAGATCAATCAGCAAGGATGACTGCTCGAAGGCTCCAATCAATATCGAGCTCTGGTGTGATTTGGTCTATAGGTTATGGAATATGTGGAAAATGTCCTGGGATAGTTTCGTGTATATCTCCAGATAAGGTCATAGGGCACATGGTAAATATAATTGACTCTATGGGTGATTCTCTAGCCTAGTCCAGAACTCCTTAGCTTTGTTAGCTGCTATGTCTAGCAAGGATAACTGTTTGATGATGAGAGGTGGAAGTGGAGTAGATCTAAATACTAGTGTATGTAGGCCAGCATCTATGTTTGATTCACCTATGGGCTCGTTGGGTTGTGGGATTTGTGGGTCACAACTGTAGATTCATATTTGTTGTGATCCTAGTATGGTCATGTGAAGAATCAATTCCTAATCCCTAGTATCCAATAATCATATGCCCTTTCAGCTTCTATATTCATAATTAATAATTGTGTGATCTTCTCATAATATCTTATAGGCGTTTGTGCAACCTGAAGTCTCAAGCTAGTATCTATATCTGTGAGAGTGTCTCCTACATCTGGCTGTGGGACCAAAGGATCACAAGCAAAGGTCTGCTCTCTTTCAAACCCTTCTACAGTCATGCGGATATGAATCTAGGTAATCTGTAGTTTGGTTGATTTGACCAAAATGTGTGTACTTGGTCATCTTCTATGTTTAACCCATGCAGTTGGAAACTGATTTGTTGTAAGTTTACCGTTGTTTGGAAGACTTGGATCCTGAGATTCTGATCTATATCAGTTATGGCTATGACGAGATTGGGTTGGGGCATGATTGGCTCGAACACATATTGCCTGGGCTCTCTAGGTCCCGTGATTTTCATACAAAAGCAATAATATAAGCTAATTGCAGAAAAATAAAATTAACTATGTGAAGTATGTCTATAACATATATAACTTCTATATTTTTGTTATTTTCTGATGAATTTTATAAATGAATTTGAAAGAGCAGCTATTTTAATATCTAGAAATTGACAATTAACCTAGTGTCAAATTATAAAACAAACAAAGTAACTGAGTATAGCTACTTGCCTGTGCAGTTGTAAATCTATTCTAAACAATGAAATAACTGATCTAATCTATTCAAAAGAATCTCGATCCTACCTCAGAAGTGATGAAAGAATCATAGTCTCTTAGAAAATATCAATCCCCACAGCTTCCCTGGCAATATCGAAAGTAAGATTGACTGAAATAAAGTAATTAACTACTCTATTTGATATGATTCTAATTAGAACTTTGAAAGCTAGAACCTGGATTCTGCAAAACAGTGGCAAATCCGATGGTGTGTGTGATCTTGTCCCCTCAGTGTGATCTCCTCATTCCTTCATGTTCACGTGGATCCAAAAAATCATTTAATGCTAGCATCAACAGAAGTAGATATTGGGACAAAAGCAGCTTAAGATACAGACTGAATACAATGCGAGTAGGGGAGGGATAGCGCAAGAGTACAGAGCTTGAATTATGCAATTCCTAGTGGGATTTATCGTGAGTCACGCAACATAAAACGTCCAGAACCTGAAACTATCTTGTTTGAAGAACAAAACCTGTAACTTTAATGGCTTTTTATTGAAAACAAACTATTCTACTCCAATGGATTGGATAAAATATCAACAGTACTTGCACAAGATGGATATGTGGCTTCCTAACAGCAAAACAACACTAACTAAGCATGCAATGAAAGAAAGTAAGAATTCCAAGTAAAATGAAAGACTAATCTATTGCAATGAGAAATTCAGAGGCAAATTTGAGGGGCCATTTGCTTGAGCACAAGCCAACTATTTATAGCATTTGCATTTACCCAAGGTAAAAACCAAATAGAACTCTTAAACTATAAACAATGGAAAAAACACTATTCCAGGGGACCAAAATCATTAATGCAAGCCCATGGAGGTGAAAAAAAGCTGATGAATCATTGATTTTTACGTGAGTCGCGTTAGAAGATAGTTATAAAAAATGTGTAAAGGACCGCCACCCTGAGTAGGGCAGCGGTTACAGGACCACCACCCTATTTAGGGCGGCGGTCACGAGACTGCCGCCCAGGTAGGGCGGCGGTTTCATAGCTGAAGAGAAAAGGCCAAGAAAATAAGGGGAAAAGAGAAAAACAAAGCACGTGGGGGCTAAGCGGGGCATGCGGGATGATAACACATACTTGGAGAGCTTTTCCGGATCCCGAACACCTTGCGAGGAGACCTGTATCATCATTGGGGTACGTGTTACGTTGTTCTGATGGTGCAGTACCCTACAATTTTGGGTACATACATATTGCCCCCCTCGGAGAAGCATTTTAGCCATGAAGAGGCGTAAAACGGTGGGTCCGAGTATGGCGGTTCTGAAATGGGAAGTTGAAAGTTATACCTGATACATTCGTATGTCAAAATGATGCCATCCGAAATTCCCACTCCCTGCAAAATGAAAAGAGAACTCAAGTGCAGATAGACAAGATAGATCAAAAAATAAACACTAAAATAATGGGAAATGAGGACGTACCATTTAAGCGGGGTAAGAACTTACCTCCGTCGGCGCTCCAACCCTATGAAAAAAAAAGCATTTTAAAACAAGTCAGGTTGATATATATATGAAAGTGGGCCCATTTTCCTATTCATTTGTGCACGTTGATTTGATTGATTTTGAGCTCTGGGACCCGCGGTGATGGTTTCTTATGAGAGTAGAGTCAAAACATTCGTGACAAGGTAGTGATCATGCCTCCACAAGCGGAACATATCATCCTGCGAGATCACATGTTAGTTTTCCTCAATTTATCGTTTTTCCCCCCTTAATTTTAAAATGCTAAAATCTTTGTCATTGGGGGGGTTATTTTTGCAAATGTTAGGTTCAAAAGGTCCATCTAGGGGGGGGCTCCTACTGGGTAGGCTTTGTTTTTAGTTAAAATGGTCCCTTTTCATATTTTTTGGCCTTTTTAAGTTTAAAAACCCACGTGGGTTTTTAGGACATGACTGCCGCCCTATTCAGGGTAGCGGTTACACGACCGCTTCCCTTAAGGCGGTGGTTATGAAACCGCCTCCCTGCTCAGGGTGGCGGTTTTGCATAGAATGCCAAAAGAACATCTGTTTGACATTATTTTTGCATTTTTAGCATTTCTATGTATTTTCATGATTTTTCTAATGTCACTTGGATGCTAACTTGCTTTGTTTTCTGTGTTTTTGGGTGTATGTAGGCAAGGGAGGAGTAAATTCAGTGGATCCGAGAGAGAGAGTGTGACTAGCTCCCAGCAGTACTAGATGCACTTTCACAGGATGAGGAGGACACTCTTAAGAGGGCCAGGATACTAGGTATCTCACACGTTCCACATGTTGCACCATCCAATCACATTCTTTGTGACTTATTCTCCTATTGGGATGCTGATCGGAACACCTTCCGATTACCAGGGGTCTGAGGGGAGTGGACCATCACACTAGAGGAAATTTATCGTATTCTGGGGGTCCCGATCATTGGGAGATGTTTTACCATTGAGAAAGAAGGTTCGCGGGCCCAGATAACACAGTGGGCCACTTATATGGGAGATGCAGTTATCTCCACGGGTTCGAAGAAGGGGGTCAAAGTTTGGTCTATTCCTAGCTTGCCCATCCCCTTCATTTGTCAGGCTATTATGGGGATCCTTGCCTTAAGACTGATCGGGGACAAGGGAGGAGACACACTGTTATATTGCTGGTCCCCCATCATTGCACAGATCGAGGGCCATGTCTGGATTTACACCTGGGGAGCAGACATACTTGGGACTACCTACCATGACTTGTACAGGGTAGTCTGTTTACAGGGGCATTCTTTGAGCCGCCCAACCCAGGTCATGAGTTGGGTTTATGAGCACTTCATTCCTTATGGTAGAGGTGTAGAGGTGACAGATCCTGGAGCTGTGAGGGCAACCAGATGGACAGATATGTTGGTGCTTAGAGCACCTCATCAGCTAGTTGCCTCTCTGACCACCGATGACATGAAGGCCACACCATATCAGACCATGGTAGGTATATGGGGTGAGGAGGCTCTTAATTTGATCTCTTGCTCCACCACAGGGCAGATTATTGACAGAGTGGGGCGAGTGGAGATGCACCCCTTTGGCTGAGTTCCTCAGCAGTTTGGCCTACCTTACATGGGCATGCTTCCCCTAGCAGCGCCAGTATACAGGTCAATTCGAGAAGCTAGAGGAGGTACTTAGAGGCCAGGGTTGGACATTTGTTACTCTTCGCATTCCTATTACAGCCAGGAGGGTAGTACGTGCTCAAGGGAGAGTCGGTGCTCCTCAGGAACCTTTACTTCGGATTTCTGTGAGTCCTGCCCATAGCAGTGATGATCCAATTGACATAGACTTTGAGTTTAAGGATTTTACATGGGGAGATACTAAGGAGGACAGTGATCCTGAGTGGCATGACACTCAGGATATCATGCAGGTAGAGAGGGCCAAGTAGAGTGCAGAGAGAGTTACTCTGGTTTCAAAGGATCCATTCTCCCAGGGCCATGGTGGGGAGGAAGATTCCACTGTAGGATGCTACATTGCTCTAGCCATGGGAGGATTACCTCAGTCAGCGGTGGCATCTGTGGCAGGTGCGGACCTTAAAGATCCATCCTGGAGGCCTGGTGATCCAAGTAAGTTACCATCCTTCCTTTTGACATGTTTGTTTTTAATTAGGATTTCCTTAGTTATTATCTCTCCTTTTGTTTGCTCTTGTATTTTATCTCTTGTTTTGTTTCTAATTTATTTTCTCCTTTGTTTGTAGAGACCGTTGATGAGTGGTGGGACTTGATTCATAGGGTATGCATTGATACCCTAATGATCCCCATAGAGAGGACCCACGCAAAGTTGTCTGTGGATGCTAGGGAGCCCTCAGCAGCTGGTAGACACACTGACATCTTTTCCCCAGTTTGGCATGTGGCCAAGATGGTATCAACTCTCTGCACACGGAGCTAGCAGAGTATAGGATAACCGAGCACCTGATGAGGATTCATTCTCATGGTGAGATTACGGCTGCCCCTTAGGATCCTGAGCCCTTCGTGCACTCAGAGTTCTGGTGTAGCTGAAGTCCTAGGCACAGGCATGCACCTTCGGAGGGGTCTCATAGGGGTTGAGAAGACACTTGGCTCTCCTATATTTTGTATGATATATTCTTTTATATATCCCAGGCTCTTTGAGTGTTTTGACCATGTTTAGCGCATGATGGCATTATACAGGAATTTTGATATATATATATATATATATATATTCTTTTTGGATCAGACTTTTGGCATTCGTGGATTTTTTTCCTTTCCAGTTTCCTCATGTAAATTATGATGTTATGCATGTATGCTCTTTAGAATGTATGAAATGGAGAACAAATGATACAAATGTTTTACTTTCTTTTTGTATTTCATGATGCTGATATATGATAATGTAGATACAATGTGATTTTGAATCTTAGTTTCTGTAAGCAATTTTGGATACTTCATATTTGTTTTAGTCAAAGTGGTGAAGACAAACTGGTACGATGAGTAGATAGACTTGCCCCTCTCCTAACTCCACACAACTAGTAAGATGTGAGGGCTCATCACCGAGAGCTAGAAAGGGCACAAGTTATGAAATGTGTTGAAATGGTAGTGATGAGAGATAGACAAAGCTTTAGCGGAACCAAATTAGGATAATACTAGCTTACTCCACTCAAGTGACTTCGTAGTTTTGGGATGCAAGTTGCTTTGCAATTTATCTAGACTTAGATCTATAGATGGCCACATGGTATACAAAATATGGGTTTTTAGGATTTTTAATTCTCTTGGAATTTTGGACATCTGATTCATTTGTTTTTGACTCAAGAATTCAAGACTTGAATTGTTTGTCTATGACCTTTTAAATTTGTTTGTCAAGAGGACCCCCTACACCTTGCCCCATGCTACTAGTAATAAGTATGGGCTTATCACCATAGTCAAGATATAGGCAAGTAAGGGAATTTCCATCCTTTCCCAACCCTGTGTCACTAGTAAGAGACGCAAGCTCATCACCGAAGGTTGGTGGGGCAAGGAAATGTGTAAATTTAAAATTTTCTGTTTGATTCTATATTTGACTTGTTTACTTGAGCAAAATGTCAGTGTGTTTTTATTTCCAAAGAGATATACGTACGGGATAGATGTGACACCATGAAGCTTCTAGAATAAACCATAGGCAAGACACCTATCCTAAGAAGAGACAAAAAGTGAGAACAAACCTACAGATCTTGGTATGGTTACCGTTAAGACCCTGTCATATCTAGCTTTATTTGATGAAGTGATTCTGAAATAGTTTGATGATATCATGGAAATAGAGAATTATGATTAGAGCGTTTATGCCAACAACATCATGAGTTTGTAATGAATTACTTTGAGAATAAATTCCTTGATCACAAATTTGTACGAAACAAGTGGACAAAATGATCCTAACTATATGAAGATGCAATGTAGATATAATTATATAAATAATGCTAGCTAATTACAAGTAGAATCATTTGAGGTGTGGGGAATTTACTGTTTCACCAAACTCCTCACCTTCCAGCATACATAGGAGATATGCACCATTTCCATAGTCCTTCATGACTCGGTATGGGCCCAACCATTTGGGCTGGAACTTCCTTCCTTTTCCAGTCTTTTTGTCGATCTGGTTATCCAGCCTTAAAACTAGATCACCTTCACATATATCACATTCATATACCTTCTTGTTATACTACCGGCACATCTAGTCAACATAGATTCTTGTCCGTTATTCAGAATCTAACCTAGCTTCATCTAGGCTTTCTAGTTGGGAGAGACGTGCTTCTCTATAAGCGTCTTCATCCAGGATCCCTTGTAATGAAATACGGAGACTAGGTATTTCAACCTCCAGTGGGAGAACTGCTTCTGCACTGAATACTAGTGAGAAATGAGTCGCTCCTGTTGGTGTTCTTATTAAGGTTCAGTGGGGCCATAAGGCCGGATATAACTTTAAATGCCAATCTCATTTGTTTTCTTTCACCGTTTTAAGGAGAACGGCTTTTAATGTTTTGTTTGTCGCCTCAGACCTATCCATTGGCTTGAGGGTAATACAAGGAGGCTGTATGATGGCTTATTTTAAATTTATTGCATAATTCACAAACTTTTTCATTCTTAAAAGAAGTCCCATTATCTGAGATAATGACTTGCAGGACACTGTACCTGCAAATGATTTGGTTCAAAATGAACTTGGCGATTACAGAACCTGGCACAATAGTAAGAGGCATAGCCTCTACCCACTTGGTAAAATATTCTGTGGCCGTGATTATGAAATTATGGTTGTCTGTAGACGAGGGAGAGAATTTCCCTATTAAATCTAGGCCCCACATAGAAAAGGGCCATGGAGTAGCGATTGGTTGTAGAGCTTGTGCCGGCATGTGAATCTCATGAGAGAATTCTTGGCATTTATGACACCTTCGTATAAACTCTACTACGTCGTGCTCTAGAGTGGGCCAGAAATAGCCCATTCGATGTATTTTACGAGTGGTGGCATGGCCACCCAAGTGGCCTCCACACATTCCGCTGTGAGATTCATGGAGAATCTTCTTGGATTCTTCTGTGTCGATGCATCTTAGAAGCATTCCATCGAACACTTTCCAATAGAGGACTTGTTCTATGATGACGTATTTAGCTACGATAATGCGTAACCGCCTTCTTCATTGTGGTGTAGCACCTTCTTGATATGTATAGTCCATGATATAATTAATGATATCAGCGTACCAAGGACACTCAGAGATAGAAGGTCGGGTTTCAACGTAGTATACGCACTCATCTGGAAAGTCCAGATCTACTAGATCACCTCCATCTAATGGATTATCAGCTAACCAATCCATGATGATTTTTCCTTTAACCGACTTCTGATTTACGAATGTTAATTTCAAATTCACCCATTAAGGTTATAAAGTGCCCAGCCTTTTTAGACAAGGACCCTTGCGTGAGGAAGGTTCGTAAATGTTCTATTTTTACAATGACCTTTGTTTCTTGATTTAGCATGTAATGTCTTAAGCGTTTTGTTGCAAAGACTATGGCGAGGCATTCTCATTCCGCTTGTGTGTAGTGTGTTTCATAGTCGAGCAATGTCTGGCTAATGAAGTAGATCACACGTTCTCTATTGTCATCATCTTCTTGAGCCAGCATACAGGCTAGCGAGACATTGGTGGCTCGCGAATATAAAATTAATGGGTGATCTCGCTTAGGTGGCATTAGCGTAGGTGGTGATAACAAGAAACGCTTAACTGCGTTGAAAGCTTCATTGCAGTCTTCGGTCCAATCAATGTTATAATCTTTCTTGAGTAGATTGTTGACTGGATGAATGGCAAAACTTAAGTCCGGGATGAATCTCCGGATTGTACCAAGTTTTTCGAGAAATGATCTGATTCTAGATTCATCTGAAGGTGGGACCATTTCGAGAACAGCCTTAATTTTGGTTGGGTCAACATCAATCCCACGTGATGATATAATGTAACCTAGGAGCTTCCCTCCTGTCACACCAAAGACACATTTTTCTGGATTTAGCGTGACTCCATGTATTCTATCAGACGTGAAAGAATGATGTGAAGCACTTCTGGATGGTCACAACGCTTCTTGGCCTTGCCCAACAAGTCATCTACGTAGGATTCCACAATTTTATGAATAAGATCATGAAATATATACGTCATAGCCCGTTGGCATGTAGCACCAGTGTTCTTGAGACCGAATGGCATAACAACATAGCAATAGGTTCCCCAAGGAGTTATAAATGTGGTTTTAGCTTGGTCTTGTTCAGATATTCTGATTTGATTATATCCTGAGAATCCATCCATGAGAGACAAAAGCTCAAATCTAGCTGTTGCATCAACAATGACGTCTATGGATGGTAATGGGAAGTCATCTTTAGGACACGCTTTGTTAATGTCTCGGAAGTCTATGCAGATGTGTATCTTTCCATTATTTTTTAGAACTGGAACAATATTAGATACCCACTGAGAGTAATCAACTAGTTTGATGAAACCTACTTGGAGGAGATTTATTACCTCCTCTTTTACCATGAGAGCTACTTTGGGTTTCATTGGTCTTGATTTTTGCTTAACCGGTTTTGCATCTGATTTAGTGATGAGGTTGTGTACCACAATGTGGGATGCAACTCCTGTCATTTCCTTATAATTAAATGCAAATGCCTTCTGATGTTCCTTAAGGATCCGAGTGTGTATTTCTACTTCTAATGGAGTTAACGAGGATCCTAACTTCAAAATCCTTGGTTCATCTTCCGTTTTGATGTTAATATCAATTATTTATTCGATTAGAGAAGCGTTACCTTCTTCAAACTCAGGCGGGGCTGGGGGTAGCTCCAGCTCCTCTCCATTCTCGACTATGTATATGTTGAGTTCCTTTTGTGGGGGAAGCTCTGTCATGGGATTCCGGTAATAGGAAGATGAATGCGGGATCAAAGATAAATCTATTGCATGATGGGTGAGATGTAATTCCGCATAGGTGTTTAAGAAATCAAGAGTGGTTGTATCACTATCGATGTGGTCTAGGATAGCAGATTTGTTTTCATTTCCATTTAAAAGAGGATTTGAAATTGTTTTTATCAATGGTTCATCACGAAAGGGATACCATGAAACAGAGTATCCTTTAACTTACTGTTTGGAGTAAAGCATGATGTTGAGGTTGTTATTTAATCGGCGAGAAGATTTTGTTTGCGCGGGATTGGTTCAATTGATATGAAGTCAAATTCCTTGCTTAAATTCAATACAGCCGTTTTATAGAGTTGTAAGTGCTCAGCTCTGGTTTCATATACTTCAGAGACTTGGTTTGCTACCAATTTCGAGTCTCCTAACACTCTGATGGTATCAACACTGATTCTCTTAGCTAGGATGAGGCAAAGGAGAAGGGCTTCATACTTGGCATCATTGTTAGTGCATTTGAATTTCATCTTAAAGGTAAATGGTAGGACTTTTCCCTCGGGAGAAGTAAGGATTACACCTGCCCAAGCTCTGTAACGACATCTAGCTCCATCGAAATGGAGAGTCCAATACTTACCTGGGAACATATATGTTGGGACACTTGTTGTGTTAACGTTCTCTACTTCTATCATGCAGAGATCCACTACTGGAAGAGAGCTAACACCTAGGGTACACCCCATGCCTACATAATTAAATGGTAGGAACATTGGTAGATCTTAATCTAGTAATTCAACAATGTTTGCAGTAGTTCCTAATGATACTATTTCTATAGTGTTAGCCTCATATTTGGGGGTTAGGGTTGCCTTGGCTAGGCTCATAGTTTCGAGATCTGTCGTAGGTACCAAATTTTCTTTTGGTTTTGTGTCGGTAGGTTTATTAAGTTGGTGCATTGGGAGTTCAAACTCCGAGTGTATGCTTGGTCTTTTCTTTAGGTTAGCCAGGTGTACATCGAATGGTTTTGGATCACCTTTGGCTATGAACACTTTTCCTAAATGCAAGAATCTTACTTCTTGAAATAGCGTAGAAGGGATTGTCTTCATATGGTGTATCCATGGTCGGCCAAGGATCATATTATAGTTAGTTTCCTGATCTATAATATAAAACTTAGTTAGTATTGTTTTGGGTCCTAAGGTGACTGATAGTATTATAGTTCCAATTGAAGTGGATTTAAGGTTGTCATAGCCTCTTAGTGTATTTCAGTTCGTGGAACAATTGGTTTCTCCGTACCCTAGCTTTTGAAGAAAAGAAAAGGGGACTATGTTAACTTCTGCCCCATTTTCAACCATCGTGCATTTCACATAATTGTTATAGACCCACACTTGCAAGTGTAAGGCCGGATCACCTTGGCGCACAATATCAGCGTTTGTGGGCATTTTGTTTATTTCGAATATGAATTTGGTGTCCCTATCCGGCTGCCCCGGAGGATGGATATCAAAGTATATATTATTTACCTATGTTTCAGGAGGTGGAGTGATGCTAATTAGATGACCTAAACCCAATGCTTCTAAAAGAGAAGCCCTGTGAGCAGGGGAGTTCTTTAATAAATCCAAAAAGGAGATGTGCGAGAAGGTTTTTGTTAGATCATTAATTAAATCATAAGCACCTACGGATTTTGTTAATACTTGCTGGATATTTCCTATTTCTAACAAGTAGCTTGGACTTAGCTAAGAGGAATACTCTCGTGTCCTTGTTACAGCTTCTACGGGTAGTTCGGAATCTAACTCCAATAAACCGACTATCTTTGGTCGAGGCTGACTTCCTAATTATGGCGCAACTAATGGATTCAATGAAGTTGAAGCTTCATGATCATTGTTTCCTACAATCACACCCTTGTTTGTCCCATTTGGATTTAACTTGTTATTGTTGTGATTTGGGAGCAGATCATTAAAGATCTTGAGGGGTGAATTTTGAGGGGAAACTGCCCCTGTAAAAGTTTTCAGTGCTGGCGACATGGAATCTGCCAAGAACATATCTATGAAAAGTTGTCTTTGTTCATCTGGAAAACGTTGCATGAATTTACTGTAGTCACGACATTTTCTAGTGTCATGGCCCCGAATTTTGTGGAAACCAAAATACGAGTTGGGATTGTAATTCCTAGGTTGTTGGCTTGATGTATATTGTGGCCCAAAATTCTGATCAAACCGTTTCCTATTAGGATTAAAATTTTATGTTTGTTGCCTTTGGTTTTGGTTCTAGTTTTGATATCTAGTTGAGTTTTGGATTGGACCCTATGTAGGGTTTTTCCATTGTTGTTGTTGTTGTGGATGATTAAAATCCACTGTATTGATTGTTCGAGTAAAGTTATTATTTCGTTGATTGTTTATTTATGGTGGAGTATTCACAACATTTCTCTTTCTAGCTTGATTAGTTACTCCATCCATTGTCACTCCGTGATTTTTGTTAAGAATTTTAGGTCCTTGATCGACATTCATGGTAGTAGGATAAGTTGTAGTGTTTTGGTTGCAGGTGATTAACCTCCCGTTTGCTCCATATGTCTTGCGACCACTATCAATTACCGCTTGATCTATTCAGAGAGAACTCTCAAGTAATTCATCGTAAGTTCTTAGTGGGAACTTCTGGACTTCTTCCTTTACCTCTCTGCTGAGAGAATGAAGGAATAGATTGCATAGTTCCATCTTATCCATGTTCAGAGCACTTGCCGAAGAATAGAGAACTGTGCGCCACCTCTGGATGAAATGGGCGACAGATTCATTGTGTTCTTGCTTAATGTGGAAGAATTCCCTGATTCCTGTCCTTAATAGTTTGTTCATGCCAAAGGCCTTGATGAACTCTGAAATGATTTATTTAAATGAGTGGATGGAAGCGTCATGTATTCTATAATACCAATCAAGAGTGATAACTTCCAAGGTTTTGGGAAATATTTTAGCAACAACCCCATCCCATGGAAGTAGTTCTTGGATGGATGTAGCGTAAGCTTTGATATGTGCATTCGTATCTCCCTCACCTTTGTATTTGGGAAAATCAGGAAGGGGTCATGGAAGCATGATGCTTCGTATGGTGAAATCTAAGGGCTCTTTCAAGTATTCTGAATATGTCCCTATCGCATAGGTTTCAACCATTGATGGTGCCTTTTGAGGGAGTGGAGGTGGAATGGGTTGTTGATATGGCGTTGCATATGCATTGGTAGGAGCATAAGGGAACCCCTGTGGTTGAGTAAAAATACTAGGAGAGGAGAACATATCCCCTTGTGGTGATTTGGAGTACATGTTTAAGTATGAAGGGGTACTTTCCAAGAATGGATTATTTTGTACTAGACCAGGAGGTGTCAGAATGGTGTTAGAAATGGCGGTTCTTACTGGGGTTTGTTTTGAATACTGAGGGGTCACACCTAATGTACCTATTCCTGTGAGGGGGTCTATTTGGCTAGGTCTGGAAATTCCTACCTGCATGAGTTGAAAATGGTAATTTACCTGGGAAAGTTCTAACCCTCTCACTTTTTCTACTAACGTTGAAATGGCTTCATTTGGTGAAGTCACGGTGTTTTGCCTTAGTGGCATTTGTTGTATATCATGGTGTTGTATAGGCATGTGATATCCTGCTATGAATTAATCGCTGCCCTACCAAGTTTTCCTGAGGGCATTTCCTATATGTAGTGGCATGGAGGTATTTCCTTGAAAAGAGACCTCAGGTTGTGTTTGTAAACCTCCTATAAGTGGGTACATACTTTGAGAATGTTATTCATTCCTGGCATAACGTACCGAATGTTCATCATCTAAACCCAGGTACGAGTCTGATTGTCTACTAATTTGTGGTCTAAGTAGTACCTGAGGAGATGAACTAGATTCTCCTCTGAGCGTCATATTGTTTGAGCCTGAAGGCTCTGTTTGCCATGCTTGAGAGAACTGACCCAACTCTTCTGTTTGGAAAGATGAGTCATATCTGATCCTTGGAGATGGAGTTTGTGTTGATAATTGGTTATTTGAGTAGTTGTCACCCCATACTGAGAGTGAGGGTGATGATTGTCCATTCAGTTGAGCGTAGTATGCCTCAAGACCTAAGATATTCCTACCATATACATCAAATCCTGACATATTCAGGGGGTATATGAATACCCGCAGAATAATGGGAAGGAGAAAAGGTGATGGTGAAAGATAATGAGGTAGTAAAGATGAAAGAGTCGTTTTAATTTGAAAGAACTAGTAGAAATCTTACTCCAGGCCAGAGAGTAGAAAGTTTCACGTCGGGTTCACCAATTTTGTACGATGGAAAAGTGACAAGAGAGAGTGGGAATCTAAAAGCAACTTTTCCTAGGACCCAACCTCCCGAGGTCGTGCCGAGATAGCTCGTGGGGATTAAAATATGTGTGGGATGCAGACAAGCTAATTGGGCAATCTGATGTCTTCGACGTGCACTAGTGGAAATTGTGAATCTAAGGAAAAGAAGGCCCTCCTAACCTAAACTACTGTGATAGATCGATCAGCAAGGATGACTGCTCGAAGGCTCCAATCAATATCGATCTCTGGCATGATTTGGTCTATAGGTTGTGGAATACATGGAAAATGTCCTAGGATAGTTTCATGTATATCTCCAGATAAGGTCATAGGGCGGATGGTAAATATAATTGACTCTATGGGTGATTCTATGGCCTAGTCTAGAACTCCTTAGCTTTGTTAGCTACTATGTCTAGCAAGGATAATTGTTTGATGATGAGAGGTGGAAGTGGAGTAGATCTAAATACTAGTGTACGTAGGCTAGCATCTATGTTTGATTCACTTATGGGCTCGTTGGGCTATGGGATTTGTGGGTCACAACTGTAGATTCATATTTTTTCTAATCCTACTATGGTCATGTGCAGAATCAATCCCTAATCCCTAGTATCTAATATTCATATGCCCTTTCAGCTTCTATATTCAGAATTAATAATTGTGTGATCTTCTTAGAATATCTTACAGGCATTTGTGCAACCTGAATTCTCAAGCTGGTCTCTATATCTGTGAGAGTGTCTCCTACATTTGGTTGTGGGACCAAAGGATCACAACCAAAGGTCTGCTCTCTTTCAAACCCTTCTATAGTCATGTGGATATGAATCTAGGGTAATCTGCAATTTGGTTGATTTGACCAAAATGTGTGTGCTTGGTCGTCTTCTATGTTTAACCCGTGCAGTTGGAAACTGATTTGTTGTAAGTTTACCGTTGTTTGGAAGAATTGGATCCTAAGATTCTGATCTATATCAGTTATGGCTGTGATGATATTGGGTTGGGGCATGATTGGCTTGAATACGTATTCCCTAGGCTCTCTAGGTCCCATGATTGTCATACAAAAGCAATAATGTAAACTAATTGCAGCAAAATAAAATTAACTATGAGAAGTATGTCTATAACATATATAACTTCTATATTTTTGTTATTTTTTGATGAATTTTATAAATTAATTCGAAAGAGCAGCTATTTTAATATATCTAGAAATTGACAATTAACCTAGTGTCGAATTTTAAAACAAACAAAGTAATCGAGTATAGATATTTGCTTGTGTAGTTGTAAATCTATTCTAAGCAATGAAATAACTAATCTAATCTATTCAAAAGACTCTCGATCCTACCTCAGATGTGAGGAAAGAATCATAGTCTCTCAGAAACTATCAATCCCCACAGCTTCCCTGACAATATTGAAAGTAAGATTGACTGAAATAAAGTAATTAACTACTCTATTTGATATGATTCTAATTAAAACTTTGAAATCTATAACCTGGATTCTGCAGAACAGTGGCAAATCTGATGGTGTGTGTGATCTTGTCCCCTAAGTGTGATCTCCTCATTCCTTCTTGTTCACGTGGATTCAAAAAAGCGTGTAATGCTAGCATCAACAGAAGTAGATATTGGGATAAAGGCAACTTAACATACAGACTTAATACAATGCGAGTAGGAGAGGGATAGCACAAGAGTACAAAGCTTGGCTTATGCAATTCCTAGAGGGATTTATTGCGAGTCATGCAACATAAAATGTCCAGAACCTGAAACTATCCTGTTTCAAGAACAAAACCTTCAACTTTAAGGGCTTCCTATTGAAGACAAACTATTCTACTCCAATGGATTGGATAAAATATCAACAGCACTTGCACAAGATGGATATGTGGCTTCATAACAGCAAAACAACACTAACTAAGCATGTAATGAAAGAAACTAATAATTCCAAGTAAAATGAAAGACTAATCTATTATAATGAGACATTCAGAGGTAAATTTGAGGGGCCATTTGCTTGAGCACAAGCCAACTATTTATAGCATTTGCATTTACCCAAGATAAAAACCAAATATAACTCTTAAACTATAAACAATGGCAAAACATTATTCCAGGGGACAAAAATCATTAATGTAAGCCGATGGTGGTGAAAAAAAGTTGATGAATCGTTGATTTTTACGTGAGTCACATTAAAAGAGCATTCTGGAAAACGCGTAAAGGATCGCTGCCCTAAGCAGGGCGGCGGTTACAGGACCGCCACCCTATTTAGGGTGGCTGTCATGAGACCGCTGCCCAGGCAAGGCGGCGGTTTCGTAGCTGAAGAGAAAAAGGCCAGGAAAAGAAGGGGAAAAGAGGAGAACAAATCATGCGGGGGCTAAGCGGGGCATCCGGGATGATAACGCATACTTGGAGAGCTTTTCTAGATCTCGAACACCTTGCGAGGAGACCTATATCATCATTGGGGTACGTGTTACGTTGTTCCGGTGGTGCAGTACCCTACAATTTTGGGTACGTACAGAAACACAAGTCTATTATTGTTTCCCATAGCCACACTTATCGGTAGGTTGGTTGCATTGCCACAAGGGCTGGAGAAAATGTTGATTGTTGTATTGTGTTAAAGTAGGTTAAATCTTTGTGTCCTATCATAAATAGCGATCCTATTTTTTGGAAATTGAATGAGATGAATGTTTTTCTAGTTGAAGATACTAGGTCTCAAGCTTTTTATCCAACTATAACATAGCAAAATGAGCATGTTTTATTTTCTTGTTCTTTGCTTCAGGCCTCGGCTATTGTAGATGCTAACAACAGGGAACCAGAGGAGGAAGGAACCAATGGTATATATAGTAGTTTCCTAGTGGTGAATGAGATGGAGGTGACACTTATTTTTTTGGAAAATTTAAATAGGGAAGAAACTTATTTTAAAGAAGATCGGTGGAGATTTTGTGTGGAAATTAACAAGATTGCATAGAAAAAGACCCCAAAGACAGGTGTGTCAAATGAAGATACTGATAGTGATGATGTGTTCACTGAAGGAAAAAATGATGATAATGGTTATAAAATAGATGAAGAGGATGTTTTTGAACACCCAATTTAAATCCCTAGCACTGGGAATATCAAAATTGTGCTTAATATTGAAAAAGTAGTTTTGAAGGAGGTTGGAATTAGGAATTTTGACCCTGTTCTCTCCTGAAAACCACTTTTTGTTTTCCAATTTAAATTCAAAATTTCAATCTCTTGCCCTCCTAAATTATTTAATCCAAGTTGAAAATTCAAAGAAATAGCAAAATCCATGCCCTATTGTTGTTTAAATCTTTGTTTTTCTCATTTTGAGAAATTCTCCATCTCCCGGCCTATGCACATAATATCTTCTTTACAATATCCTTTTTTAATCCAAATTCTTCACTTGTTCTATGGCCTGGGTCTTAAAATCATTGTTTTTCCTCCATGCCACTGGCTCACAAAATAAATTCAAAAAATTGACTCAAAATGATGAAGTTCTCTTCCTCTATGTATTTTTCCCATAGTCGGGAACGATGGGCATTTTCTTCGCCGTTAAATTTTGGCCCTATCATCCATGGGTACATGGACATATCTAATTGGAAGCGGATCGGCAGAGAAATTTGTGTTTTTGAGCCTCTTTGTAAAAAAGATGAAATGTTAAAAAGTGACCAGAAATGCCGATCAGGCTATAAAGGTAAAAGTCAAATTTTGAGCCCGTGGGGAAAAAGTCAAAGTTGAAGTCTGTAGGGAAAAAGTCAAAGGTGAAGCCCGCCATTGAAAAGTCAAAGTGGACGAGTGGGCCATCGGGGAACTTTTTGTAATTTAACCAAATTCCTAAAAGTGAAGTAAAATTTCTAGAATGCTCCGTGGCTCCACCAAGGTATCGGGCCTGCCGTTGAAAAGTCAAAGCGGGAGAGTGGGTTGGTAGAGAAGTTTGATTTTTTGATCCTTTTTCCAAAAAAGGTTAGAATGTTGAGAAAAGGGCTACAACCCCATTTCCAATCAGAGGATTTCACATACCAAGAGTTCAATCAGAGCAACGGGTTAGCAGAGGAAATTTCAATTTTTTGAGCCTTTTTCTAAAAAAGGTTAAAATGTTGAGAAAAGGGCTACAACCCCATTTCCAATGAAAACGTTCCACGTGCCTAAGTTGAAAATTTGAAGTGGGGGTGTGGGCCAATTTTTCCAAATTACAAAATCTCTAAAAAATTGTAAAACGCAAAGGGATTTCCCCCATACCCGCTTCAATCTCTTCGTACCACGTGGATGACCCAATTTTAAAGTTATAAGAGAAAATCAAACAGTCTATATTCAAACTAGTAAATCAAATGTAACGCTCACGTTGAAAGATTTGGTTTTTAACCTACCATGAGCATTTTCTTCGCAATGGAGGAATTTGAAGAGGTGTAAATGATTTGTAAAGTTGTAACCATTTTGGCAAAGGATATAATGGCTCCTTGGAGCCATTCCAAAGGTCTGGAAATTGATTTCAAAAAAGACAAGAGTGCTTTGTACCTTGAAAAAGACAAAAAACTCCATACTTCTTCTATTTTCCTTTCTCCTTAGATTTTCATCTATTCTCAAAGCTCTGTACAAACTCTGCTTCAGCTTAAATAATAAAAGAAGGAATTTTCACCTCTTTGATTGAGGGATTGATTGGTACCTTGCAACCAATGAATTTCATTTGGTCTTGTAGCTTCTCCTACGGATTTTTTTTTCTTCTAACTATAAATGCATGTAAATGAAATTTCTAATTAGTGTTTGTAGGCATCTGATATTCTACTCACAACATTAGTTTTCTTCTACCTCCCTTTCCACTCCCCTTCCCCTTACCAATACAAATTTTCTTCTCTAGTGAGACTTTGCTAGCTTTGCCATAGGGTCAATGGAGTGCCCTTGATCTATCTTTGGTTGAAAGGCCACCATTGAAATCCACCTTTTATGCATGCACCTACGGAAGCTGCACCATTCAAGTAGAGGGACTTAGACTCCCGTAGCATTGGCTTCAACCCACCAATTCTTCCTCAAGACAAATTTTCTCGCCAACAGTTTTTGGTGCCCACTGTGGGGTAGATTTTACAACATCTGCACCTAAAAATGACCTCAGGGTCATAAAATACAAAAAATAATATTCTAGAAGAAAATTTTTTGGAGATTGAATAATCACACAAACTACGTGGATATAAATAACGGCTATTCTGGGAAATCCACCTAATGAGAGACCTGATTTACTCTTTCACATTTAAGAAGACATTGCTTCTGATCTGAGAAAATCTATTTGGCATAATAGACAAAGTGTTAATCAATACTTCATTGCCATAAGGATACTAGACCTGGAAGAGGAACATGCTGTTGAATTGGAAAGGTAGAGACAAATTCTAGCACCCCAGAAAAGAGCATAAACTTTCAAGCTGGCTAATAGTAGATATACCCAGCAACTGAGGTAAGGAGGAAAAATTGATCCCACATTTGAATATCTTGAAATATAGGCAAGAGATGAAGAGGAGATATGGGCTCAACTTGAAGAAATAGAAAGACTCCAAATTTAAGTAGAAGAAAGAGCAGCAACAAAAGCATCCTTAGCAAGATTGGAGGCTAGAAACTAGAATAGAATGGTTGATCATGAGCATGAAGTACATAGGCCTAACGTTCCATGGGGAAGAAATACTGGTCCACTTGCTCTTCCACAACCACTTCATGAGCTCCAAAGAGGCTCAAGAAAGAACTTCCCAAAATTCAAAGGGGATAGTTCCCAGCTCCCTAAAGAACATGTAGAAACATTCATCACAGCTTGTGGAGTGTTGGGAGTTGAAAATGAATATGTTTTAGTTAGGATCTTTATGGATTCACTCCAAGAAAAATATGCTAAATGGTTCTACATGCCGCCCCCAAGATCTATCACATGCTAGGAAGATATAAGAATTGCATTTGAACATAAGTTCAAGAGAAAAAAAAAAGATTGTCAGGATAATGCTGGTCTAATTGGTTCAGATGAAGAATGAGACCATCGAATCAATGCGTGATTTGGTATCAAGGTGTGATAAGTTGACAAGAAGGATCCCAGAAGATGTGGTACCTCCTAAAAACATCTTGAAAATGTTCTTCATCAGTGCTTTTCCATCAGAAGTTGGTTTCTTCCTTAGAAGAGCCAAACCAAGAACATTGAGGGAAACTCAAGAATTTTCAATTAAGACTAATGATGATCTAATTATTTCTAGCAAAGTGAAAGGACCAAATGGGAATCAAAAAGGTTAGAGTTCAAATTAAGTCACCACTAATCCAATGTTCCAAAAAATGGAAAATGACCTAGTTGCCTTGAAGAAACAGCTGTCACAAATCACAATGAGGAATGTTCCAAGGATACCAAATCCTCCTGATAGACCAATAATTTATCCACCTCCTCATAGGCTTTCTCTTGAAGCACCACCAGTTAATGCCATCTGTGACACTAGGGAATCAGAAGAAGGAGCAAACATTGAGGAAACTGAAGAAGAAAGCATGGATGGCTATGAAAACTATCTTGAAATTGAAGAGGTTTGCATGAAAAATGGCCTGATTGAATACATTGATGATGAGGAGGAAGGTGATGAAGAATCTCTAAGTTTTCTATGTGTTTTTTCCACTCGTGCACAATCCAAGAATGGTGTTTTAGCCTCAGCAGTTGCAACAGAGAGTAGGAAGAGCAAAGAAGATAGCTCTTCAAAGCCTCCACTAACAAGATCATCAGCGGGGGATCACCATTACCACCTTCCATGAAACCACGTAAAGAGAAATCAGATTCACCAGTTGTCAAGGATCACAATGCTGTGCCAAGTAAGTTATTTGATTCTTCTCCCAACTCAAAATTTGTTAAGAGGAATTCTCTTCTAAATACTATTTCTACAAGAACATGTAAATTTCAATCAAAGGCTATGCCACCATCTCCTTCCAAGCCAATTGTTACATTTGAAAAGGATAACCCAACACCAAAAGTAATGACACATCTATCATTTAAATCCTCATCCACTACTAGAACCTCTTCCTCATCTACCATAACTTCATTTGACTTTGTAGAGCATGCTAGCAAAACCAAAGTTCGGGTCTCTTAAATTGAATACCTACAAACACATCCTGCCCAATTTTACATATTCATCAAGGCAGTCTGGGGTGGTAAATCTACATCCCCAGTCTTTAATTCTAAAGGCTTACTTCCCACACCATCCACAAAATCTTCTCAAAACATGGTATCCCTCAATTCCTCTACCACCAACAGAGTTGAGCCTTTTTACCTGTCACTTCTCATCAAAGGTTTCCAGCTGAACAATTGCATTATAGAGCTTAGAGCCTCAGATAATGTGATGCCAATAAAAGTTAAAAATTATCTTGGCCTCACTTTGATCTAGGTAAATGGCACATGTTACTCAATGGAATCCAAACAAGTTCCATTCGTAGGAAGGATTAAGGATGCTCAGGTTGCACTAGTTGATTACCCTGACAAGAAGATACTCCTGACCATTTTGGTGGTAGACATCCCAACATCTTTAGGTATGTTGTTGAGTAGAAATTTTTACAGATATCTAGGTGGAGAAATAAAAATTTATTGGACATCTGTAACTATGCCAGTGAAAGGAGAAATGAAGAAGTTGCTTCCACTCAGAAAAATGAAGTTCACAGTAAGGAAGTATGATGATCCAAGATCTGATATCCTTTTTCAAGATTGTGGGCTTGGAGACTAACTCCTTACATCACAAAAAGAGGAGAAATTTCCACTTCTCATGGAGGAAGAGGAAAATCAAATTTGGATAATGGAATGTGATGGTAGTCATTCTAGAGCAGGTTCAGGAGCTGGTGTATTATTATACTCTCCTTCCAATGAGGTGTATCCTTTTGCCTACAAGCTGCAATTTGATAATACAAACAATACTGCATAGTATGAAGCATTTCTCTTAGGCATGAATGCCAGTAGTGGACATGGGAATCAAGAGGTTGAGATACAAAGGTGATGCAAGGATTGTGGTAAAGAAGGTCTGTTAGCAATATCAGGTGAAAAACCCCAGACTTAGGCACTATAGAAACAGAGTGTGGGACTGTATTGAATCCTTTGATGCATTCTCCATTGAAGCTATCCCTAGGAAGAAGAGTGAATAGGTTGATTCTCTAGCAGTGTCACCTTCCTTAGTGACACCTCATCCTTCTTTTGGCAAGGATAAAGTTACCATTGAGATGGTGTTCAGACCCAGCGTACCATACAATGTAAATCACTAGTAGGTATTCAATGATGGCAATCAAATCCTAGCCTTCTTAGAACAAAGGGATAACTTCAATAATCTTTTCTTTGAAGGAAGTGAAAACCCACACCATGAATCTGTCCCTAAAGAAGAGAAGGAAGGAATTGAGGGAATTTATGAAGAGGGAGTAATCAAACTGAAAGGAAATAAAATCCCCAAAGGCCTAGTTTCTTTGAAAGACCTTTTTGACAAGCATGAAGGGTTCATCCAAGAGAAAGAAAAATAGTCTTCTCAGTGTCCATTTGATTTTGATCAAAAAAACATTGGTAACTCATAGAATCCAAGGATGGTTAACATTGGTAAATGGTGCTCACCAGAAGAGAAGAGAAAGTTTGTTTCTGTTAAAAAATTACTTAGTGACACTGTCGACACTAAAATTTTCCTCCGTAATTTCTATTTCATTAATGTATGTATTAGGAATATGTTGTTGTTAAGTATAATTAGTAGTAGCGTCTGATAGAAGATAACGGCGCCATCAGTACGGTGCCGCCAATAATGTGGAGTACGGTAATAGTCAAAGTACAATAGGAATGTTGTAAAAAGTAAATATTTGTCGTAAGTGGTCCGGTAATGTTAAAATGTCAAAGTTTGGGTAATTAGAGAAGTAGGGTCTACATGATTAGGAATTAGAAATATTATATTGGTAATAAGGACAAGGAGTGAGGTCATAAATATTTTGTGTATTTTATTTGTAAAAAGTCTAAAAATGTGGAACCCATGTAAAATGATAAGGTTTATCTTATCTTAAAAGATAAGCTTACATGTACAGATAAGAGTTAAGGTATGGAATATGATTCGTCAGAGTGGATTTCTTATCCTATCTTAGAGATAAGATGGATAAGCCTGGAAGTTCTATAAATAGAGAGGCCACCCCCCTCATTTAGCATAGAAGGAAGTAGTGAGAAATATTGTAGGAAGTGTGCGAAGGAAGCCATCAGTTTAAAGGTGTGTTGAAGAAGTCATTAAGAGGTGTAATTGTAAAGTTTCTCCCATAGTCTTGGTGAAAGGCAAGTGAAGTCAATAACACTTGAAGTACCTCATGGGTGAGATTGTAACAGTTTCATGTTAATATTATAATTTACTTTGATATTTCAGATTTGTCATCATTCCGTCTTATCATAGTCGATGGTATTCTTGTGTTATGTTGTTGTTTTGTTTCCAGATTACATCCACCAAACTAAAGGCTGTGCATTAGTAAATAATCATAGCACGAGGAGTTCCCGGTGAAGAATTATCATAGTGTCGGATTGGTGATGACATTTTGGTTCCGTTTGCTGGGACCATTCCTCGTTGGTGGATTTTCTGGAGAGATAGTCCCACTTAGTCAAAAATCAATTGGAGGGTAACCTTGTTTTTACCGTGCATAGTAGTTACCATGGTAAAGTCATTTTTACCGTGAATAGTAGTTACCATGATAAAGTCATTTTTGCTGTGAATAGTATTTATCATAGTAAAGTCACTTTTTACCGTGAATAGTATTTACCGCAGTAACTTCACTTTTTACCATGAATAGTGTTTACCACAGTAAAGTCAGTTTTTACTGCAGTAAGTCAAGTTTTACCATAGTTTACCGTGGTCATTTCTATTTTACTGTAGAAAGGTGTAAAGTCACTTTCTAGTATAGTGATCTCCAATTATTTGTGCACATAAGTCTTGTTGATTGTACTTGTGGGTTTGGTTTTCACGGTGGTTACCTTTGAAAATGGGAAAGATTCCTATTTTTTCAGCTCAATCTAATGAAGATGCTTCTTCTTTCATTCAAGAGTTTAAACGATCTTGTATTTGTAATGGCCTTATAAGAAGGGAACAATGGACTGAATTTTTTCCTACCTTTTTGGATGGTTCAGCACTTAGGTGGTTTGAAACACTAGGTGATAATGTGAAAAATTCATGGGATTTATTAACTGAAAGTTTTCTTGAAGAATTTGGTGAACAACAGAAATATGCAGATCTCATGATCGAGATCACAAAGCTATCCCAAGGAGAGAAGGAGAAGATAAGGGATTATCATGCTCGTGTTCTAGAGCTAAGGAGGAAGCTCGATGCCCAGATCCGGAAGGAAGGATTAGTGGATGGGTTGATGAATGGCATGGATAATCTCCTCTGTAAGCACTTCATTCTTGGGATGAAGCCAGAGATCAGACAACGAGTGAAGTATGACCACCCAGGCTACCATTGAACAAGCAAAGGAGATTGCAAGAAGGCAAGAAGAAAGCATGGAAGAGGAGCCCAAAGAAATTGTTGCTAAAGTAGAACCTACACCAGCACCTTTGGTCCAGAATCCACAACCACTCCCGGTGAGCACAAATATTTCTCCTAGTACATCTACTGAGTATGAAGATTTGCTCAAAAAGATGGGTCAGTTAACTATTAATCTTCTTCAAGGAAAGGAATTTAGTTCTCAGGGAGGAGATAGAGGTCCAAAAAGAAATATTTCTGAAGTTGTTTGTTATGGTTGTTATAAAAAGGGTCATTATAAGTATAATTGTCTAGATAGAGCTTCTACATCTGGTAAAGGAGATAATGATAAAGGAAAAGCACCTTGTGAATTCTTTTGATGTAGTAGATAAGAGCAGAAATAATGAAGTAGATGTGTTTGTAACAAAAAGAAAGAAAGAAAAAGATAATCAAGATGGAAATGATCCTAAGAAGATGAAAGAAGAAACTAGTAAGAAACATAGGAGAAGAAAGTTGGGTGTGCAGGATTTTCTGATTTCACAGGGGCAAGGACCATACTCCATCTTGGAAGATCTGTCCAAAAGGCCTGCAAATATTACATATGGTCAACTCTTGGCTATGTCTTCTGAGAAGAGGTGGGAGTTGCGAGGTGGACTCAATGCTCGAAGAAGGAAGGAGGTTGAGGTCCCTGTTTTGGAGGCAGAGGCAGATCCCTATGCTCCACAAGCTGAGGTATTATGTAATGGTATTTCAATTCATGATGTTTTAGTTGATGGAGGTGCTGCAGTTAATGTAATGACCGAGTCTGTAATGAATATGTTGGGTTTAAAAATTGATCGCCCTTCAACACTTATGTTAAGGTCATTAAATAAAGGAAAAACTAAACCAGAAGGTGTAGTTTCAAATGTGGCAATATCTGTTATGGGTGTTGTATGTGTGGTAGACTTTCAGGTAATGAAAAATGGTACTGTTGCGTACCCAATGCTGCTGGGAAGACCATGGCTAAGGAGAGTTCATGCAAGAAACTACTGGAATGAAGGTTTCATGACACTTGGACGTGGTAGAGAGAGGGTGAAGATAAATGTGATCCCTCGACATCATAAGGTAGAACCTGTGGATTCAAGTGATGAAACTGATGATTGGACATCCTCTGATTACTCTAGTACCAGTGAAGTGGACACTGAAGATGAAGAAAGTGAGGTTGATGTTTCAGTCATGGATATCCTTCCAGTCACACCAACTCATGACCCCATAAAATTATCTAAAGAAGAAGTTGATGATCGTCTCCAACAAATAAAGATTGGTGATACTGTGATGGAGAGTGAGAAGGAATCCTACCTCCATCTCTTTCAAAGGTACATACACCTATTCACTTTTGATTACAAGGAACTCCGTCAAGTAAGTTGGGTAGAACATTGTATTGAGCTGGTAGATGGTGCTAAGCCCATAAAGAAAATGCCATATAGAATGAATCCTAATTTTTCCAAGACTGTAAAAGAAGAAATAGATAAGTTGCTTGATGCAAGATTCATATTTGCTGTGGAGAATTAAGAATGGGTTTCTCCCATTGTGATCTCAATAAAAAAGAATGGGAAGCTACGCATTTGTGTTGATTACAGGAAGCTCAATAAGGCAACAAAGAAGGATCATTACCCTCTTCCATTTTCAGATCAGATCTTGGACGAAGTAGCTGGCCAGGAGTGCTATAGTTTTGCTGATGGATATAGCAGCTACAACCAAGTTCGTATAGCAGAGAAAGATCAGTTGAAGACCATATTCACCACTCCTTGGGGAACGTTTGCTTATAGAGTTATACCTTTTGGGTTGTGTAATGCTCTGTTAACATTCTAACGTTTGATGAATAGGGTGTTCGAACCATATATTGGGACCTTCATCAGAGTATTTCTGGATGATTTTTGCATCTATGGGAGCAAGTTGGACCACCTGCACCAAATGGAGACAGCATTTCAAAGGTTAGATAAAGCGTAAGCCTCACTTAACCCTACAAAGTGTGTCTATGGATGTTCTAAAGGAATTTTGTTAGGGCATGTTGTATCCAGAGATGGTATTGGTACTGATCCTGATAAAGTTTCAAAAATCAAAGAGTTACCATTTCCTATGAATAGAAGTAAGTTGAGATCATTTTTAGGCCATGTGGGGTACTATAGAAGGTTCATTAAGAATTTCTCAAAGATTGCACAGCCACTAACCCAGTTCTTGAAGAAGGATGTTACTTATGAACCAGGAAATAAGGCGCATGAAGCTTTTGGACAACTGAAGGAAGCCCTGGTGTCTTCACCTGTTTTAAAGAATCCAGATTGGAGCAAGCCATTCATTGTGTACACTAATGCCTCAGATACAGCATTAGGAAGTACTTTGAGCCAAAAGGATGAAAATGGGAATGAACATCTAATTTACTTTGGGAGCAGACAAATGAGCAGTGCTGAGGTAAATTATACTGTAACTGAAAAAGAGGCTCTGGCTATCATTTTTGCTGTAAAAAACTTTAGGAATTACTTGCTAGGGAAAAAATTTCTAGTTGTAACAGATCATCAGGATCTAAAATATATTGTAAATAAGCCTAACCCATCAGGAAGGATAGCAAGATGGATAATTTTGCTACAAGAATTTGAATTTGATATTATAGATAGGCCAGGAACGAAGCATGTCAATGCAGATGCACTCTCTCGAGCCTACGATGGTTTAGGATCATCTTGTGATGATGATGATTTCCCCGATGCAGCATTGTTATCCCTTGACACAATCCCTAGTGAATACATAGATATTTGGAATTATCTGAATGAATTCAAGTTTCCTGATGGTGCCAATGTAAAGACTAAGAGAAAGATTACTCAATCCAGTCGTCCATATTCTATTTTGCATGGAGTATTATTTTGAATAGGACCTGATGGACAGTACAAGAGGGTAGTTGGATGTGATCAAGGGAAGGAACTGCTAGAAGAAATCCACAATGGTACATGTGGAGGGCATTTCTATTGACAACTTACAGCAAGAAGGATCTTGGATGCAGGTTATCACTGGCCCACTCTTTTTAAAGATTGTTATAATTATTGTAAGACATGTGATATTTGTCAAACACATGGTAACCGTAAGACTTCATCAGCTCTATTATGCCCTATTCTTCCACTTGGTCCCTTTGAAAAGTGGGGAATAGACATTGTAGGTCCACTTCCAACTACCTCACGTAAAAATAAGTATATTGTAGTTGCCACAGATTATTTAACCAAGTGGGTTGAAGCTAGGCCATTGAAAACAACTTCCATGGATGAAGTGGCAAGGTTCATATATGAATGCATTGTCACCAGATTTGGTTGTCCATTAGAAATTGTAACAGATCAAGGAAGCCACTTCATTAATGAGGTGGTAGAAGCCCTAGTCAATAAGTTTTCTATTAAGCACAGGAAGGCAACAACATACAAGCCAAGCACAAATGGACAGGTGGAACGACATTTTTTTGTGTTGTGTCAAATTCTAGCAAAAGATGTAGCCTTGTAGGTACAAAAATGGGATAAGAGGATTCATGCAGCATTTTGGGCATATAGGGAAACATCAAAGTCAGCAACAGGACACTCCCCATTTAAGTTGGCTTATGGCATTGATCCAGTTCTTCCTATTGATTTTGATATTCTCACGGTCAAAGTAATGGAAAATGAAAGAATGGATGAAAGTGATTCAGTAAAAGAAAGGTTGGTACATCTTCATTTTCTAGAGGAAATGAGGGAAATAGCTAAGGATACAAGCTATAAGAAGAAAATGAAGCAGAAGGAATACTTTGATCAAAAGATCCAGTGGTCTCCATTTCATGTGAATGACTTGGTTCTAGTATATGATTCCAGATACAAAAAAAGAAGACAGAGAAAATTTCTTCCAAAATGGATGGGGCCCTACAAAATAGCAGCTGTGCATGAAAATGGTACGTACCAACTGGAGGAATTGGATGGCACTCCCATTACGAAATGGTTCAACCACGACAAGTTGAATATTTTCCAAGCACCAGAATAGTCTACTCCGAGGACGGAGTAGAAGCTAGGAAGGGGGAAGATGTCGACACTAAAATTTTCCTCCGTAATTTCTATTTCATTAATGTATGTATTAGGAATAGGATGTTGTTAAGTATAATTAGTAGTAGCATCCAATAGAAGATAATGGCGCTGCCAGTACAACGCTGCCAATAATTTTTAGTACGGTAATAGTCAAAAGTACAATAGGAATGTTGTGGTAAAAAGTAAATATTTGTCGTAAGTGGTCTGGTAATGTTAAAATGTCAAAGTTTGGGTAAGTAGAGAAGTAGGGTCTACATGATTAGGAATTAGAAATATTATATTGGTAATAAGGACAAGGAGTGAGGTCATAAATATTTTGTGTATTTTATTTATAAAATGTCTAAAAATGTGGAACCCATGTGAAATGATAAGGTTTATCTTATCTTAAAATATAAGCTTACATGTACAGATAAGAGTTAAGGTATGGAATATGATTCGTCAGAGTGGATTTCTTATCCTATCTTAGAGATAAGATGGATAAGCCTGAAATTTCTATAAATAAAGAGGCCACCCCCCTCATTTAGCATAGAAGGAAGTAGTGAGAAATATTGTATGAAGTGTGTAAAGGAAGCCATCAGTTTAAAGGTGTGTTGAAGAAGCCAGTAAGAGGTGTAATTGTAAAGTTTCTCCCATAGTATTGGTGGAAAGGCAAGTGAAGTCAATAACACTTGAAGTACCTCATGGGTGAGATTGTAACAATTTCATGTTAATATTATAATTTACTTTGACATTTCAGATTTGTCATCATTCCATCTTATCATAGTCGATGGTATTCTTGTGTTGTGTTTGTTGTTTTGTTTCCAGATTACATCCACCAAACTAAAGGCTATGCATTAGTAAATAATCATAGCACGAGGAGTTCCCGGTGAAGAATTATCATAGTGCCGGATTGGTGATGACAGGCCCATTCCTATGATGAACTCAAGTCTTTTCATCCAAACCAAATGCATCACTCCATTCCTTTGAAGTAAGGATATAAGCCCTTCAGGAAAAAACAAAGGCCATACAATCCAAATATTGTCGATGTTATCGAAGAAGAGGTGACAAATATGCTCAATGCTAGCTCCATCTTCCCCATCCACCATTCAACATGGGTGGCTAACATTGTGCCAATAAGGAAGAAGAATGGGGAAATAAGGATTTTTGTAAACTTCTAAAATCTGAATCAGGAGTCTCTCAAGAATAGCTACCCTCTTCCAATCATTGATCATATTTTGCAATTAGTCACTAGATCTTAAATGCTCTCTTTGCTTGATGGACTCTTAGGGTACAACCAAATCAAGGTGGCAGAAGAGGATTGCAACAAAATAGCCTTCACAACACCTTGGGTAACTTTTTCCTACAACAGAATGCCTTTTGGCTTGATCAATGCTAGAGCCACTTTCCAAAGAGCAATGGACTTGGCCTTAAAATATTTGAAACATTGCATTTTAATTTACCTTGATGACCTCACATTTTTTTCAAAGAGGAGGGCAGATCATATTTTTCATTTGGATAAATTCCTTGCAAGGTGTAGGAAACATGAAATTTCTCTAATTCCAAAGAATTGCATTTTTGGTGTCACAGAAGGTAAGTTTTTGTGACACATTGTGAAAAAACATGGAGAACACATTGATTCTTAGAGGATCAGAGCTATCCAAGCACTAGCCTTACCAACCAACAACAAGGGAGTTCATTCATTCTTTAGAAAGGTAAACTTCCTTCGTCATTTTGTGCTTGATTTCTCTTAACTGACTAAGCATATAACCTCCATGATGAAGCCTGAAGGAGGTTTCAAGTGGAATAAGGAAGGAAAAGTAGCATTTGAGGAGATTAAGAAATCCATTTCCAAATCTCCAACTCTTGTGTCTCCAAATTTCAATAAGGAGTTCATCATGTATTATTATGCATCTGAACATACACTCTATGTTGTCCTTGTTCAGAAAAATGATGAAGGTTAGGAAGCACCCATCGTTTTCATGAGCTAAAGTACAACCAATTGGATAAACATGCCTACGCAGTGGTTAAAGATGTTAAAAGTTTTAGATTCTACATTCTCAACTCCCATACAATGGTGATGATCCCTGGAAGTGCAATCAAGTCCATTTTAACTCAACAAGACCCTGGGGCTAAGAGAGGAAGTTGGATTGTGAAGACCCAAGAGAATGACTTGGAGATTAGGCCATCTAATATGGTAAGAGGAAATGGTTTTTGCCAGCTGATTGCTGAAGATGAGGCTCTCAAGGCTCATCAAGGAGAAAAATATGGTGTTTGCTCAACCTGTTCAGGAGATAGTCCACAGGTGCTCTTTTTCACCACTACTGATGAGTGGTATGTTGACATTTCATACAATCTCACTTATGGAGAATTACCTCCTCATCTTGATTACAAACAAAGAAGGAAACTCAAGCTAAAGGTAGCCAAGTTTGTGATCTGGAATCATGCACTTTACAAGAGATGCCTAGATGGTTATTTCCTGAGGTGTGTAGATAAGGAGCATTAAAAGAAGTTGCTCAGGGCATATCATGATCAAGCTTATGGTGGACATTTCTTAGTAATGGTCACTGCACATAAGATCCTCAAAGGGATATATTATTGGACCTCCATCTTTGCAGACACCCAATATTGGGTTTCCAAAAGCAAAGCATGCTAACAATTTGTTGGAAAGCCATAACTAGTTGCATTGCCACTCAGGCCTGTGGTGATTGAAGAACCATTACAACAATGGGGGCTAGATTTTATTGGTGTTCTGAATCCTCATTCTAGAGAAGGGCTTATTTATGTAGTCACTGCAATTAATTACTTCAATAAATGGGTGGAAGCCATCCCAACCAAACAAGCTAGCTCTAAAACAATATGCAACTTCATCAAGGAGAATGTCATTGTGTGGGTTAATCTCACAGCAATATCGTTAGAATATTGGGAAAGAGATGTCTTGATAGGGATAACTAAGGATTTAGGGGATCTCATGTCCATCAACCCAACCATTATTGTTCAGAAAAGGATGATTGCAGCTAGGATCTGTATGAATGTAACGCTCGATAATATTATTCCTTCGTCTATTCAAATAATTTATTGTCAAGTTTTTATCGATCAAGCTCTACATTAGAAAATATTCCCTATTTATCATAGGAAATGTAGGGGTGTAGGCCACACAGTGAGCACTTTTTCTATCCCTTGTGTTGAATGGAAACCCAAGTCTGTTGTTGTTCCCCACAAATACCCTTATCATTTGCTTGGTTGCATTGCCATAGCGGCTGAACAAAATGTTGATTGTTGTATTATGACAAAGCAGATTAAATTTTCATGCCCTATCCTAAATAGTGAGCTTGTTTTTTGGAAATTGAATGAGATGAATGTTGTTCTGGTTGAAGATACTAGGTCTCAATATTTTTATCCAACTATAACACACCAACACGAGCATTTTTTATTTTTTTGCTCTTTGCTTCAGGCCTCGACTATTGTAGATGCTAACAACAGGGAACAAGACGAGGAAATAACCAATGGTATATATAGTAGTTTACCAATGGTTAATGAGGTGGAGGTGATGTTTTTTTTTATAGAAAAACTAAATAGGGAAGAAAATTATTTTGAAGAAGACCGGTGGAGATTTTGTGTGGAAAATAACAAGGTCGTATAGAAAAAGACCCCAAAGATAGGTGTGTCAAATGAAGATAGTGATAGTGAGGATGTGTTCACTGAAGGAAAAAATGATGATAATAGTTGTACAAAAGATGAAGAGGATGTTTTTGAACACCTGGTTGAAATCCCTAGCACTCGGAATATCGAAATTGTGCTTAATATTGAAAAACCAGTTTTTAAAGGAGGTTGCAATTAGGGATTTTGACCTTGTTGTCTCCCAAAAACTGTTTTTCATTTTCCAAGTTAAATTTGAAATTTCGAGCTCTCTCCCTCCTAAATTATTTAAGCCAAGTTTAAAGTTCAAATAAATAGAAAAATCCATGCCCTAGTGCATTTTAAATCTCTTTTTTGCTCGTTTTGAGATATGCTCCATCTCCCATCCTGTGCATGTAATATTCTCTTTACAATATCCTTTTTTTTATTGAAATTGTTCGCTTGTTCTATGGTCTAGGTCATTAAATCATTTTTTTTACTCCATACCTCTGGCTTGCAAAGGAAATTAAAAAATTGGACTCAAAATGATGAAGTTCTCTTCCTCTTTGTATTTTTCCCACAGTCGGGAACGATGGGCGTTTTCCTCCCCATCAAATTTTTTCCCCATCATCCAGTGGTATGTGGACATATCTAATTGGAAGTGGGTCAGTGGAGAAATTTGTGTTTTTGAGCCTCTTTGTAAAAAATATGAAAGGTTAAATAGTGACCACCAACGTCGATCAAGCTATAAAGGTAAAATTCAAATTTTGAGCCCATGGAGAAAAAATCAAAGTTGAAGCACGTAGGGAAAAATTCAAAGTGGATGAGTGGGCCATTGGGGCACTTATTGAAATTTAACCAAAATCCCAAAAGTGAAGTAAAAGTTCTAGAATGCTCCACGGCTCCACTAAGGTCTTCAGCCCGCCATTGAAAACAAACCAAGATAGTGGGTTCACAGAGGAATTTGAGTTTTTGAGCCTTTTTCCATAAAAGGTTAAAATGTTGAGAAAAGGGCTGTGACCCCATTTCCAATCAGGGGATGCTACATGTTAAGAGTTTAATCAGAGTAGCAGGTCGGTGGAGGAATTTCACTTCTTGATCCTTTTTCCAAAAAAGGTTTAAATGTTGAGAAAAGGGTTGTGACCCCATTTCTAATGAAAATGTGCCACGTGCCTAAGTTGAAAATTTGAAGCAGGGGTGCGGGCCAATTTGTTCTAAATTGCCAAATCTAAAAAAAAATCACAAAACACAAGGGGCTTTCACCCGTACCCACTCCAATCTCTTCCTAATACGTGGATGGCATGATTTTAAAGTTATAAGAGAAAAGCAAATGGTTTATATTCAAACTGGCAATTCAAATGTAATGTTTGCATTGCAAGATCTGGGTTTTATCCCACCATGAGCATTTTCTTCGCAATGGAGGATTTCAAGAGGCATAAATGACTTGTAAAGTTGTAACCATTTTGGCAAAGAATATAATGGCTCCTATGATCCATTCCAAAGGGCTGGCAATTGATTTCAAAAATGACTAGATTGCTTTATACCTGGAGAAAGACAAAAAACTCCATATTTCTTATATTTTCCCTTCTCCTTAGATTTTCCTCTATTCTCAAAGCTCTATAAAAACTTTGATTTATCTTCAATAATAAAAGAAGGAATTTTCTCCTCTTTGATTGAGGGATTGATTGGTACCTTGTGACCAATGAATTTCATTTGGTCTTGTAGCTTCTCCTGCAGATTTGTTTTTCTTCTAACTATAATTGCATGAAAATGAAATTTCTAATTAATGTGTGTGGGCATCTAATATTAACATTAGTTTTGTCCTACCTCGATTTCCACTCCACTTCCCCTTTCCAAGACAAATTTTCTTCTCTAGTGAGACTTTGTGAACTTTGCCACATCATTAGTGGAGTGCCACTATTGGATCTCTGGTTGAAAGGCCACTATTGAAATCCACCTTTTATGCATGCACCTATGGAAGTTGCATCATTCCATTAGAGGGACTTAGATTCCCAAAGCATTGGCTTGAAACCCACCAATTTTTCCACAAGACAATTTTTCTCACCAACAGACCCCAATAAACTCAAAGAGTTGGATTTTGTGTAAGGTTCATACTATAATAGTTATATCTTTGAAACTTTTAGATACAAAAATCATGTTGATCTCATTAATCATGCTCTTGAGGAAGTGGGATGGTGTAAATTTCCTTCAAGAAAATTGAAATAATCCTTTCTTCCTCATTTTGTTAAGAGATAATTTTCTCCTATTTTGATGATTCTTTTTCCTTTGTAGGGGTTTTTCCTTAGTATTTAGCATGGCTCATTAGGTTGTTGGTTAATTTTTTTTTGGTCGGATTTCTTTGAGGTTCCCTTTATCCTTTGGCGTTATCCTTCTTGGGTTTATTTTGGCTTATCTTTTTACTTCTTCTCAAGTCTGTTACACCTTGTTTCTTGTTTTTTCTCTCTTGTGCTTTCATGCCTATATTTTTTTGTACAGCATTCCTAATCCCTTAAAAATCTGCTTTATTACCTTATCTATTAATAAATAAGAAGAATAAGCTTGTGTGCAATATCTATTAGAAGCATACTCATTTATGAATATGAAGTGTAGAATGAGATAAAGGATGAAAACATGAATGAATACATGAAGGATAATCAAGATGAAGATCAAGACTAGGTAAGAGTGAATATGAATATAGTAAAAAATTGGAAGAAGAAGAAGAAAACAAAGGTATGGAGTTTAATCTTTCCTACCCCAGGAGTATGATGCAGGAGGATCACTCTAAATTTATGAATAATTCATGAAGACATAAATTTTGGTTTGCATGTGTGGTCATAGTTCTAAGGATACCATTAGTCTTACTACTTTTGGTTTAGGAATTTAAGAATTTAAATGAAACATTTCCATCTAAATTGAAAAATTTGAATGTTTCGGCCATTTTTGGCTTGGTATAGTTGTTTCAAGCATTTCTAGAGATTGTAAACCCTGTGAAAGGATGTATTTTGTGGTTTCTTAGATCCTTTCTAGAGTTATAAGTCATTTAAAGTGTTAGATAATGTTATAACTTAAGGAATTTTGTATAAGAAAACCCCCTAGAGTTGAACTCACATCATGAATCATGCATGTAACTGACCTAAAGAGATAAGAACATTGAGTAAGGGGAGATTATGAGAGTATAAAAACCATGATGTAACTAATTCAACTCATTCCATCTAGGTGAGAATTAAATTTGTAAATTTTCAAGAGGATTATTGAAGTATAAAACTTAGTTTATGGTTGTTTTGCATGTTTATTGATTGTGTTAATGGTGCTTGCAGTGATTCTTGGCTTCAGAGTTATATGGTGAAGCAATATTACAGTAGATAAAACTATTTAGTCTTGACTCTTTCCATTATTCATCAAATTTATGGTTAGATTTAGGATTGAATGACTCATATGGTCATGCCACAGTCATGATGTATGTAAGTTATCCATAAAAAAATCTTGAACCCCATAGAAAAGGTTGTATCATTGTTTATGGATTCTATTAGTCTTACTACTTTTGGTTTAGGCCTTCAAGAATTCAAATGGAACATTTCCCACTAAATTACAAAAATTGAATGTTTAGGTCATTTTTGGCTTGTATAGTTTTTTCAAATATTTTTGAATCTTGTAAACCCTAGGAAATTATGAAATGAGGAAGTGTGTTGTGTCTTAGATCCTTTCTATAGTTATAAGTCATTGAAAATGTTAGATAATGTTATAAATTAAGAAATTTTGTGTAAGAAAACATCCTAGAGTTGAAATAACATCATGAATCATGCTTTTAACTAAACTAAAGAGATTAGAACCTTGAAAAATGGGTTATTAGGAGACTATAAAAAACCATGATGTAACTAATTTAACTAATATCATCTAGATGAGAATTAAATGTGTAAAGTTTCAAGAGGAGTATTAAAGGATAAAACTTAGTTTATGGTTTTTTTGCATGTTTCTTTATTGTGTTAATGGTGTTTATAGTGAATCTTGACTTCAGAGTTGTATGGTGAAGCAATCTTAGGGTTGATAAAAGTATTTCATCTTGATTCTTATCGTAATTCATTATATTTATGGTTAGAGTAAGGATTTAATGATTCACGTGGTCATGTCAAAACCATCATGTATGTAAGACATCCATAAATAAATCTTGAACCTCATATAAAAGTATGTATCTTGACACATCATGCCCTTGTACCCGGAATTATTATGAAAATGTTAAATGTGACTATCATCAATGTAATAGGAATTCCACCATTTGTTATTTCAAGCTAATGCATCTAATTCATGATCTTATTAACAATAATTCGGTTGAGATACCTGCACCATCTACTTCTAAACCTATCAATGATATGTAAAATCATAAAATATTCAATGATCCTTTTCCTAAACATCATGCACAAGATTTTGACTCTTCTTCTAACCATACATATCACGTTTTTCCCCCTCCTTCATTAGGGCCCATTGATTTTTGTCATGTAAATACATGCATCTTCACCATCCATTACATTGTCAGATCACAATTATAATACCTCGTTATCTCTTGAATCCTTAGAAATCACTTCTTGTATTGGTTCATATAGTGTCAAAAACAATATGATCTATCTAGCAGCTCATATTATAGTGTGCTCTATTACACTACTTATGGCTATTAAATGTCCAATATTTACTATCACTTATCCAATTTCTAATAATTTTAGTTACGTAAGGATTCCCCTTACAATATTGCCTCTTACTATGTTTGTTTCATTCGCTGCGACATCTTTAATCAAAGGTTGTGACATGTTCTTATGTCTCCATTGGATCTAAACCACTTAATTTTTTTCGGTTATGCATCATTTGCGTCTTAAATGCATTCATAATAAACAATTTATCACTATAAGGCATTCCACCATGTACACCATTTCCACTACCTCCTATTGACAACATTATTCCACTAGCTATAGTATCTATGACTCATGGGCAACTCAAATCTAAGGCATATTCTACACCTAGATCTCCTATTCGCACATGTCTTACGTGACAACGGTGTCATCCTCATAGGTCCACTAGTCCATCTCCTCATCATAAGTCCCCTACATAGGAAACCCCTTCCCATAGGTGTTCACCACCTCCTTCATATGATATTTCTTCTACTTATAGGTTCTCATCACCTTGTCCACCTCATTAGTGTACTTCACATATATGTTCCCCACCTCTTTCACAAGAAAATCTTTCTTTACATATATATTATACTTCTCATACACCATCGATCTTAAATCATTTTCACATGCCTTAATCTCCTTAAACATTGTTTGGGGGAACCTTTCCCTTCACTATCATTGGATAGCTTACTTTTCATCACACAATTTGAGGGAAACAAATTTTCTTTCCACCCTTCAACAATTACCAATTATTTATAATCTCTACACATTCACAATTTTTCTCTATGCTTTATATCTAGTCTATCTTACACACATTGATACATAACTTGTATCATCATTACCCTCTGACACACTCTCTTTTGAAAATTTGTACTAAAATTCTAAAGGTCTAAATCCAAAATTAGCCTCACCACATGCATTATTTACACTCCATGATATATGATCTATATTTCTAGCACAAAATTTTAAACCATTTCCTCATGAGACTCTTGTTCTATCGTTCATTCTTGATTATTGAATAGTATTTTATAAATTAATCTCATCTCATATTCTTCTAAATTTAAAGGTGGGTGTGTTACTCCTATCACATTCAAATTACATACCATTCCATCCCACTCATACACTGCATATTGCATATCTTGGTTGCATTTATTCTTGGTTGCTCATACTTACTGGTACACCTTGTTTCCCATGCTAGATGGATAATTAGTATGTCAATATATATACTACATACATTTATGCATTCACTTGTTCTTTTGGAATGAATCCATATATCTTACAGGTATTTACATTCTGTAATGTTTCTTTTTACTCTACCTCTTACTAGTCCCACCAAGGCTCCTGGGGGAATCTAGTTTTTCATATGTTATAGGTGCTATTGTTTCAATATTTACTACTCCTACATTCTATCACATTACTTTCCACTAATGCATGCATGCTTTAACAAAAAAAAAACTTTCTAACATGCTTATTCATGCTTCATGTGTAATATTTTACTTATAAGAATATTTTTGATTGAAGTTGTTTGATACACTTTTCTTTCCATTGTTTCCCATTGTATGATGTTATTTGTGAGTCGTGCCCTATGTCTTGTATGCTTTATGTGGCTTCATAACTGATTGTCTTGTGAAATTATGACCGATGTCCAATGTTTGAAACTTTATTTTATAAGTTTATCTTTAATGCACATTTACTATTTACATTGTATTTATAAAACATGTTTGATAATTTTTCTACTAACACATGTTTCTAGCAAATTTGATTACATGTGCCTTGATTTATACAATCCAAAATTCCCACTATAGGTATACAATTCATATCAACATTACGGCCTCCCTTTTAGGGTGCACATTCCTACTAATGTTGCATGCACCCCAAACAAGGGGTAATACATTGAATGAAAAAATGACGCAATATCAAAGCTTAAAGATATAACAAAGTTCATTACAACATAGAATAAGAATAGAAAAACAATTAAAAAATGTCCCAAAATACGACTTAGGTTCTCATCACAACATAGAAACCAACACTTGGCATTAGAGAGGAGAACATTTGTTCCTTTTTCCTCCCTTGGGAACTAACTTGCATGGGGTAGTTACAATCTACTAATCAAATAAGTACATTTTAAATATGCCTTTAGAGTAGTTTTACAGTATTAGGAAGAGTACTCCAACAATAGAATGCGTACAATCTCTATTTCAATGGAAATAATTAGTACATTTGGAAAAAATCAAGGAAAATCGGAACAAAAAAGGAACAAACCATCTCCAGTGATGTTTATTAGGAATATTCATGGAAGGAGAGTAACACTAGACCTCTCTCCCTAAAATTTTCTCAATGGCGTGAGATCACCCAAAACAAATCAACTTGGTGTGATATCGCCGTAAAAACTATCTCTTTGCATGAGATCACCAAAAAATCGTTATTGGCATTAGATCGCCAAAAAAATCACTCTTCACAACAATTTAGGACATTTTTTATATCCTTTAACACTATTGTACATCAGGTGCATATGTTCATTTTACATACTTGTACATACTTTTACATCCTTATGGACACTTTTCTCTTATTTATTATATATAGAACTTTGACTACATTCTTTCTCTTATTTTTATAGGCATGTCCTTGCTAGTAGCATCAACAACAAGCAAAAAAATAGCTACAACACGCTACACCATAGATGTATACACCCCTATGGTCACTTACTCTTCCTCATTTTTATGCTTCATCTTTGCACTCATTTCACGCTTTAATTTTCCATTTGGCATGCATTTCACCACATCCTCTACATGATTATTAGGTATGCATCTCTTATCTACTTTATGTTTTTTAGTATTCACTTAACAACATAAATTTGGGGAAAATGTAGACACAAAATAATGCTCTTTGGTACATTTCTACATCCTAAATACATACAATCATTCTTATGATCCGTAAGAAAGAAAACTAGTAAGTGACAAATGTTTTTGGCCTTTTTCTTTTGTGTCTTGTTTTTTATTTGGTATTACACAGCCTACACCAAAGTCACTATTTTACTTATTTATCTTTTATGACTCCATACACCAACACCCAGCTAGTGAAGGAGTGCCCAAGAATCCATGTCCCCAATGGGCGCCCCTAACCATTTTTCACCTTACTCACTTATTTTGGGTATATTTTATCTTTAAGGATTTTTTTTCAATTATAGCTCGACCTTCTTGATATAAATTACAAAAATTTGACTAAGGAAATAATATTAATGCATATTTATGTACTCAAAACTAATGACCAAGCACTAAGAATATACTATCATCACTTAAGATTGCATCCAAATGCACCTAAACCACTTTAAGGCATCTATATAGCGTCCCCTGAAGGTACAAGGGACTACATTTTTTACATATAAAACATAGGAAGGTTAATTTATTTTTTCGGTCCACAAATTCAACAAAAATATTACATCTATCTATAACTTGCTATCATTTGCACTTATAAAAAGGAATCCTAAGGCACGATTATTATACACAAGCACTAGAACTACATGGAGTCTGAGGTGTAGTGTAGTGCTTGTTCATATGTTCACTCTCATGGTGACCGTTGGGGTCAGTCATAATCCCCAATATACATCTTTCACTTTTTAGATTTAATGTGGTTTTTGGGGTTTTTAGGGTGATATCGTTTTTTTATGGTTACAGGGACCCTTGGGGATCAAAGAATTACATAAACATGATCAACATGAAATAATTTGAACACTAGTGTGGAAAAGTAAAAAGAAGGTTTTTACAGTTTTTCATACTCATATGTGCATAGAAGAGGTCTTCAGCACCTAGGAGCTCGTGTCTAGCCATGGTCACTCATGTCTAGGATTATACATGTTGTATATATCTCCCCCCGGGGTAAATATAGACAAGAGAAGAAGAATATGGAAATCAAGGAAAATAAAAATCCTTCATTTCAGGTTTTGAAAGTGCATTGCATGGTCGAAAACATGACATTTATTACGTCACCAACTACGTCTGGCACACATCAAAAGGTGTCGACATGGAAAAAATTGCACCTTGGGGCAGATTGGGGGTGCACATCAAAAGGTGTCAACATGATAAAATTCACACCCTGGTGTAGGTTGGGGGTGTACATCAAAAGGTTTCGACATGCAAAAATTTGTGCCCTGGTGCAGGTTGGGGGCACACATCAAAAGGTGTCGACATGCAAAAATTCACACCCTGGCGTAGGTTGGGGACGCACATCAAAAGGTGTCGACATGCAAAAATTCACACCCTGGCACAGGTTGGGGGCGGACATCAAAAGGTGTCGACATGGAAAAATTCATGCCCCGGTGTAGGTTGGGGGCGCACATCAAAAGGTGTCGACATGGGAAAAATTTGAGCCCTGGCGGAGGTTGGGGGTGCACATCAAAAGGTGTCGACATGGAAAAATTTGCGCCCTGGTACAAGTTGGAGGCACAGAGAAGGAGGTGTCGACATGAAATTTACAGCACCTATGGCACGCGTAAGAGTATTATTACATGAGGATGGATGTGCTGAGGTGCACCTTCAGGAGGTGCAACATTTTGAGTGTTGACACCCCCGACAGAAAGCAAACCCCGACCTAAATATTCAAATGGCCATAACTTTTCACAGGGAGCTCAGATTCATGCAATGTTGGAATTTTTCAAAATATTACAAGGTCCTCTATCCAACTACAACTAGATATCTTTAATTAGGTGAGAACAAGTTCTTAAAAAATGCAAAATATAATTCACCATTTTTTGGGTTTACTAGGGTTCTCACCTACCACCATAATGAGATGAATTAAAGAAAACCTAGAGGTGGTTGGGGTAGATTTGGAATTCCTCTCTCTTCCCTACCTCATTCTTCCTATAAATTGTAAGGAGGGGATTCTTTCTAAAGGTTGGAAATTCTTGTTTTTCCCCTCCCTTCTTCTCTTTTACAGGTGAATTTGTAGATTTTAAACCTCCCATCTAAAACTGTGATGCAACTTTGCCTCTTGCCATTTTTTTAGTGTATTGTATCAATCTTTGGAGCAAATAATGCATGTCTGTGGATGATTCTCAACCCTTTCTATGTTCATTTTCATCCTCTTGATCTTTCACTGCAAATCTGGTTATCTGTACATGATCTTGCATTACATTTTAATGGTTTATGTTTATTGGAAAGATAGGTGTTCATCATTCCTCAGTGCATCGCCTTTGTTAGTTTAGGTTTATTTTTATGCATCTTCTTACCCTTTCTCCTTGGAAAGTTAGATTAGGTTTTTGAGTAAACCCTCTGCATTTTTATGTGTGCATCTGAATAGAGGAATAGGAACCGGCCTTCATCCGGAGATCTTTTTCCGATTTCACAAGGTCCCACACTTGGGAAAAGCTCCATGTTATGCAATGGCATTGAGAGTCTCAACGCATCAAGTTGCATACATTCAGGGGTACTATGAAGGGCAGTCATTGGCTCTAAGTGATCTACAACCTTCCATCACTCCACAAGGTGTTGGTAAGTAAAATACATTTCCAAACACGCAAGGACAGCCCAAACCACCTTCTAAACCAACTCAAATGCCAACTTTTACTGCCCATGTGCAAGAAAGGAATGTGCAGGCTAAAGGACATCAAAGAGATCTTTCATCCCCATTTAGCATCATTGATCAAATGAAGAAGAAAAATGTGAATATATCAATGTGGGAATCTTTATCCATCCCAGGCCAAAGAGATCTTCTACAAGCTACCATGAAGAATTGGTCAACTTCAAACCGGTAGGTCCATATGCAAGAGAATGTTCTCACAAATACTGCTCATCCTGAAGGGATTCATGGACAACAACAAGGTAAAGTTTTGAAACCCCCTCCATTCTATGTTTCATTAATCATTGGGGATAAACTAGTACACAATTGCATGATTGATTATGGGGCAAGTAGTTCTGTCATGCCCAAGGAAATAGCTAATCAACTGGGTCTCCAATATGAAGTCATATCAAAGGGGGTAGTGTAATTGGATGGGATAGCAATAGCAATAGTGGGAGTGATTAAAGGTTTGAATCTTACCTTGCATGCATGCCCCAACGTTACTATTTTGCAAGATGTGTCAGTGATAGATTTGCCACCACTCTTTGCCCTATGCTTATCAAGGGATTTCACAGCTAGAATTGGAGGCTACTTATCTGCTGACTGGTCACACATGTTGTTCAGAACAAGATATTGTACTAAGGTCACAATCAGATCCGAACCAATTGCAAACTTTCATATTGAGCCTCATACTCCAAGCCAAATCAATGCCAACTGTTTAGCATTTGATCAAGAAGATTATCTAAGCACAGATGAAGTTGACACCGAAGTTGGAAGCATCCCAGATTTGACTCTTAATGAATGGGCAAGAAAGGTACATGCTTTTGATCCCTACTAAGAAGTAGAAGAATCTGAGCTAGGATTCTATTACATACATGAAGAAAACCAGCCTATTCCTAGCATCACCAAACCATACCATAAGGATGAAAATGAGGTATGGAAGTTATTTTTCGATGGATCAAGGAGTAGGCGAGGTGCAAGAGGAGGAGTTATGCTTGTTTCACCTCAAGGCATCAAATATTATTCAACTTTTTGTTTCCAATTTTCCTGTTCAAACAACACTGTTGAATATGAGGCCTTGATTCATGGACTTCATTGGGCTGGGAAAAAGGGCATAAATAACTTGCAGGTTTTTAGAGATAGTGAGCTAATCATCAACCAAGTCAGGGGACAACATGCTACAAAGAATGACCTGCTAAAAAACTACAAGAATAGGGTATGGGACCTCATTGAGGATTTCGAAGCTTTCAACATCATGTCCATACCCAGGAAGAAAAATGAAGCTGCGGATAGGCTCGCAGTGGTTGGAGCAACATTTGATGTGGTTGAAAACATTAGAAGGGAAAAAACACAACCACATATCCATGTTTTTGTGAGGCCAGTAGTTCTAGATAATAACACAAGCTGGTAGGTGTTTGAGAACGATCAACAGATCATCAATTTTTTGCAAGAAGAGGCTGAGTTCTCAGCTAGGAATCAAGACAGACTAGAGCAGCAATACGGGGATCAAGTAGTGCAGCTGCGGAAAAACAAGCTTCCTAAGGGTTTAGTAACATTGGATTCTATCTTCAACCCTAACGACCAATTCTGTAAGGAAGAGGCTAACATACAAATCAAGAGAGAAGATTCAGAGCCAATTCCAGTGGGGGAAGGAAAAACACTTCATATTGGTAAAGTGGCCACTAAGCAAGAGAAATCAAATTTCATATAGCTTTACCAAGAATTTCCAGATGTCTTCACTTGGAGCTATGAAGACTTAAGAGAATTCAATTTGAAGTTGGCACAACATACCATAGAATTGGATCCCGATGCTAAACCCATCAGGTAGAAGCAGAGACCAGTCAACCCTCACATTGAACCTCTAATGACGAAAGAGCTAAACAAGCTAATAGAGGCAAGCATTATATTCCTAATCAAGCACTCAAGCTGGGTTGCAAACCTGGTTCCGGTCAGGAAGAAGAGTGGAGAAATCAGGTTGTGTGTGGACTTCTGAGACCTAAACAGGGCATCTCTCAAAGACCATTACCCACTTCCTTCAATGGAACAAATATTGCAAGTGATATCTGGTTCGGAGAGATTCTCTCTCCTAGATGGCTACTTAGGGTATAATCAGATAATGGTTAAAGAAGATGACCAATTTAAGATGGCTTTTGCCACCAAATGGGGCACCTATGCCTACAAGAAGATGCCATTTGGGCTATCAAATGCTAGAGCCACTTTCCAAAGGGAAATGGATATGGCATTCAAAGGATTGATCAATAAAATAGTTCTGATATATCTTGATGACATCACTGTATTCTCCAAAAATGCAACGGATCACCTCTTTCATCTGAGGCAGGTATTTTAAAGGTGCAGAAGATTTGGGCTATCATCGAATCCCAAAAAATGCATATTCTTGGCTCATGAAGGAAAGCTTCTAGGCCACATTGTTTCAATGGAGGGGTTGATGATTGACCCAAAAAGAGTTGAATCAATTTGAGTGTTGCCATTGCCAATTCACAGGAAGGCTCTTCAAAGCTTCTTAGGAAGGATCACTTTTGTCCACAGGTTTGTTCCAAACTTTGCAACTCTCGTAAAGCCAATAACACTGATGTTAAAGAAGAGCATGGCATTTAAATGGGCATCTAAAGGCAAGGCAAGTTTTGAGGCAATAAAAGAGGATATATCTCAAGCTCCGAATCTCGTCAATCCAGACTTCTCCAAGGACTTCATGTTATATGCCTTCGGTGGTGAAGACACAATTTCTACAATCTTGGTACAGCAAAAAAAAGAAGGATTAAAACAACCAGTTGCTTTCTTCAGTCAAGGCTTAGAGGAATATGAAAGCAAGTACTCTTTCATTGAAAATCATTTCCTTGTAGTGATCAAGAGCTTAAAGAAATTCAAGCACCTAGTATCAAACAACAAGATCCAATTATTGGTCTCTCATGCGGGATTCAAGGACTTCCTTCTAAACAAGGATCTGAATGAGAAACATGTAGGATGGATAACCCGTGTCATGGAATATGACATCAAGAACAAGGTCACAAAACTAGTACGTGGAAAAGGACTATGTGAATAGCTAGCTTTGAGTCGGTAAGTTGAAGCAGGTGATGAAAAAGAGACTGTCTTGGTACTACAGGATGGTCAAGAACAGGAGAATGATGATGTGCCCTCTCCTTGTTGGACTCAAAATATGATACACTTCCTACATGTAGGCCTATGCCCTCAAGAAATGAGCAAAGAAAAGAGATACTTTAGATTACAAGCCATTCCATATGTGCTTGTTGATGGTGTTTTGTTCAAGAAAGACATCAATGGAGTTCTATTGATATGCATTGAGAAAGGCCAAATTGAGAAAGTGTTATGAGATTTTCATGATAGAGATTCTGGAGGACATTTTACTCCACGGATAACACCTCTCAAGATAATGAAGGCAGGGCATTATTGGCCCACAGTGTTCAGTGACTGCTATACATGGGTAAGAAAGTGTAAGAAATTTGCACTCTTCACAGGAAAAGAAAGACTAGCAGTGCTTCCATTGCACCCAATTTTGGTTGACCGACCATTTATGCAATGGGGATTGGACTTCATCGGGGTCATCAATCCAAACTCAAGCCAAGGCTGTAAGTGGATTCTCACGGCAACGGACTATTTCACCAAGTGGACCAAAGCAGTAGTGCTCAAAGAAGTAAATGAGTCTAACATACTATACTTTTATGAAGGAATAGTGACCAAGTTCGGTGTGCGGGCCACTATCATATCAGAAAATGCATTGGCACTCATAGGTTCCAAGATTACAGAATGGGCTGTCAAGAATGGAATCTATTTGAGCACCTCTTCAAATTATTACCCGCAGGGTAATGGACAGGCAGAGTCCACAAACAAAAATTTGCAAAGAATCATTAGAAGGACTCTAGATGAAAATAAAAGAACATGGCATACCAAGCTAAAATCAGCGTTATGGGCTGAAAAAATAACACCAAAGAGGTCTACAAGTAATTCCCCTTACAAGTTGGTCTATGGGAAAGAGGTAGTATTGCATATATCATTAGAATTGCCTGCATTAGAGCTCATGAAGCAGTTGGAGTTGTCTGAGTTCGAACCAATGGAAGCCAAGTATGCAGAGTTGATGGAATTGGAGGAAATTAGAGAGCATGAAGTTCAAATGATTGAGAAAGATCAGGCCTTAGTAAAAAGATGGTTTGATAAGAAAGCAAGAGCAAGGACCTTCCAAGAAGGAGACATAGTTCTGAAATGGGATGCAAATCAAGAAAAACCAGGAAAGCATTCCAAGTTTGATGCCATTTGGAGTGGCCCCTACATGGTCACAGGATGTAAAAGTAGTAATTCCTTCCAATTTTATGCATTGGATGGAGGAGAACTCCCGATTCTAGTTAACAGAATCTATCTTAAACATTGCTACTAAAAGGAAAAGGTTTACCCTTGTAAATATTAGCATAGATTTTAATTCCTCTAAGTGCAAATGCACTTTGTCTTGTTGTAGTTAGGTTTCAATTTCCCTAAGTGCTTTGGCATAGGTTTTGTTGCTCTCGAGTTGATTTTCTACAGTCCAGCGTGCTCTCAGAGGAGGAGTTGTAGTATCAGGCTCGGGATCAGAGATCTAGTTTATTTTAGGTTATTGCTTATGACTCCATGCCCAATGGATTGCTAAAAGGCCACTGATATTCTACCTAGTAGGCAGGCGATCCTGTTGAGTCACCAAATTGTTGTATATATCTCCCCCCTGGGTAAATATAGACAAGAGTAGAAGAATATGGAAATCAAGGAAAATTGAAATTCGTCATTTCGGGTTTTGAAAGTGAATTACATGGTCAAAAACACGACATCTATTGCATCACCAACAGCCTCTGGCGCACATCAAAAGGTGTCGACATTCAAAAATTCATGCCTTGGCGCAGTTTGGGGGTGCACATCAAAAGGTCTTAACATGGAAAAATTCACGCCCTGGCGCAGGTTGGGGGCGCACATCAAAAGGTGTCAACATGGAAAAATTCGCGCCTTGGCATAGGTTGGAGGTGCACATCAAAAGGTGTCGACATGGAAAAATTTGCGCCCTGGCGCAGGTTGGGGGCACAAAGCAGGAGGTGTCGACATGCAATTTTCAGCACCTATGGCATGCGTAAGAGTATGATGACATGAGGATGGATGCACCGAGGCACATCTTCAGGAGGTGCAACATTTTGAGCGTTGACACCCCGACAGAAAGCAAACCCTGACACAAATATTCAAATGGCCATAACTTTTCATAGGGACCTTGAATTCATGCAAGGTTGGAATTTTAGGAAATCTTACGACGTCCTCTATCCAACTACGACTAGATATATTTAAATAGGTGAGAACAAGTTCTTCAAAAATGCAAAATACAATTCACAATTTTTTGGGTTTTCCAGGCTTCTCACCTACCGCCATAATGAGATGAATTAAATACAACCTAGAGGTGGTTGGGGTAGATTTGGAAGTCATCTCTATTCCATCTCTCATTCTTCCTATAAATTGTAAGGAGGGACTTCTTTCTAAAGGTTGGATATTCTTGTTTTTCCCCTCCCTTCTTCTCTTTGGTAGGTGAATTTTTGGAGTTCAAACCTCCCATCTAAAACTATGATGCAACTTTGCCTCTTGGCATTTTTGTAGTGTATTGTATTAATCTTTGGAGAAAATAATGCATGTTTGTGGATGATTCTCAACCCTCTGTGTTCATTTGCATCCTCCTAATCTTTCATTGCAAATATGGTTATCTGTACATGATCTTGCATTACATTTTAATGGTTTGTGTTTATTGGAAAGACAGGTGTTCATCATTCCTCGGTGCATCACCTTTGTTAGTTTAGGTTTATTTTTATGCATCTTCTTACCCTATCTCCTTGGAATGTTAGATTAGGTTTTTGAGTAAACCCTATGCATTTTTATGTGTGCATCTGAATAGAGGAATAGGAACTGGCCTTCATCCGGAGAGCTTTTTCCGATTTTGCAAGGTCCCACACTTGGGAAAAGCTCCATGTTATGCAATCGCACTAAGAGTCTCAACCCATCAAGTTACAGACATTCATGGGTGCTGTGATTCGCCATCAACAATACCTCAATTCCAAAATTTATCTTGAGAAATTATGACACTATACACGTCATGTTCAACAGTTTTCCCTGTACAAAGCACTTTTGATTGAAGCTTAAATCAGCTAATTCACCATTTCTATAGATCTTGCTTAGGTTTTCATACTTATTTTCTTATTTAATTGTATCATATATCATATAGAAACTATATATCATAGATTGCATTTAGTTACACTACAATTAGGGTCTGATAAATTTATATTTTAATTAAATCAAAATCATCATTTCTAAATGGTAATTTGGAAGAAGAAGTTTATATTGAACAACCAAAAGGATTAATTTTATCATATGATAATGTTTATGCATGCAGGATGAAGAAATCTCATTATGGAATGAAACAAGACCCCAAATCTTGATATTGAATACTAGACAAACATTTACAATATCAATGTTTTAAGAAGGATATTACTGATAGAAATATTTACATCAAAACTGAAGGTTAGAATAAATTGATTCTTATTGTGTATGTCGATGATATAATTTCTGGAGGAAGGAGTGACAAGATGTGTCAAGAATCTATTTTTAAAAAGAAAAAGAAGTATGAAATTACCATGCTTGGTGATTTATCTTTCTTTGTTGGTTCTCAAATTTCTCAATCAGATAAAGGTATATTTATTTCATTGACTAAGTATGTTAAATATATGTTGAAGAAGTTGAAAATGGAATAACTTACATATAATTTATAAATATTATGGTCATAGGTTGTAAGTTGGACAAGGATGATGAATCTCTTGAAGTAAATCAGACTCTTCATAGCTTAGTGATTTTTATTTTATTTCATGTTATGACATCAAGATCATATGTGATGCAAGTAGTAGGTATTGTAACACATTTTCATGTTTCTTCAAGAATATTCAATTATCTGAAAGGCACATTAGATTATGGCTTATGGTATCCTTAGGATGAATATTTCACTCTAAAAGCATATACAAATATAGATTAAGATGGTTGTATTGATGATTAAAGAGTTCAAGTGTAGGATCCTTTTTTTTAAGAAATAGCTTTGTATCCTTGATAACTAAAAAGTAAGCCTGTATTTATTTATCTATAGCTGAGGTATAATACATTGCAATATTTTTATGTTGTACACAGTTTTATGGAAGAAGAAAACATTTAAGGACATCAAGGTAGAGTTTTCCTTTCCCATATCCACAATTTTTTCTAACACTAGTGAAATATATATATCAAAGAATCATATTATCCACTACAAAACAAAGCATCTTATCTTCAAGTATTATTTATTGAGATAAAAAGTAGCAGAACAATAGGTTAATTTGAAATATGTTTCTGAAAATGAATAGATTCCATACATTTAAAAAAACCCTCTTCCAAAACAAACATTTGAATATCTGAAACCAATGTTGGTTGTGATATCATTTTCATCTCGTAATTAACTGAAGCGTACATGCAGGGAGAGCTAATTGATATAGTAAATATTATTCCCAAAGAGAAGGATATGTTGTTCTATCGTTGCAGTCTCTAGAAAGATCAATGTTCTATAGTAACCAACTTATATTAAGTATTAGGTTGTGAAAGAGACCTGATTAAAAGAATTATGACGAAAACATGATCATATTGTATTTAACATCTATTGAATAATGAAAAAAATAGCTTCTATATTTTTAAAATTAGGGTGTATGAGCTGGAAATAACATTAGTTGAAATGGTCAGTGGGGAAAATAGGAGATGTATTATTGAATAGCTAGATCAACTAGAATTTTAAATGGAGAACATGAGGTAAAATACAATTAAAAAGGAGGATCAAGATCATACTATTATTTAGATGATGATGCAAGTAGAATAAGAGTAAATTATTATTGAGGAATCTCATAGATTTAAAGAAATTGATGCAACTGAACAATGGATTCCTATAAATGAGCTCAACATAAACTACAATTTTTATGACGGAATAAAGAGAAGTGAAAAAAATTGAGATAGGAATTGGTCTATGATCAAATATCATTACATAGATTACAATGTAATAAATAAAAAATCATATTTTCAAAGAGAGCTAACATTCAATAGGTGTTAATTGAAGACAAATCAGAAAATTATTACATGGATAGTCCTTTTTACCATTGATGACAAAGGGGGAGAGTTTTGTAGAATATTTCTATACAAGATGGAAGGTTTCCATAAATGAAAAAGAGGGAGATTGTTAGGTTTATCACCATTGATTTCAAATAATTTGGTCACAATGTAGCTCTTCTAGAGCTCATAGTAAAGCTCTTTCATAGATCCTTTACAACGCTTATCATCCAGATATTCAAGTGTAATGGTCTAGAGCTCACCTATAGGAATTCCTATTATTTGAAGATGTGAGAAATAATGGGAAAGAGATAATAGTATAATGACCTGGAGCTCAAAGGATCTCTTAATAGTGTAGCTTGGAGGAGTGGTGTATCTCTAGAGCTAGAAGTATAAATGGTTTAGAACTAGAAGTATAAATTATCCATACATTGGAAGAGAATTGTATCTCATCCAAAGATAGAATTACACATGTTTTGAAGGTCAGATGATTAGTTCAGATCATTAGGAGCTAAGAATATTAATGCTCCTGATCTCAGAGGAGCAATGTTTCTATTCTAGAGCTAGAAGTACATTTATTTTAGAGCTTAATAGTATATCTTGACTTGAGCTAGACAAAATATTTACTCTAGTGTCATAGGAATGAAGGTTTGAGTTATTTATTTTAATGATAAGCTTTTGAATTAAGATAAATGATAATATTTGAATATGGTTCAACTCTCTAAGGCATGAAATATAGGTTTTATAATCATTCCATGGATTCAATAATATTAAACAATGCTAGAAGATTATCTAATATTTTGGTGACTCTCCTTTGTGTTGGTATTTCGCATTATCTTTGACAACTCTGCAACCGGCGTGTCTTTGAAAAACTTAGGAGTCACTCGACATTGATTTTCTTTTTATCAATACTTTTTCTGTGAAAATTGTTTAACCAACAACAGACTTTGAATACTTAGTCCCACCGGGTGTGCTAGAAACTATTGTCACCCTGAAGTTATGCCTTGATAGAGAATGGTGTGTGTAGTCTCTCTCCTATCGACGAAATTGGAATACCTGAGGGTTGTGGGTAACATATCTCTAAGGTGAATGTCCAGAGAGGGTTGGTTCCCTTGTGAATCACCTAAAAATTATAAATTTGAGAAGGAAAAGGGAAAATGATTGAGATAAATCAGAAAAAGGGGTGATACACCAAACGTGTAACACTTGCATCCATCTTTGCACATAGAAATCAAAGATCCACACACCTGCACAACTCTAGAATATTTTTCATAATAAGTTCAAGGGTTTAGGAAAAATAACAATGGTAGAGGGAGTGGAAACCACACCAAGGAGACATAAAATCTTATCAAACATATTGAATAATTTCAAACAACACTGTGAGAGGGGGAAAATGGAGCAATGTTATTTTATGAAGAGGTTTAAATACTAAGGATGATGATTCATATGCAAATCAACTTCCAATTATATATGTATTTGACGATAAAAAAACAACCAATATAGGTTCCTCCTTGCCTAGAATAGATTTTTGTGGACTAATCTTTTTTTTTTTTTTTAATTTTATTTACCCCTTATCTATCCTTTGGCACTAACCTTTATCTAGAACAACATTTCTTTTATTTATTCCTTCTATTTCTATATTTGGTTGGTGCATGGGACAAAAGTTCTTTGTTATATTAATTTATTCCCATCTTGGAGTGGAGTTTCCTATTATTTTATTTAATTCTTTGTCTCTTCTTTCATTGGAACATGTTATTAACTTGGAACAACATTCCCTTTATGTATTTATTTAATTCAATCTTTACCTTGGCGCCAACCTCTAAAAATTGATTGTTTTCTTTATTTATTTTATTTATTTCCATGAATGGGACAACAAATTTCTATTTTTTGATTAATTCCTTCTACTCATGTGCATGGGAAAGGAATTTACTTTTAAATATAAAAAATCCATTGTATCATTGGTTGTGAAAATAGTTCTATTTTTACCTTTGGTGCATAGAGAAACAATCTATTTTTATCGTTTTCCATTCATGAAACTTCCTCCATTGGCTCCAAATTTAGGAATTCCTTGTATTTATTTTTATTTCTTTCTTCACACATGGGAAAAAAATGTTTCACTTGAAATAGGACTTTTGTTTTATTTATTTAATCTATTTCCATATTTCTCCCTTATCTTATTTTGGTGCATCCTCGTATCTTCATATTGAAATAGGACTGGCATGGAAATATGATAGTAGCGGGGTGATAGTAAAATTTATATTCATACTCTTATACTACAAGGACACACTGTTATATTTGTGAATTTTATTCTCTAATAATTCTCATCAATTCGATCAGAAAATTAGGAATTTTATAAAAATTTGAAAGAAATTCTTTACATTCCCTATAAGTTAATAAAAAAAATGCAATAACGATTGAAATAATTTGTTTTTAAAAATTGTACTTTCCGTATATTTTGAAATATTGTCAATATTGTTCTAGTTTTCACATACAACATGACTAATAGACAATTACCAAAGAAAAAATCGAACATAGCAAAAATTCCAATGATTAAACTAAGAAATATTGATGACTTGCATATTTCTTAATTCCTTTTAGTGGCTTGCATTTATATTTATTCTAGATACATTCAAAAAAACTGTTATTCATATGCTTTTTAATATATTATTTTAGAATTCCTTTGGAATTAGTTTATTTATATGATCCTTTTTAAAAATGCTTATGTCAAAATATCATAGGTTAATAAACAAGCAAAATATTAGAGGACTTGAATAGATCACTTGATCTATTAGTATATTTCGGATTTGTATTTGAAAAAATCTCGCCTTAATAAATTTGATGGGATTAAGGAAGAAAATTAGTTTTTTGTAATGTTTGGCTCTACTAGTAGTAAATATAGACCCTGAAAATATTAGTATTTAGATTCAATCACTTATATCCTTTTCCAAATATTTAGTGGTAGGTGATGACCCCCCCCCGGAAACTTTCTTTCCCCGCATGGATAAGTCTTGGCTTGAATTTTTTTTACGGATGACCTGAAGTACCTACATTTGAGCCCAATTATTCTATTATGATGTGAATGATCATTACTACGTAGGTATAACCATACATGTATATGTAGCACATATGTATTTAGTTGTACTCTTATGATAATAAATATTTCTTAAATATATCCAATATATAAGTATATGTTGCTTTACTATTTAATTACTTATCATTTATATACGCAATATGTTGAAAAATTATTGTTGAATTTTTTTTATGAGAATATTTTAAATTGTTATAAATGTCTTTATATGTGCTCTTGTTATCTTGTATACTTTTGGTTTTATTGTATGTATATAAAAAATATTATTCATATATATTATTCATGTGTACGGTTACAAATAAAATTAACATAACAATACTTACTAGAGAAATGGCTTGTAATTGTAACACTCAAATCTTTCGACACACAAAACCCAAGACAAAAATCAATAATTAATTAGGAAAAATACTGAATAATTTTTTTTAAAAAAGGTTGCAACAAGATACTATCAACTAGGTTTAATTTTTTCTTGTTTAATAAATTTCACACATTTGTAAAGTTGTTGAATATTAAATTAATAATTAACATTATTAATTTACACTAAGACTACTTTGGGATAAATTCCTTTCTAAGGTTTCCTATGTAATTCACCTTAATTAAAATATCAACTTGGCTAATATTTACTAAGTTAGTTTAATTCTTAATTATCACAACAATTAACAATAATGCCCCTCATAGGTTATCTAATTAAACCTTTTAAATTTCAATTAATTGACCCAATTAAATCATAACCAAGTTACCCTTTTTACAATTATGTAATTTATCCTTAAAGGTCCAAAGCCATGTATTTACTTAACATTCTAAGACTAAAGTTTCAAGTTATCCTAACCATTATTTGGCCCCATACATTAGGTACCCATACATTAATTAAAAATTACTCAACCCCATAAAGTTCAACAACTTGAAATGTGTAGGGTTGATCCTCAACCCTTAAAATTAAATGGTTTTACACCCTTATATCTAGGTATTTTCTAATGAACCCTAAACATCCTTATGGGTTCTTCCTATTCTTTCTTTTTCCCTAACTCATTCATTTGTTCCATTTTAATTTTGTAGATTGAAGGGGAGGAAGCCATGGAAGAAGGAAGTGAAACCATGGAGAAATTTCTTTGTATATAGTTTGCAAATGGGGAAATATTCCTCCATTCTTATCTTCATAGTTTAGTTTCTTCGTGGGTTTGTTATTGTAAGGTTCTCTACTTGTTTATTGTAGAGATTCCACCATGAATCAAGTTTTTTTAATGGGTTATTTACATTCTTGAGTTCATTCTTTGGGAAAAACCCTATTTCATTATATCTATGAAATTATACACATTTGGGTGCCCATAATTAGATTTATATGCTTAAACAAAATGTATTTATTCATTTTTTAGTTGTTGTTAATTTTAGTTTGAAGTTTTAAAGCTCAGATTTTAATTAAATCCATTCTAGATTTCACACAGTAGTTATTTTTATTTTTCTATCAAAAGTGATGAAACCACCACACTAAGCAAGCTATCAGTCCTGTGACCACCACCCTGTCTAGGTTAGGATCCTGAAACCACCACCTTATTTGGGTGATGATCCTGAAACTGCCACTCTGTGCAGGGTGGCAGTCTTAAAACCGTCACTCTACACAGGGCAGCAGTTCTTTTTTCTAAAAACAGTACCTCAATATCATTCATTTTTGAAAATATTTTCTACCTGGGTTAGTTTCTACATTAATATTAACTTTAAACAAGGTTACTATGATTCAACAGTTGATAGATTGATGTCATTTGTTCATTTCATGACTTAAATCACTAAGTACGCATCTTTTCCATAATAATAGTGTATAAGAAACAACTAAAAGATTTCCTTTCCAATAAAATTGATTTTAATCTCTTAAAGAAAGAAATGAAAATCAACCGATTACTAAGTGTTGTTTATTTTCTTTCCATAACAAGAGTGATAACCATTCCAACAAGGTAATTCAAGTATAACTTTCAAACATTCTTCCAACACAAACACAAAAATTTTACTAAATGAAAGTACAAGTAACTATGATACATTTTAAAATTTGATAGGAATACATTCTCAATTAAATTGAAATTTTCATGTTCTTCTTTCACCCTTTTTCAATACAACAAAACTTGATAATAAAATTTACAAGAAATTATATTTTTACAATAATACAAATTTCAACAAGGAAACAATGCACTTTCTTTTTCTCAATGAGCATAGTTCATTTTCATACAATAAAAAAGCCCTCTTTCCAACAATATGAAAGAATAATTTACAAGATTACAGATTTAACTTTTTCAACATTGGAACAACACTACAAAGGTGATCCTTTTGGCTCAATCGTAGCATGAGTCCTCCAATATTCAACTTCAAGCACAAAAATAAAAATGTGGGAGTAGGCAATGCTCTCCACCCAACCTATAATCCAATGAGAAGGAGAAACCATCCTCCTGATTGGCCTTCGAGCCCCAATAAGGAAGCAATAAAGGGTATCACGAAACCATGAAAAATTTCACAAGGCTTCCACAATAACCATTCACACAAAAGTTTCCATACACAAGCACAATACAAGTATAACAACAACCACACAATTTTTCCAAAACATAAAGGCTCCAAGCCAAGGAAAAGAATAAACATGGGGAATCACTTATTCCTCCCAAAGGGTGTAGGTGTGCACCTTAAAAATCCTCCAAAAATTCATTCACACAACCACAACCAAACACTTATCCCTCTCTCAATTTCTCTTATGTCTCCCACAACTCTTATCCCTTCCTCAATAAACATATTAGGATAAATAAGAATTTTTTTTTACTATCACAAGATGTGACACCCAACCCCAAACTTCATTGAAATGAATAAAATAAAATATTATCCCCCCCTCAATAAGTACCCATTTTCTTTTTCCTACATAACCTTAAGGACATTTTATTTCCAAAACCAAAATACACAACATTAAATCATTTACAACCAATTTGCAAAAAAATAAAAATATAAAGACATGGGTGAAGACCCTACCTTTTCATTGCATGAAAAATCCAAGCCAAAAGCACAAGCTCCAAGCTTTCCAAGTATAAAAAAGTTCCAAACAATCTTCCAAGCTTCAAAAAAAGTCACCAAAAAACAAGATCCTCAAAAATTTAAGAGTGAAAATAAAACATGTAGCCCAAAAACCATCATACAAACTTAAATAAATAGAAAAAGAGAAGAGGAGGGTGATGTTGTTCTATGTAGGATGCCACATCAATTCTCCTCAACTCCACATCACAAGGTCAAACCCCAAACCCAAAGCTCAATAAATTTGTGGATTAGAAATGACATGTTCTCATTACACACACAAACCAAAAGCCGTACTCCAAAAGACAAAATTAAAAGCTCATGTAAGAAGGTGCAATAATTTCACCATTTTAGCTTCCAAATCACATAATGGGGCCTCATTTTGACCCCTTACCCTATAGGTATAGTTGGTAGATGCAAAAATTAGGTGTGGAACAAGATTAACTTGTCCCAATAGCCTCCGATAATTCCCTTAAGCCCAAATCTGAGTTTTACATGCAAGGTTGAGTACACAACACATTAACCAATAAAACTCCTTTCAAATCCATAACAAATAAAGGACAACCTAACACAATTTAATACCCCTTTGGTCACATTAAATTTACAATAACTAACAATTTTAATCAAGTTAATTAGAGCACATTAACTAACAATAATAAAGTGAATCACATTACTAAATTAAATCACATACTCATAAATAATTAAATTGAAAATGGAAACAACACATCTACCCATGGTCACATTTGAGGCCACCCCCCAATGGGGACCGCCTAACAAAATATTAATGACATATCAACATATAAAAACACATGTTTCCAAGGTGACCTATTGCCAATACTCATAATTCCTTCATTGTTGGTCCCCTACCCCCTTTTGTTTTGTTGTGTTAAAAATTGCTGCAAAAATCAAAATAATACCTCTCTTCTCCTCATGGCCATATTAATGACATCAAAAAAACAAAATGTACATATACATATCAATTTACATCATCAATTAACATAACCAAATCATCAATAAAATCTAATTTAAAATATATTGATTCTATCATTTCATAAACTAACAATAAGATCGCAGGAATAAATAGATATTTTGCTATCAAAATCCAATTTGCTACTACATATATAAAGTAGTAACACTATATTGTCATCAAATACTACAATGTCAAACCATGCATATAATTAACACTATGAGTCACCACATATCCGTAATAAAATTATTTATAATGTCCAAAAAAATACTAACAAAATATAGTAATGTCCATCTACCAATGTCTACTAATGATATATGATAACAAGTCTATGCATCCAATCTAAAGCAATCAATAAACATAGTAAGATGTATGATGAAGAGGAGTGGGAACTACATTAATCATGTTTTCAATACAATATATTTTTTGGATAAAATCTTGCTCCACAGAGGCACCGGAAATGAATTAATTGAAACATCTTGTAAGCTAGTGACCTCTATTAACAAATTGAACCCTTACTAACATAAATGGAAAATTTTAGGTAGAGCTACCAAGAAATAAAATCTACATTCATTCATTAATAAAATGGACTAGGGAAGATGTTTAAATTTTGTTTAATGGCTTGTGATGGTGACAACATTGATGTTACCTTCTTTAAAGATGTAGATACTAATTTCTATAACACTATAAAAATAGAAAAAGCTATATAATATTTTAAATGTTAATTTAATATTCAAACAAACAATATAGTAAATCTAATTTCCACAAGAAACTTATTCTTTACAGTAGATCTATTATAGATCTTTGTGTTGAAAGAATAGGTGCCATACTTCGTACAAATTCTAATTTTTCAACATTATAAACATAAAAAATACATGAATTAATAGTTTAGTGGATTTATTTAGAGTTTCTCTTCCTAGATTTGCTATGTCAACTATACTCAAGATAGATAGAACTACCACAAAAAATGAAATGTTTTAATCCAAGACGTCTTAAAACAAGATATAGAGATTACTTTTTGGGGAATATTAATTAAATATGATGGAAATGTGTTATTTGAAATTCTCCAGGTGTACCTACCTACAAATCCAATTATTTCCATGAAACATGGAAAAATCACAACATTCAACGGGAAATCTATTTCTATTAGTTTGAGTTCACAACTTTACATCAGCCTAGTAATAACAAAGGAAAAATAACTTGCGAGATGCTTTATATCAGAAACCTTCCAACATATCTCTCAATCATTGATAAATGTCAATCCTAAGGCCATGGATATTATTGAGTTTGACTTATTTCACAACTATAAATAACTAATATTGTATCTTCTATAACCACAATCCATGTAAAGATGATAAAATTTTGTTATCTGAATTATACTAATGTAGTTAGTGACAAACAACAATTATATAAAAAAATAACTAACTAGAACAACACCTAGCACTCTCCTAAATGTATTATGGATTTTAATAAGTGAGAATATAGGCATGCTTTGAACTTTTTAGTGGAGGATACAACTGACATAATAACATAAACTAATTTTTAAGATGTTGCTACTATCATAATGGGATTTTTTACACAAGTTTTATATCAGTTAGATCTATCATCATGACTTGTTTCCATTATTTTGGAACAAGTAACCTTTTGTACATCTGACTTTACTTTGATAATAAAATAACAAGTGTATAACCAAAACAAATAAAGAAAATGCACTATTATACAATCTATAGAAAGAGGAGTCTCACTTACCCAGGATGTTTAGTTAACACTTATATATAAACAGATACCTTGATATCATTTTTAATTTATACGTTGAAATCTATCAGATATATCATACATGTAAATAATGTTTTATGTTGAACTTTAAAATATGATTAAATTAAAGGTACCCATTTATTTATATGTTATCAAATTAGACATACTTATATAAGCATAAAATTATTTATTTCTTGTAGCTTACTCCTCTAAATTAAAATTTAGAATTTTTTAACCCATTTTCAAATTATAGGATAAAATGGTGAATGAAAAAGTAGTTCGTTAAGGAATGGAATAGAAATTGGATGTAAAGACTAAAAAATGAGTAAACACAAAATAATGCACACAAATATGACACTAACAAATAGAAAAGGGCAATATATAAGATAATAAAAAATAGATGCACGCAACTCCACTTGAAGATATGAATGTTGTGAACACTCTAACATGTGCTTTTAAGTTCCTGCCATAGAAAATATTTATTTTTCTCAACAAAAAAAAAAAGACTTCTAGGAAATGATAGATATTCTTTCATATAAATATAAATATTTAATATTTTACGACTCTTTTCTGGGAATGTAGGTTAAAATAAATAATTTCAATACCATTTATATATATATGATACTGAGATAAAGGGTAGCCAATTTTCTATATGGAATAACATGTAGCCTAGACCACAACTTGAAGTATTAGGAAATATTTCTCAGGTAGAGGAAATTGTAATTGAAAAAACAAGCCCCATAAGATAGGTTACACGTGCCTTTGTTTGAAAATACAAATATAATTCTAAAACTATCATATTATATATATATATATATATATATATATATATATATAAAATATTCTACAGAATGTGCCTTTTCCTCATCATGTTGAAGATGTATATACTTTGGTACTTAAGTGAAAAGGAGTTGAAAATAAAGTGTATGAGTTCTTTGCAAATAGATGTGGTGTCAAATATACTTTACAATATAAAATAATCCATGAACCTTATTTTTACGATGGAAATATTGAGAATTAAGCTCTTGATCGACTAGCAAATAAGGATACAAACATCACAAATGTAGTGTGCACTCCTCTTCGATACTTTTTCATTTAGATGTTGATATTGTTAAACTGATATTTAGACATTGTTATTATGATACATTTATAAGTAGATGATATATTATACTGATATTCGTACTATTTACATTATGTTGTTTACATTTTATTATGATGCACTAGATGGTGATGATAGACAGTTGTATTTATTGAGTTGTGATATTCTAATTTCTATACTAATATGTCATAATTTGGATGCATAGCATATGATATGATGTTTTGAGCATAATTATGATTTTATGGATGTGAAAATAAAATTAATTGGATGATGATGGATAATAGAATTACTAGATTCAAATGATGATTATTGATTTTATATGCATATTATTCTTGATGTTGTTAATACATCCGAAAGGCCAAAAAGGTATTTTATTTATGTTGGAGGACAATTTATCACATGTATCAAAAGGGGATATGAGACCAACCACAGAAGGATGTCAAGTGTTGAGAAACTAGGTCAAATTTTATAACTTGTGTTATGTTGTGTGGTGTTGTTGTTGCATTCCTACTTAGGAGGTTTCCCATAGGGAGTGACCTCACATGTGTGGCCATGGGGTGAATTGTGTCCCCTTTGTTTTAATTTTTGCATGTGCTTTATTAGTGTTTTATGTATTTAAAATTTGGAATTTCTTGTCACTTTATTATCATGTAATAATGTGTCTTAATTAATCTAAATATTTCTTATTTGGTTAACTAAAATTGGGATGTGACAAATTGGTAATTATGAGGTTAGATCGTCCTTGTTGTAAGTAATATTTATGTTTATTTGTGTGTTTTTCACTCCACCCCAGCTTTAAAATCCGTTTTTTTGACTTTTGGGGCCATTTTTTTAGGCTTATGGGACAATCTAAGCTTGTCTCATACCTCTTAAATTTACCCAAGAACTTTACCTACGGGTTGGGAAGTTTATTTTTGACTTGTTTATTTTTCTTAGTGTAAAAGAGAGAAAATAATTACACTTTCCTTCTACCTCGATTTATTTGGTTGTTAAAAAGTGTGGGGTGCAAGTTTGTGAGCCATGTGGGTTTGTCATAGTTCTCACAAGTTTATTGATTCTCTTGGACTTGGTGTGTTGAATTGAGTGTGGCAATGGAGGAATGACGAAGTGGCATCCTACATGGAGCCACCTCATAATCCTCACATTCCATTTCTATTTATTGTTGAATTTTGATGGAATGATGATTACTATTTCATTTCTTTCTTGTGCACTTTTGGATTTGGAGCTGGTTGGAGTGATTTTGGAAGATTCCTTGGCTTTGAATTGAAAGAGGCTTGTGAAATTTTCTTGGATCTTGATGGAGAGTTAGGGTCTCCACCTTTGTTATTTATTATAATGCTTGTTTTTTTGAAATGTTGTGCTTGTTAAAATTGTTTAAGTCTTGTGAATATTCTTGTGTGTTGGTTGAGTAGTAGGCCTTAAGTTGGGTGTGGGAGAAGGGATTATGGGACCATTGGGGAGGGAAAAGGGAATTTTTTGAGGCATGCATTTTTTGGGAGTGTGATTTATATTTTCACCTATGGGGAGCAAAAAGGAAATCATGGTTATTTTGTTGCATACTTGCAATGGAGAGATAAGGATTTTGTGTTGATTGTTTTGTGAACTTGGAGGCTTAGGGTGAAACTCACACTTAACTTGGGAGGCATAAGGAGGTGGTTTCCCATATCCCTTTCTCTATTTGGTTTGATTTCAAACCTTTTTGTTTTTTTGAGAATGTTGCAAACTTGTTGGTTATGTCTACTTTGTTGTGTTGAGTATTTTGAAATGCATGTTGTATGTGGAAGCCATGTTATTGTAAAGTTTTCAAAGTTTCTAAAGACTCCTCATGGTTTCTTTATTGGGGCTCGGGGGCCATTATGGGGATGGCTTCTCCTCTTAATGGATTAATTGTTGGGCGGAGAGCATTGCCTACTCCCCCTTCATTGTATTGTGATCCTTGTTGTGAGAATATTGAAGTGAAATAATTTGGAGCTACATTTGGGTGAAGAATTTCAAATTGGAGACTTGTACATTTCACCTTTTTGATAACCCTTTGTTGTAAATTTTTCAATTTATTATTCCCACTTTGTGAGGAGGATTGTAAAATTGTAAAAATTTCAAGCTTGAAAGAAATTTGTATCTTCATTTGGAAATCCTCTCAAATTTTAAACTCTTCTAAGAATGTTTGTATGATAAATGTGTGTTTTAAAAAATGATATTTTTTGTGAAAGGAAATTGATAAGTTTTTCATTTCATTGGAGAATTGAAAAATGTGAAATAATTTAAATGATAATGCATCTCTCTTAATTGAAGTTACTTTATTATATCAAATTTTGATAGGCTTCATTTTAAAGCAAATAATAATCTTGTTATATTGCACTTGCTTTGTGAAATGGTTGTCATTTAATTGTAAAAAGAGGAAAAGAGATATTTACTCTTGTTGATTTCAATGAAAGGTATATTGAAAATATTAAAACTATAGTTGCATTCTAGTTAAGTTGAAAGAAATGAAGTAGTATGTAAATTCATGTTTAAAATGATTATGAATCTTCTTCTTCTAAACGTATCTAGTTGTGTAAGAAAACTATATTTATTCTCTGAACTTAATCTTAGATAGAACAAATACAAATGAAAAAATATACATACATTTATATAAGAGAATGAAAGTGTAGCTACATTTATACCTAAATATAACTATGGTTAAGTAAATTTAATATGGATATTCTACAATTCCTTTCCTTTACCTATTAAACTAATTAGTGCTTCATTTAAAAAAAATCTAAAAAATTTGGATTATTTTGATAGCATTAACATATTAATATTATTACAATTAATATTATTAATGAAATTTAAGTATTGATAATATGTATGTATGTATGTATGTATGTATGTATGTATGTATGTTTATGTGTACGTCTACATACACAATATACACATACACATACATACATACATACATACATACATACATACATACATACATACATACATATATATATATATATATATATATATATATATATATATATATATATATATATATAATTAATATTGTTAATATTTACAAAAATATATTAATTTTTATTTGGGAAAAAATTATACCAAATGAAGAAACTTATTAAAAAAATATAATATAAGTTTTATTTGATTTGGGCCTATGCGGCCTTGGTAAGGTTTGAGTGGAATGGAGGGGGGGGTGTGTGGGGGGAGGGGGGAAGGGAAGGGTGTTGTCAACCCCACCCCCCTCCCCATTATATATTGGGATAGGGAATGGGATCGAAGACCCCTCCCCCCACTGTTGTGTGTTATAAGTATGATTGTGGGGGCCGAGCCCCCACCAAAACCCACTTAAATCCCACTTATGTGGTTTGGCCTTTCTAAACTTTTTACCAGTCTGCGCATAATGCAATCCATGACATTTTTTGTGGAATACTAATACATTTATCTATATACACACATATATATAAAAGTGTAACTAGATTTATTTTTATAAATCGTCTTTAATAATAAAATTTCAAGTCTTTTATAATATTAAGGAATAGTGTGTGTGTGTGTGTCGATTCGGAGATATATACCCGTGTATATATACTCAAAGGAATAAAAAAGAGTATTCTTTGTGAATAATAATAATAATAATTTAGATATATTGGGCAAATGCCTATATACCAAAATGGGTATTTAGTTTGAGATAAATTTACTACAATTATGTGCATGTATACGTTGCTTAATGCTAAATCAAATGAAGCAAGAACTACCACCTAAAATATTTCTACAATTTAGCTAAAACAAAGCATAAACACCATCAACATAGAGAACTAAGCAAGATCTAAACTAACATTATAACTTTGAAAACATGAGATCAAAACTATGCTTTCTATTTTAACATCTCTACTCTCCTAGATTACCAACAAGAATGAATGGAATTATTTAGCTCCAATGGCAATCAAAAATTGCTTTGTTTGGTCCTTAAAGAATGCAAGAATAGGAAGCTTTAGCTCTTAACAATGGTGACCTCTCAAGAAAACAAAAGGCAAGCTCTTGGTCTCTTTGATATATGCTTTGCATTTTCTCTCTTAAGAAATTTAGGTGTAGGTATAAAGGTAGAAGGAGGGATCCTTATATAGCCCAATGGATAAAGGAAATACTTCATCCCTTTGCATGTGGGATAAAGGTAAAACATGATTAGGAATGGATAAGGTTGCTTTATAAAAAGTAACCTTATTTTAGAAGGGTTTAATTTATGCTTAGCAAGTCGTGGGAGTTGGGGGGTGTTTTAATTAATCAAAGGTGATTAACTAATAGGCATATGTAAGCTTATAGAAGCTAATTAGAGGAATATTAGTACGATTTAGGCTATTAGAAGGGGATTAAATCAATTAAACATTGATTTATTTGTTAAATGGAAGGGAAAGCTAATTAATTAATAATAATTAATTAGTCTAGGTAGAAGGGGTGATTTATTAACGGAATGTCTTTAATTAGAGTATTTGTTGGATATGTGACTTAATTAAATAGCTTAGTGTAGTTAATTAATGATGATATGAGGGAAAATGAGTGCTTTTGATGATATGTCATCGATTTGCAAGAAATATCATAATTAACACAATTTAAGTATTTAAATTGCTTGGGCATAATAATGGGTGTCTACATTTGCCCCTCTTTGGGGTGGCGTAAGTGACGCCACTTCAAAGATAGTAGACGGGTGGAATTTTGAAGAGGTAGAAGAAAAATTAGTAGAAGTGAGAGATTCCCCCTTGAGTGTTGAAGGGGTGATGAAAGAAGATGATCGACGATCGAAAAAGGTGAGAGATAGATAAAATAATGGGTAGAGGCAAGATGCCCCAGTAAGATGGAAGAATAGGGGTGAGAGGAAAGTGATGCAGAAGGAATATGGAGGAGGGGAGAGAATAGCTTAGCCTCTAGCCACTGTGTATTGGAACAATTTTGGTGTCATCATATTGCCATAAGAGCTACATCATCGGTCCTTATGAAAATATAAGCATACGAAAAAGGTAGAATGACATGAAAAGCCATACTACGAATGATTGTCCATTGCTGAAAAAACTGACTCCATGCAATATACAAATTACAATGCAATAAGAGAAAGTGAAAGATGCTTAACTCCATGCAACATACAAAATGCAATGAAATACGAGAAAGTGAAAGAAGCTAGACTAACAAAGAAACATAATGTAATGTTTTTATTATCAATATTCACTTATGACTTGTTTGAATTAATGACAAGGGTTAGTGATGGTTCCCTAAGCAAGGATACATGTAAGGGGAATAACAAAGGACACTTGGGTCTGATGAAAAATCAATGTGCACTATGAAACAATACCAGGCAAATCGTTGTGCCCCAGAGTACATACAAAGTAAGCAACCTAGCTTTTGTTGATGGAGGTAGATCAAGATGATTTTCCAGTTGCACACATGAACAAGTGAGATGTGATGCCTGATTCAACTACCACTTGAGACCAAGAAACAAACTAGGAAAATTATGGAATAATTTTTTTATTTTTTTTATATAGGAAGAGTCTACAACCAAGTTGCAAGACACTAGTTTGAAACTAAATAGGTTCTAGAACAAATTCTGATTAACCAAACACAAGATCTCCATTTTTATCTTATAACAAGTTTACAAGGCTCCAATTTGGAGGTTACAAGTTTTACTAAGGTTCAGGGAGAAATTTATCGCCAGGCCTGCTCTTTATCAAGCCCTGAAATTCCACTAGATTTTTCACACATTTAGAGTTATCAAAACTTTTCTAAACTAGGATCATTGGATACAAAATTTCCTCACCTTTCCAATCCTATAAAGAAGTCATCCTAACTCATTATAAAACTCAAGTTATGGCCAGGCGGAGTTTTAGGGGAAAATTTTCCCTTGGAGGTCTGCGGGGTTAGGGAAAAATTTGAGAAAATTTTCCCAAATGCCACGTGTCATCACGTGATTGGTGCAGGTGAGCGAGTCGCGGGGAAAAATTGGAAATTTTTCCCAAAACCAAAGTCTCAATTTTCCAAACGAAAATTTTCCTCCATGCCTCCGCACTTGCTCAAATGGCCACGTGGCGCTTTGTGATTGGCCGTGGGCCAGCAGAGGAAATTTGGATTTTTCACCCATGGGGTTAAAAGGGTAAAAGAATTGCATGGAGCCGTGCACCCATGGGGACACGTGTCAACATCCTATTGGCTGCGGGGATGCAGGTCAGTGGAGGAAAAAGTGAAATTTTTTGAAAAGGGAAAAAGTTAAGTTTTTTATTACAGGTCTACCCCTCCAAGGTGAAATGTGGTAACTTCTGATACGATGAGAGGTTGGCAGGGCCACAAAAATTTTTAGGAAACTTTTCCAAAGTTCAAAATTTAAATTTTTCTAAGGTCGAATTATTTCATTTTTGGTTTGGGATGGCCATTTTGAAGTAAAACTTCAAATGGCCATAACTTTTGATAGGAAGCTCCATTTTAGGAAAACGAGGACTTTCTGGAAAGCTCTCAGAGTATTATTTTCACAGAAATTATTATTTTTATAATTTGATAAAGTTTAGAAGATAAATTTTAAGAAATAGACCTGCAGGGATTATAATTTTAAAACTCGGAATTTTTTCTACTTGGGAGATTTGACTCAATTTTGATATTTCTTCTCTTCAACATGTAATTGAACATGGAGGAATGCTATTGGGTGGATTTTAGACTATTTTTAAGGTTAAATTTATGGATTGAGTTGCAACTGATATATTTTACATCCTTTGACGGGAAAGTGGTCCAGCAGGTTCAAAAATTGATTTTGTAAAGTTCTAAAATGTCTTTCTCTGGTGTTGAGGTCAAATTCAATTACTTATGATGTATTTCATATAAATTGAATTGTTTTAATACTTAATTTAAGTTGCAGATCTAAACTGCACATTTATTAGATAAAATTTTAATTTCCAGATTTAGAAAAGGAAAGGAACAGAGTTCATTTATTAACAACTGTAATGATTTATTTTCCACTTCCAAAACACGGAAACTTATAAAATCTTGTCTAAACAATTAATTTATCCATCTTCTCATTTAAACAATCAGGCAACATTTGGTATTTCGAATTGTAATAATTACAAGGAACATAATGTTGTATTTCTCTTCCATACGCATTTTCTTTTCACAAAGAGATAACATTTCAAAACAGTAACTCCAATTTAAAGAAAAATTACAATTAAATCTAAATCCAACACTACAATTGAGGAAGGAATATATTTCTTTCATTGATTTTCAAAATTACGTCAACAGATCATTTCTTCATTTGAATTTCAATGTTAAATCTACAACTGTATGACAGTATTTTCCAATACAGTGAATAGAATATTCCATCTTTACATTTCAATTAAATTTCAAACTTCCATTTACCATATAATGGCTTCACATTAAAAAATTATACAACTCATCCATGTGATGTGGGAAGGGATTACAAGAGTTTACTCAAAAAGGATGACTGTCAAATTGTATTCTTCTTTCTCCAAATAGCAGCTTGCTGATTTCTTCATTCTTGCAACCTGAATCACAAACAGGAAGGTGGAAAGGCAACACTCTCCCACCCCAACCAAGATACCCAATGGGAAAATAGAACCCATCTTTCCCCATTGGCCCCCGAGCCCCAACCATATTGAAATGGAGCATGATAATTCAACTCATGGCAACATGGACTTCTTTCACATACAAGCAACACTCATGTATCACAAAATCAAAGAAAGCACAAATAAAAATAAGGAAATAGTTCTCAACTGCATTACAAAACAGTCATACAATCACAAAGGCTTGAGCAAGAAAGCCAAACAAGAGCAAGAACTATGGAGGTCTCCTTATGCCTCCCATGTTGAAATTGGACATCCACCTATAACAACCACCAAGAACATAACCATCCCATAAACCTTATCCCTCCTCAACCCCTCCTTATCCCTCCTCTAAATTTATCCCTTATACCTCCCCAAAGTAAGAAATGCATGGATATTATTTTCCTATGTGGATTCCAGCCAACACTCCCTCCTCAAGACAAGTGCCAATGGCAAATCCCTTATCCCTCCTCTGATTAACCTCATAGTCTTCTCTCCACACCATGCCCTAAGAATTCTAACCATCCCTCTAAGAATTGCAAACACAACACATTCCGAAATTCATGCTAAAAGAGGGAAAAATAACAATTTTAAAAGAGTGAGAGCCTACCTCTCCATAATGGAGACTTGTTTCCCAAAACAGTAGTTCTTTGATGCTCAAAACATAATCCTAAAACAACAATGTACAAGCATGTGAATAAATCCAAGCTCTTCCACAAAGCAAGCTCCAAAGGCAAGGGAAAAATTTGACCCAAGAGTGAAATCTCCAACCTTCAACAACCTCAAAATGAGGAGGAAATCAAATTTTTAAAGGACACGATGGAAGAGGATGATGTGGATTCCAAGTGGGATACCACATCATTTTTCTTCCTTCCGCAAGAGTGTAATCCACATCAACAAAAAATCACCATTAATGAAAAAATGAAAAAATCACCCTACACACACAATAGCCCATACCCCAAAAGGGAAGCATTTAAAATTTGTAAGACAAGCGCAATCACTTCTTACAATAAATCAAGTCAAAATTCAATAAAATAATTTGATTTTGACTCCAAATTAATAAACATGGTTGGTGGAGGTTTTTGAGAGGTGTGGGAAAAATTTAACTTGTCCCACAAGCCTCCAAATTTGTCCTCCAAGCTCAAATTCGAATTTCAAGACAGAGGTGGAGTGTCAGACCTTCCAAAATATTCTTACAACCTCTTACAATTTATTACACAATCTATCACTTCACTTACACAACCCATACTTTGTAACTTACACACTCTTTTAAATTGCATTTATTTTCTATGACATTTATTTATTACAAACTTTAGACCCAACCTTATATTTAATTACCATATGTTTATAAAATATATAAATAAATTTCATTTTCAACCAAGACAATAACATTTAATTTATATTCCACATCCCAATTAATTTAATTAAAATTTAACTATAATACTCTCACATTATACTATCACATTAAAATAATTAAACTAAAGAGCACATTACAAATAAAATACATACAACAATAATTTTAAAAAGGGACACAACAAATAAAGCACACATATACCCCATGGTCACAATATTGGAAATCCCCCCCGTGGGGAAATCCTAACAAAACACAACATACAACTCAAACATAGTTGCCATGGTGACCTTGTTGATTTCACACTGAATTCCAATATGGTTAGTCTCCAGTCCCCCTGACATTGTTGTGATTTTAATGTACAAAATGCAAAATACCTCCTTCAGCCTCGTGGCCATATCAAAACATCCAAATGATATATAAACATTAGATCCAAATCACAACAGTATCAAGATTCAATATTTATCATTAAAATTCAATTTGTAACTATATCATCAGCCAATAGATTTCTATACTAGAGCTATTCATAATAATCAATGTCACATGTCTAAAATTAACATCAATAACTTGTCCATGTCAACTAGTATATCATCATCCACATAACAATAAAAATGTCTCAATGATCCTCAAGTAAAACATCTGAATCCAGATCAATATTAATCCAGGATCTAACATTTAACCATCATACTAATCAAAACATAATAATGTCCGTAATAATCCCTGATACATCATACTACATCAAAACATAATAATATCCAAAATGTGACCAATAGTGTCAGGATCAATATCTGAATATTTTCCAAGGAAAGTGGGAACTACATCCCCCTCCCCTTAGACTCGACTTCCTCTTGGAAGTCACTGGAAAAAATGTGGAAACTATACTCGTAAAGCAGTAGCATCCTCCCAAGTGGCTGCATTCTCATCATATCTATCCCACTGCACCCATACCTAATCAATCTCTCTTCCTAGAAGGCCCAGGGTCCTGCGATCTATGATATGGACGGGCTCCACCATCAACTGTCCCTGATCCTGCACCTGTAATGATGTCTAATCTAGCACATGAGAAGGATCTGTGATGTATCTCCTAAGAACAGAAACATGAAATACATCATGTACACAAGACAAGCTGGGTGGTAATGCTAGATGGTAGGCGAACGGGCCGATACGCTCCATGATCTCAAAAGGTCCAACAAACTAAGGATCTAACTTAGAACCTTTTCCATAATGGATCAGGCTCTTATATGGAATAACACGAAGGAAAACCTTCATGCCCACATCAAAATTATGCTCGATTCTATGCTGATCAGCGTACTTCTTTTACCTATCCTGTGCCTCCTGCAATCTCTACTTGATCAACACTACCTGCTACTCCATGTCCTGAAAAAGAGCTGTTCCGAGAGATACTCTATCCTCCATCCTATCCTAGCTAAGGGGTGTCTTGCACTCCCTACCATATAAGGCCTGAAAAGGAGCCATGCCTATAGAACTCTGGAAACTATTATTGTAGGAAAACTCCATAAGGTACAAATACTCCTCCCACTTAGACTGTTGATCCATCACGTACATCCTAAGCATATCTTCCAATATCTGATTCACCCTCTTAGTTTGTCCATCTATCTCAGGGTGATAAGTTGTGCTGAAGTTAATCTTCATCCCGAGAACATACTACATGGTAGTCCAAAAATGTGAAGTGTATAAAGGATCATGGTCACAAATGATCTTCCGCGGGATCCTGTGTAACCTGACAATCTCATCCAAGTAGACATGTGCCATTGCACTAGCTTTGTATGTGGTCTTTACCAGAGAAAAGTGAGCTACTTTTGTCAATTTATCAACCGTGACCATGATGGCGTCGTGGTGATATCTCGACATCGGTAACCCAACAATGAAATCCATGGAAATGGTGTCCCATTTCCACTCCGGTATAGCATGAGGATAGAGAAGGCCAGCTGGATGCTGATGCTCAGACTTCACTTTCTAGCACTCTAAACAGTGTGACACAAACTGAGCCATGTCCCTGTGAAATCCTCTCCAGTGATATAACTGTCTCAAGGTGGCGTGCATCTTCTTCACCCCAGGATGGCCTGAATAGGGTACACAATGTGCCTCTGTCAAGATGTCCTACCTCAAGCCTCCATCTCTAGGAACATAAATCCAACCTTTGTGCCTGAGAATACCATCTGTATCTAGTGAGAAACCATTAAATTTCCCCTCAAGTGGTCTCTAGGACTCAATATATACTCGAGATACAATGTAGAAACTATCAAGAGGAAGCTTCTGAAGGATCCTGCTCCGTAAATCTGTCCTCACTGAAGTAGCCATGCTCAAATGCCTTTGTCTACTGAGAGTGTCTACAACCACATTCTCCTTCCCTTTCACATGCTCTATCTCCATGTCATACTCATAAATAAACTCCATCCAACGTCTCTGACAAGCGTTTAGATTCGGCTACGTGAAAAGGTGGCAAAGACTCAAATGATCTGTCCTGAGTGTGAATCTTTGCCCAAGAAGAAAGTGTCTCCATCAAACCAAAGCATGCACAATTTCCGTAAGCTCAAGATCATGGGTAGGATAATTAAGCTCGTGATCCTTGAGTTTGTGAGACTCAAAATCTACAAATCTTCCCTCGTACATAAGAACACCTCCAAGGCCTACCAACAAAGCATCTGTGCATACAAAGAACTCACCATGTGGATCTGACACTGTAAGAATGGGTGATGTAGTGAGATATTCCTTTAGTGTCCTAAAGGCCTACTCACACCTATCTAACCAAACAAATTTCTTCCCCTTCTGCTAAAGGGAAGTGATGGGGGTGAGCTATCCGAGAGAAGTCATGCACAAATCTCTTGTAATACCCTGCTAACCCCATGAAGTTACACACCTCTATCACTGTAGTGGGTACTGGCCAATCCATAATGGCTCTAATCTTGGAAGGATTGACTGTGATTCCTTCACCTAAGATGATATGGCCCAAGTAATGAATCTCTAACTGAAATAAGGCACACTTCTCCAAGTTCCCAAAAATTTACTGCTCACGAAGACACTGAAGAACTTTTCGAAGGTGCCCCTTGTGCTCCTCACGCGTACATGATTAAATCAGAATGTCATCAAGAAAGATGAGCATGAAGCGATCTAGAAAGGTCCTAAATACCCCCATTCATCAAACTCATGAATACTGTGGGTGAATTCGTCAAACCAAAGGGCACCATCGTGAACTCATAGTGCCCATACCTTGTACGAAAAGCAGTCTTATGGATGTCTGCCTTTGTAATCATCAACTGATGGTACCCAGACTTGAGATCAATCTTAGAGAACACTGTGGCCCCTTTCATTTGATCAAACAAGTCATTAATATGAGGTAGGGGATAACGATTCTTGATCGTTACCTTATTCAGCTAGCGGTAGTCGATGCAAAATCGCAATGATCCATTCTTCTTCTTCACAAATATAACCGGTGCACCCCCAAGGGTATACACTAGGATGGATGAGGCCTTTCTCTAAAAGGCCTTCCAGCTGTAACATGAGCTCATAGAGCTCTAGAGTGGTCATCTGATAAGGAGCTCGTGAGATAGGCTCTGCTCCTGGAACTAGATCAATATGGAAATCAATCTCACATGGGGGTGGCATCCCCGGTAGCTCACCTGGGGAAAACATCTACATACTCTCTCAAAATGGGATGGTCATATAGCGATGGCCCACTAGATCCATCTATCCGGTCACTTACTATGACCACATACATCTGACAACCCCGTCGCACACATAGCTTGAGCTGCATAGCAGAGATAGTGTGAATAGAAACAGGTCTCCTGACCCCCAAAAATCACCAACTCAACTCCAAGATTTTCTACACAAGATATAGTCTTATGATAGAAATCCATCCTGGCCCTATGTGTAGATAACCAATCCATGCCTAAACTGACTCCATACGAGCCCAAAGGAAGTACGTGGAGATCTGAAGTGGTGGTGAAAGGTCCCAAGTTAACAAAACACTCCTTTACTAAGGAGTCTATAGAGACTTTGGCTCCTGAAGCCATCTCGACATCCCAACTATGACCTTGTCTAATAGCCACCAGCCTACATTGCTCTAACAAGGATGGTACAATAAATGAATCATAAGAACCAGAATCAAACAATATAGAAGTAGGAACACCTCCAATACTACATGTAGTCTCAATGACCATGCTCTAGTGCTCATCCTGGTAGTTCTCGACTGCTGCATAGATCCTGTGACTTCATCCCATGTCTCTGACTATAGGATCTGAGATGGGTGCCTTATCCTTATTAGGGTTTTGGGTGTAGTCTCTCCAAAAGTGTCCCGCTACTCCACACTCGAAGCAACCACCCTGAAGTCCTCCAAACTACAGCACCGCCAGAAGGTGCCCTAGAGGTAGGTGTTGTGGTCCCTAATGATCTAACCATAGTCTGTTGTGGCCTCTGTGGTCAAGCTCCTACTAACTGAGCTCTAGCTCCACCCTGTGTCCTGGTGGGACCCCTAGGAGGCCCCATGCTCTGACCTCTCTGTGCATCAACTCTCTAAGGAGGCCTAAAAGGTGGGTGGAACTATTGTTGCTGCTATTGTTGCTGTGTTCTGAAAGATGACTGTGAAGAATTCTGACCACCATGAAGAGGTGGAGCAGACCCCCCTCGATCTACTATCCTGTAACTGCTGAATACGGCTCCTGACCTGGTCTCTAGCCTATTGGGTTTTACCCCAAGTCTCCTCTACAATGTAGGCCTTCTCAATGGCCTCTGCTAAAGTTTGTGGGTAGTGGATCCGAACTGCACCTCCAATTTCTATATTAAGGCCCCGAATGAACCTATGGATCCGCACCTACTCATCCTGCATGTAATTCAATGTACTGAAGTAGGTCCAGGGAACCTACTCTCATACTCAGCCATTGTAAGGGAAGCTATCGAAGGTCATGGAACTCATCGATCCTTTGCTATATGAATCTCTGAGGTAAGTATCTACTCCTGAATCTCTCCTCAAACATCTCCCAAGTGACTGTATCTGAATCTATATGGAGATTTTTCTCCTCTATCCTCCACCATACTCAAGCTCCATCCTTCAGTATATGGATCGCAACATGATCTTTTGTGTTGCTAGAAAAAGGACAAAGCTTAAACCAACCACTCAAGCTAACCAGCCAGGCCTCTGCCTATAAACCACCTATGTCACTTGATTAATGTGAGGGCCTAAGCTTCAAGATCTCCTTGATATGATCCAAAGATGTGGTATGATGGCCTCTGGGCCTCTCTATAAGCTCATCCCTAAGCCTAGGGCTCTGAGACCTCTCTCTATGCTCCAAAACTCTATCACCCTACCTCCTAGGTAGTGAATCTGCGCTAACTCTACATGAAATTCTCTCCTCCATCCTCCTCACTGAGTGGAGGGGGTGCGTGTCCCTCTATGGAAATATCTTTGTCCTGTTTGTCTGAGTGCCCTCCTACTGATCCTCCACATAAGGTGGCATTAACATCCTAGAGGGTCTGTAAAATTTGTGGTAGGATAGCTACTAAACCCTAATCCAGTGGTGGTGGTGGTGGTAGTGGAGGTGGTGGTGGTGGTGACTCTGAGTCTCTATGAACATTCCTCCTGCTCCATCTGAGCTCCCTGCACAGACCAGAGTTGGAGTTAGTTCATTACCTTGAGTTTCTTTTAGTTTTCAAAGTTTGCTAACATGAACAATTTTCAAACGGTTTTGTTTTCTATATTATTAATTGCTAGTTTTAGGTTTCAAGTCTCAATGTTTTTGAGTGTGCCCAATGGTCCAAGAATTTGAACCACTACTCTGATACCAAGTGTGATGCCTGCTTCAACTACCACTTGAGACCAAGAAACAAACTAGGAAAATTATGGAATAAATTTTTTTTATTTTTTTTCATATAGTAAGAGTCTACAACCAAGTTGCAAGACACTAGTTTGAAACTAAATAGGTTCCAGAATAAATTATGATTAACCAAACACAAGATTTCCATTTTTATCTTATAACAAGTTTACAAGGCTCCAATTTAGAGGTTACAAGTTTTACTAAGGTTCAGGGAGAAATTTATCACCATGCCTGCTCTATATCAAGCCTTGAACTTCAACTGGATTTCTCACACACTTAGAGTTATGAAACCTTCCTAAATTATTCTCATTGGATAGGAAATTTCCTCACCTTTCCAACCATATAAAGAAGTCCTCCTAAATCCTTTTAAAACTCAAGTTATGGCCGGACGGAGTTTTAGGGGAAAAATTTTCCCTTGGAGGTCCGCGGGGTTAGGGAGAAAATTGAGAAAAAATTTCCAAATGCCACGTGTCATCACGTGATTAGTGCAGGCAAGTGGGTCATGGTGAAAAATTAGAAATTTTTCCCCAAACCAAAGTCTCAATTTTCCGAAGAAATTTTTTTCCTCTATGCCTCCGCACTTGTTCAAATGGCCACGTGGCACTTTGTGATTAGCCGCGGGCCGGTGGAGGAAAAAGTGAAATTTTTCCAAAAGGGAAAAAAGTTAAGTTTTCATTTCTAAATCCACGGGCCCTCCCTACCATGTGTCAACACGTGATTGGTTGGAATCCGCGGGGTTGCGGTGAAATTTGGGAAAAAATTCCCAAGGCAAAATTTTCAAAAAAGTTAAGTTTTTTTTTTAATTTATTAAGGGCCTACCCCTCTAAGGTTCCATTTGGCAACTTATGATAGGAGGAGAGGTTAGCGAGGCCATGAAAATTTTTAGGAAATTTTTCTAAAGTTCAAAATTTAAATTTTTCTAAGGTCGAATTATTTCATTTTTGGTTTGGGATGGCCATTTTGAAGTAAAACTTCAAATGGCCATAACTTTTGATAGGAAGATCCATTTTAGGCAAAGAAGGACTTTCCAGAAATCTCTCGGAGTCCTCTTTGAATAGAAATCATAAACTTTAGAATTTGGTGAAGGTTAGAGGGTAAAATTTAATAAATAGACCTGCAGGGATTATAATTTTAAGACTGGTAATTTTTCCTACTCGGGAGATTTGATTCAATTTTGATATTTCTTCTCTTCAACATGTAATTGAACATGGAGGAATGCTATTGGGTGGATTTTAGACTAGTTTTAAGGTTAAATTTATGGATTGAGTTGCAACTGATATATTTTACATCCTTTGACGGGAAAGTGGTCCAACAAATTCAAAAATTGATTTTGTAAAGTTCTAAAATGTTTTTTTCTCTGGTGTTGAGGTCAAATTGAATTCCTTATAATGTATTTCATCTAAATTGCATTGTTTCAATACTTAATTTAAGTTACAGATCTGAACTGCACATTTATTAGAAAAAATTTTAATTACCAGATTTAAAAAAAAAAGAAATAGAGTTCATTTATTAACAACTGTAATGATTTATTTGCCACTTCCAAAACATGGTAAACTTATCAAATCTTGTCTAAACAATTAATTTATCCATCTTCTCATTCAAACATTAAGGCAACATTTTGTATTTTGAATTTTAATAATTACAAGGAACAAAATGTTGTATTTCTCTTCCATACGTATTTTCTTTTCACACAGAGATAACATTTCAAAATAGAAACTCCAATTTAAAGAAAAATTACAATTATATCTAAATCCAACACTACAATTGAGGAAGGAATATATTTCTTTCATTGATTTTCAACATTACATCAACAGATCATTTCTTCATTTGAATTTCATTGTTAAATCTACAACTGTATGACAGTCTTTTCCAATACAGAGAATATAATATTCCATCTTTATAGTTCAATTAAATTTCAGACTTCCATTTACCATATAATGGCTTCACTTTACAAAATTATACAACTCATCCACGCGATGTGGGAAGGGATTACAAGAGTTTGCTCAAAAAGGATGACTGTCAAACTTTATTCTTCTTTTTCCAAAAAGTAGCTTGCTAATTTCTTCATTCTTGCAACCTGAATCACAACAAGGAAGGGGGAAAGGCAACACTCTCCACCTAACTAAGATACCAAATGGGAAAATAGAATCCATATTGCCCCATTGGCCCCCGAGCCCCAACCATATTGAAATGGAGCATGATAATTCAACTCATGGCAACATGGACTTCTTTCACATGCAAGAAACACTCATGTATCACAAAATCAAAGAAAACACAAATCAAAACAAGGCAGCAGTTCTCAACTACATTACAAAATAGTCATATAATCACAAAGGCTTAAGCAAGCAAGCCTAACAAGAGCAAGAACTATGGAGGTCTCCTTATGCCTCCCATGTTAAAATTGGACATCCACCTACAACAACCACCAAGAACATAACCATCCCATAAACCTTATCCCTCCTCAATCCCTCCTTATCCCTCCTCCAAATTTATCCCTTATACCTCCCCAAAGTAAGAAATGCATGCATATTCTTTTCCTAGGTGGATTCCAACCAACACTCCCTCCTCAAGACAAGTGCCAATGGAAAATCCCTTATGCCTCCTCTGATTAACCTCATAGTCTTCTCTCCACACCATGCCCTAAGCATTCTACCCATCCCTCTAAGAATTTCAAACACAACACATTCAAAAATTCATGCTAAAAGAGGGAAAATAACAATTTTAAAAGAGTGAGAGCCTACCTCTCCATAATGGAGACTTGTTTCCAAAACAGTAGTTCTTTGATGCTCAAAACATAATCCCAAAATAGCAATGTACAAGAATGTGACTCAATCCAATCTCTTCCACAAAGCAAGCTCCAAAGGTAAGGGAAAAATTTGACCCAAGAGTGAAATCTCCAACCTTCAACAACCTCAAAATGAGGAGGAAATCAAATTTTTAAAGGAGAGGGTGGAAGAGGATGATGTGGATTCCAAGTGGGATACGACATTATTTTTCTTCCTTCCCCAAGAGTGCAATCCACATCAACAACAAATCACCATTAATGAAAAAAATGACAAAATCACCTACACACACAATAGCCCATACCCCAAAAGGGAATGCATTTAAAATTTGTAAGACAAGTGCAATCAGTTCTTACAATAAATCAAGTCAAAATTCAATAAAATAATCTAGATTTTGACTCCAAATTAATAAACATGGTTGGTGGAGGTTTTTGAGAGGTGTGGGAAAAGTTTAACTTGTCGCAGAAGCCTCCAATTTTTTCTCTCCAAGACTCAAATTCAAATTTCAAAGACAGATGTGGAGTGTTCAACACCTTCCAAAATCTTCTTACAACCTCTTACAATTTCTTACACAATCTATCACTTCACTTACACAACCCATACTTGGTAACTTACACAATCTTCTTAAACATGAATTTATATTCTATGACATTTATTTATTACAAACTGGTTAGCCCAATATATATATATATATATATATATATATGCTTATATATATATATATATATATATATATATATATATATATATATATATATATAAGTAAATTTTCATTTTCAACCAAGACAATAAAATTTAATTTATATTCCACATCCCAATTAATTTAATTGAAATTTAACTATATGACTCTCACATTATACTATCACATTAAAATAATTAAACTAAAGAGCACATTACAAATAAAATACATACAGACAATAATTGTAAAAAGGGACACAACAAATAAAGCACACATATACCCCATGGTCACAATATTGGAAACCCCCCCCCCTCCATGGGGAAATCCTAACAAAACACAACATACAACTCAAACACAGTTGCCATGGTGACCTTGTTGATTTCACACTGAATTCCAATATGGTTAGTCTCTAGTCCCTCCCGACATTGTTGTGATTTTAACCTATAAAATGAAAAATACCTCCTTCGGCCTTGTGGCTATATCAGAACATCCAAATGATATAAGCAACATAAAATTATTAGATCCAAATCACAACAATATCAAGAATTCAATATTTATCATTAAAATTCAATTTGTAACTATATCATCAGCCAATAGATTTCTATACTAGAGCTATTCATAATAATCAATGTCACATGTCTAAAATTAACATCAATAACCTGTCCATGTCAACTAGTATATCATCATCCACATAACATTAAAAATTTCTCAATGATCCTCAAGTAAAACAATCTGAATCTAGATCAATATTAATCCAGGATCTAACATTTAACCATCATACTAGTCAAAACATAATAATGTCCATAATAATCCCTGATACATCATACTACATCAAAACATAATAATATCCAAAATGTGACCAATAGTGTCAGGATCAGTATCTGAATAGTTTCCAAGGAAAGTGGGCACTACATGAGAACAAAATAGTGAAGTTTTATAGGATGATTTTAAATTTTTTGAAGTTTTCTTAAACATATTTTAATGTTATGATATTTCTAACATATTTGAATGCTTTGATTTTTCTAACATATTTGAATAATTTATTTTGTTTTGTAAAGTTTTATGAAACTATGTATAGGAAGACAAGTAAGGGTGGATGCCCCTAGCGATAGATGGGATGTACAAGGACATAAGGCGACATACGTATCAGAAAGGTGAAGATATAAAAATTCCCCAACGATTAGGTGGGAGTATTCACAGGTAAACTCTTCATAGGTAGAAGTGGGACCCAAGGCCATTATGGATAGTTTCAACATGATGATGAACATAAACCAATGAAATTTTGAGAAGAAGTAAGGATGCCCCCAGCGTAAGTTGTCCTAAAGGCACATGATAGAAAGGAAGGAGAAGATTATTTTTGTGAAAGGTGATAAACATGTCTGCCAAACTTGGCAAACAAGTAATCTTATACACATGGATGTTTTGAACGAAGTATAAGAATTATGTGAATGATATGAATGTAGCTTAGAAGCCTCACGATGAAGAAGTGATTAGCCAAAGGCATAAATCGTGAGATGAGATATGGACTAGAGTAAGAGTCTGAACAAGATCCAAAAAAAGACACTTGGTAACATACTAATCCTATTTACGCATAGATATCATGTGTGTGCACATGGAGTTTATTACCTCTTGAAGTGAAGATTTAATAGACAACAAGTGAACAGACCCTAGCCAATGTGTAGGAATGATTTATTGTGAAAGGTGATTTTGTGAATGGATGGTGAAAGGATAGTCGTACATTGCTTTTCTTCCAGCCAAGTATCCATAGCCCCGACAGAGATGTTTTTAATTCTAATCACAACATTGTTCTATTTCCAGTCAGGTGTCCATAGCCCTGATAGAGATTATTGGAAATACCCCAACAAAGAGTAATATATTAATTTACTTTTGCTTTGTAGATTTTAGCTTTTGATTTCTGATTGATTTTTATTATTTTGCTTTCTAAAAATTTATTTCAGCTCTCTTGTTTGCCAAGGGATTAAGAACGACTGATGGCTTGATGGAAGGAGGTGGAAGTGCTTACGATGACGACATTGGCTAGTGTCAAAAAATATGTCCAAAATTTCTTTGCAACAAGTTTATTAGATGTTGAATGTGATAGGATCTCTAAGAGGTTAGTCATTCTTTAATTTTCCAAGGTGATAAAAGACCGGGGTCAAACGGATACCATAGAGATAAATGTCACAACATGCATGCAAATAAGCTAACCAAAATATCACCGAAGGGATGAAAATGGCAAGAAGACTTGCAAAATAATAGCAGGGAAGGGAAGAAATAAATATCCATGTGTATGGAACACTTGATTGTAATGTTTGATCTTTGTACCTTTGATTTTTGTTGTGATTTTTCATTTTTTTTGTATTTTTACATTGTTTTTTATTTTTAGATTTTTGATATTTTTAAGAGGTTGGGGCTAACAAAGTCACTCTATGTGGTAAGATCCAACAACAAAGTTTACGAATTCCTTTATAAAGGATACTAGGAATGTTTGTTTATCGAGAGTGATATTACCCGTGACCTCGATGATTGAGGTGAGTTCACACTCAATAAATGACTGTGATTTGTTCTGAAACATGGATTTTATATGTGGGAGATTTAATTCCCCATCTATAGGTTTACACACTTTGTTCCAAACTTGATGGTTACATTCTTGAATCGCTCTTGAATTAGAATTTTGAGATTGTTTGATTTGTTGGGAGCTATAGAACTCTTTACAGTTTTGATCTGAGCTTGATTAAGAAACTATTTGGATTTCTTATAAGCTAACGCGTGACTTGTTTGATCTCAAGAAGGAGAAGAAAGTGAACATGGACATTTAAAATTGATTTGATAAATGACCATGGGCTTGCCACAACCATTGATAGAAGAATTTGTGATGGATGAAATGGATATGGTCCACAAATTGAAGAGGAGGGGCTACCAGGAGGCAAGCTACTGATAGAATATGATGAAGGGCTTCCAAGATGTGGCCCAAGAATAGAAGAAGAAGGGATACTAGGATGTGACCCATAGATAGAAGACAAAGGGCTACTAGGATGTGGCCCAAGAATAGAAGAAGAAGGGCTACTAGGACATGACCCATAGATGTAAGATAATGGGCTATTAGGATGTGGCCCAAGAATAGAAGCTGATAGACTACCTGAGGGTGATCCATACCTAGAAGACAAGGGGCTAGCTGGAAGTGCCCAAAGAATAGAAGATAGTGGGCTACTCAAAAATGTCCCACAAATAGTAGAGGAAAGGCTACTAGAAGGTGATCCACACCTAGACGAAGATGAAGGGATACTTGGCATTGATCCCATAGGAGATTGTGATTGAGGAATTATGAGAGACAAAGAGTGATTGTGTGATGAGAAGATAGGCCATGGATCATTGTAAGACCTAGGAGTTTCCTCACTTAATGAAGAATGTGAAGATGAAAGAATAAGAGGAGGATCAAGTTGCATGATTTGAAGCTCTTCCTCTATTTTTTGATGAAAGGAATCAACATTTTTCTCAGAATATGTGGGCGCATCAAAGTCTAAAGAGAATCCTTTCTCGTAATCTTCTAAAGGAATATCTTTATGTGCCCCTATAAATTCCCTGATTGTTTCTTCATTCTGAAAGAGGTCAATCAATATGATTTGTTGATCAACCACCAAGGGTTGATTGAAAGAAATAGATCCAATTGGTGTGGAAGACTTAGAATACGTTTGATGATGATTGATAGAAGAAAATGGTGTGGGGGATGAAGAAGATGTGTAGCTAGATGTCTCAAGAGTAGAAGAAGGTGGTGTGGACCTACCTATACAATGGTATGTTGTATGTAAAATAGTAGGATTAATTCAAAAGTCTATAGATTACTACGCATGGGTTGATTCAGACATTTGTCTCGATGGACTTTGAGTCACACGAATCTTCAAAGGAGGAAGACTTATTGGGGGTGATTGATGAAGAAGGTCCTGCGAAGAAGGGGAGGACCATGATTAAAGAATTGCATTGGATGAATAATAGAAAGGGTCCTATAAAGAAAGGGAGGAATGTGATTCAAGAATTGTATTAGATTTTTGATTAGATGGATTTTGAGTTGCGCATATCTTCAAAGGAAGAAGACGTCATTGAGGCGAATGATAAAAGGGGTCCTGTAAAGAGAGGGAGGACCGCGATGTAGTAGTCACATTAGATGAAGGATGAAGATAATTTGTGGTGACACAAATATTTAGAGTAGAACATTGTTTAGATGATTGATAATAGAGGTCCTGCAAAGAAGGGGAGGACCGTGACTTAAGATTCGAATTGCATGAATTTGAATAGTAGTCTCAATCCAAATAGTAGTTTGGATCCAAATAATTAGAAGAATCAGAAGAAATGTTTGGATTGGAATCCTCAGAATAAGAGGAAATGTTTGGATTGGAATCCTCAAAAGAAGAGGAAATGTTTGCATTAGAATTAGAAGAATAGTGGGGGAGCCCAAATAATAATTTGGATCAGAAGCGTCCAAATCATAATACCAACTATGAGATGAAGGTGGGGAACGAGTTACCTGTATAGGCTCTCTATCACAAAGAACCAAATGAGGTTTAGTTGTGATGGGAATCCAATGATTTGAATTATTGAACCTAGGTTCTGGATTTTTGTAAGTATGGAGAACCACATGATAGTTAGTCATTTTTGGCACTGTTTTAAGCATAAATGTCTAGATCTAGATAGTGTGATGGAACTCCTTCAAAGGGAAGGAAGTGACATGTCTATTTGGGTAGCATAATGATAACCAACTAGACATTTCATAAGTACTGATATGCGTGTGTGATATTTTGAAGAAGGTCTAAGGAAATTAGACATTACGATGACACAATATCGATGAGATCGAGAGGGATTGTCCTAGAAAACAAGTTTTTTGAATGAATAATCACAAGGAACAATCATGGAAGTGTGAAACACAAATCCAATCAACAAGGAAATACACCATCAAATCCATAAAGTTTGATGGAAAGCTGATCAACACAATGTCAATATTTACATCAAGCTCAAAAAGAATAGGGAGTAAATATTAACAAAGGGTAGAGACGACTCCCAATCAAAGGATACCATGACAAGTTCAACAACTGACAAGACCTAAATGTTAAAGGGTGGGGTTTATAAATATAATGTGTGCATGTATACTTTGCTTAATGTTAAATCAAATGAAGCAAGAACTACCACCTAAAATAGTTCTAAAATTTAGCTAAAACAAAGCATAAACACCATCAAGATAGAGACCTAAGCAAGATCTAAACTAACATTATAACTTTGAAAACATGAGATCAAAACTATACATGTTATTTTAATATCTCTACTCTCCTAGATTAGTAACAAGAATGAATGGACTTATTTAGCTCCAATGGCAATAAAAAATTGCTTTGTTTGATCTTTAAAGAATGCAAGAATAGGAAGCTTTAGCTCTTAACAATGGTGGCCTCTAAACAAAACAAAAAGCAAGCTCTTAGTCTCTTTTCTATATGCTTTGCATTTGCTCTCTTAAGAATTTTAGGTGTAGGTATAACTTAGGTAGAAGGAGGGCTCCTTATATAGCCCAATAGATAAAGGAAATATTTCATCCCTTTGCATGTGGGATAAAGGTAAAACATGATTAGGAATGGATAAGGTTGCTTTATTAAAGGTAACCTTACTTTAGAAGGGTTTAATTTATGCTTAGTAAGTCATGGGAGTTGCAAGGTGTTTTAATTAATCAAAGGTGATTAACTAATACGTAGATGTAAGCTTATAGCAGCTAATTAGAGGAATATTAGTATGATTTAGGCTATTAGAAGGGGATTAAATCAATTGAACATTGATTTATTGGTTAAATGGAAGGGAAAGCTAATTAATTAATAATAATTAATTAGTCTAGGTAGAAGGGGTGATTTATTAACGGAAGGTCATTAATTAGATTATTTGTTGGATAGGTGACTTAATTAATTAGCTTAGTGTAATTAATTAATGATGATATGAGGGAAAATGAGTGCTTTTAACGATATGTCGTTGATTTTCAAGAAAGAGGATAATTAACACAATTTAAGTATTAAAATTGCTTGGGTGTAATTATGGGTGTCTACATTTTCCCCTCTTTGGGGGTGGCGTGAGTGATGCCACTTCATAGATAATAGATGGGTGGAGTTTTGAAGAGGTAGAAGAAAAATTAGTAGAAGTGAGAGATGCACCCTCGAGTGTTGATGGGGTAATGAAAGAAGACGATCGATGATCAAAAAAGGTGAGAGATAGATAGAAGAATGGGAAGAGGAAAGATGCCCCAATAAGATGGAAGAATAGTGATGAGAGGAAAGTGATGTAGAAGGAATATGGAGGAGGGGAGATAAGAGCTTAGCCTCTAGCCCCTGTGTATTGGAACAATTTCGGTGTCATCATATTGCCATAAGAGCTACGTCATCAGTCCTTATGAAAAATATAAGTATATAAAAAAAGGTAGAATGACATGAAAAGCCATACTATGAAGAATTGTCCATTGCTAATAACACTAACTCCATGCAACATACAAAATTCACTGCAATACGAAAAATTGAAAGATGCCTAACTCCATGCAACTTTAAAAATGCAATGCAATATGAGAAAGTGAAAGAAGCTAAAATAACAGAGAAACATAAGGTAATTTTTTTATTATCAAGTTTCAGTTACGACCTGTTCAAATTAATGACAAGGGTTAACGATGGTTATCCAAGCAAGGGGAATAATGAAGGACACTTGGGTCTGATGAAAAAGTAATGTGCACTATGAAACAGTACTAGGCAACTTGTTGTGCCCCAGAGTACAGATGAAGTAAGCAATCTAGCTTTTGTATATGGAGGTAGATCAAGATGATCCTCAAGTTACACACATGAACAAGTGAGAACCAAATAGTGATGTTTTATAAGATGATTTTAAATTTTTAGAATTTTTCTTAAACATATTTGAATGTTTTGATTTTTCTAGCATATTTGAATTTTTTTTTTGTTTTTGAAAGTTTTATGAAACTATGTACATGAAGACAAGTAAGCATAGATGCCCCTAGCTATAGAGGGGATGTACAAGGGCATAAGGCCACGTGCATACTAGAAAGGTGAAGATGTAAAAATGCCCCAACGATTAGGTGGGAGTATTCAAATGTAAACTCTTCATAGGTAAAAGCGGGACCTAAGGCCATTATGGATAGGTTCAACATGATGATGAACATAAACCAATGAAATTTTGAGAAGAAGCAAGGATACCCCCAGCGTAAGTTGGCCTAAAAGCACATGATAGAAAGGAAGGAGAAGATTATTTTTGTGAAAGGTGACAAACATGTCCGCAAACATGGAAAACAAGTAATCTTATACACATGGATGTTCTAAACGAAGTATAAGAGTGATGTGAATGATATGAATGTATCTTAGAAGCCTCACGGACGAAGAAGTGATTAGCCAAATGCATAAATTGTGAGATGAGATATGGAGTAGGGTAAGAGTCTGAAACAAGGTCCAAAAAAGACACTTGGTAACATACTAATCCTCTTTACTCATAGAGATCTAGTGTGTACATGTGGAGTTTATTACCTATTGAAGTGAATATTTAATAGACAATAAGTGAAGAGACCCTAGCCAATGTGTAGGAATGATTTATTGTGAAACGTGATTTTGTGAATGGATGGTGAACAGGATAGCCATACATTACTCTGTTGCCAGCCAAACATACCATAGCCCCGATGGAGATGTATTTGATTCTAATCACAAAATTGCTCAACTGCCAGTAAAGCATCCATAGACCTAATAGAGATTATTGGAAATACCCCAAAATAGGGTAATATATCAATTTAATTTTTCTTTGTAGCTTTTAGCTTTTGATTTCTTATTGATTTTTATTATTTTGCTTTCTGAAAATTTATTTCAGCTCTCTTGTTTGCCAAGGGGTTAAGAATGACTAATGGCTTGATGGAAGGAGGTGGAAGTTCTTACGATGAAGACATTGGCTAGTTGCAACAAATATGTTTTAAAATTTCTTCGCAACAAGTTTATTAGATGTTGAATGTGATACGATCTCTAAGAGGTCAGTCATTCTTTAATTTCACAAGGTGATAAAAGAACAGGGTCAAACAAATATGATAGATATAAATGTCGCAAAATGCGTGCGAATAAGCTAACCAAAATATCACCGAAGGGATGAAAATGGTAGGAAGACTTACAAAAATAATAGAAAGGAAGGGAAGAAATAAATATCCATGTGTATGCAACACCTGATTGCAATGTTTGATCTTTGTACCTTTGATTTTTGTTGTGATTTTCATGTTTTTTTTGTATTTTTGCATTGTTTTTTATTTTTAGATTTTTTATATTTTTAAGATGTTGGGACTAACAAAGTCACTCTATGTGGTAAGATCCAACAACAAAGTTTGTGACTTCCTTTATAAGGGAGACCAGGTGAGTTTGTTTATCGAGAGTGATATTATCCCCGATCTCAATGATTGAGGTGAGTTCACACTCAATAAATGACTATGATTTATTCTGAAACATGGATTTCATATGTGGGAGATTTAATTCCCCATCCGTAGGTTTACACACTTTTTTCCATACTTGAAGGTTATGTTGGTGTGTGTTCTTGAATCGTGCTTGAATTAGAATTTTGAGATTGTTTGATTTGTTGGGAGATATAGAGCTCTTTACAGTTTTGATCTGAGCTTGATTAAGAAACTGTTTGGGTTTCTTATAAGCTAATGTGTGACTTGTCTAATCCCAAGAAGGATAAGAAAGTGATTGTGGAAGTTTATAACTGATGTGATAAATGACCATGGGCTTGCCACAACCATTGATAGAAGAAATTTGTGATGGATGAAATGGATTTGGTCCACGAATTGAAGAGGAGGGGCTATCTGGAGGCGAGTTATTAATAGAAGATGATGAAGGGCTTCTAGGATGTGGCCCAAGAATAGAAGAAGAATGGATATTAGGATGTGACCCATAGATAGAAGATGATGGGCTACTAGGATGTGGCCCAAGAATAGAAGAAGAAGGGCTACTAGCATGTGACCCATAGATGTAAGATAATGGGCTACTAGGATGTGGTCCAAGAATAGAAGATGGTGGTCTACCCGGGGGTGATCCATACCTAAAAGACAAGGGGCTAGTTGGATGTACCCCAAGAATAGAAGATAGTGGGCTACTCGAAAATGTCCCACAAATAGTAGAGGAAGGGCTACTAGAAGGTGATCCACACCTAGACGAAGATGAAGGGCTACTTAGCATTGACCCCATAATAGATTGTGATTGAGGAATTATGAGAGACAAAGAGTGATTGGGCGATGAGAAGATAGGCCATGGATCAATGTAAGACCTAGGATTTTCCTCACTTAATGAAGAATGTGAAGATGAAAAAATAAGAGGCATATCAAGTTGCATGATTTGAAGCTCTTCCTTTGTTTCTTTATAAAAGGAATCAACATTTTTCTCATAATATGCGGGTGCATCAAATTCTAAAGAGACTCCTTTCTCATAATCTTCTAAAGGAATATCTTCATGTGCCCCTATAAATGCCCTGATTTTTTCTTCATTCTAAAAGAGGTCAATCAGTATGAGTTGTTGATCGACTACCAGGGGTTGATTGAAAGAAAGAGATCCAATTGGTGTGGAAGACTTAGAAGATGTTTGATGATGATTGATAGAATAAAATGATGTGGGGGATGAAGAAGATGTGTAGCTAGATGTCTCAGGATTAGAAGAAGGTGGTGTGGACCTACTTATACAATGGTATTTCATATGGAAAATAGTAGGATTAATTCAAAATTCTATAGATTGTGATGCATGGGTTGATTCATACGTTTGTCTCAAAGGACTTTGAGTCACATGAATCTTCAGAGGAAGACTTATTAGGGGTGACTGATGAAGAATGTCCTGTGAAGAAGGGGAGGACCATGATTCAAGAATCACATTGGATGAATAATAATAAGGGTCCTGAAAAGAAAGGGATGACCGTGATTCAAGAATTGCATTAGATTTTTTATTTGATGGATTTTGATTCATGCGTATCTTCAAAGGAAGAAGACGTTGTTGAGGTGATTGATAAAAGGGGTCTTGCGAAGAGAGGGAGGACCGCGACGTAGGAGTCACATTAGATGAAGGATTAAGATGATTTTTGGTGACACAAATCTTTAGAGGAGGAGAACATTATTTAGATGAGCTGATAATAGAGGTCCTATGAAGAAGGGGAGGACCTTGACTTAGGAGTGAAATTGGATGAATCTGAATAGTAGTTTGGATCCAAAACATCAGAAGAATCAAAAGAAATGTTTAGATTAGAATCCTCAGAAGAAGAGGAAATGTTTTGATTGGAATACTTAGAAGAAGAGAAATGTTTGGATTAGAATTAGAAGAAGAGTGGGGGAAACCCTAATAATAATTTGGATTAGAAGCATCCAAATCATACCACCGACTATGAGATGAATGTGGGGAATGAGTTATCTGTATGGGCTCTCTAGCACGAAGAACCAAATGAGGTTTAGTTGTGATGGGAATCCTACTGAACCTAGGTTCTGTGTTTTTTGTAAGTATGGGGAACCGCGTGATAGTTAGTAATTTTTGGCACTGTTTTAAGCACAAATGTCTAGATCTAGATAGTGTGACGGAACTCCTTCAAAGGGAAGGAAGTGACATGTCGATTTAGGTAGCATAAGGACAACCAACTAGACATTTCGTAAGTATTGATATGCATGCATGATTTTCCGAAGAAGGTCTACGGAAAATAGACATTATGATGACGTAATATTTATGAGATTGAGAGGGATTGTCCTAGAAAACAAGTTTTTTGAATGAATAATCACAAGGAACAATCATGGAAGTGTGAAACACAAATCCAATCAACAAGGAAATACACCATATGAAAATGCGTGTGTAAATTTTGATGGAAAGGTGATCAACACAATGTCAATATTTGCATCAAGCTCAAAAAGAACAGGGAGTAAATATTAACAAAGGTTAGAGATGACTCCCAATCAAAGGATACCACGAAAAGTTCAATAACCAACAAGACCTAAATGTTAAAGGGTGGGGTTTATAAATATAATGTGTGCATGTATACTTTGCTTGATGCTAAATCAAATGAAGCAAGAACTACCACCTAAAATAGTTCTACAATTTAGCTTAAACAGAGCATAAACACCATCAAGTTAGAGAACTAAGAAAGATCCAAACTAACATTATAAATTTCAAAACATGAAATCAAAACTATTTTAACTAACATAGAGAACTAAGAATGTTATTTTAACATCTCTACTCTCCTAGATTACCAACAAGAATGAATGGGCCTATTTAGCTCCAACGGAAATCAAAAATTGCTTTGTTTGATCCTTAAAGAATGCAAGAATAGGAAGCTTTATCTCTTAACAATGGTGACATATCAAGAAAACAAAAGGCAAGCTCTTAGTCTCTTTGATATATGCTTTGCATTTGCTCTCTTAAAAAGTTTAGGTGTAGGTATAAAGGTATAAGGAGGGCTCCTTATATATCCCAATGGATAAAGGAAATACTTCATCCTTTTGCATGTGGGATAAAGGTAAAACATGATTAGGAATGGATAAGGTTGCTTTATAACAGGTAACCTTACTTTAGAAGGGTTTAATTTATGTTTAGCAAGTCATGGGAGTTGGGGGGTGTTTTAATTAATCAAAGGTGATTAACTAATAGGTAGATGTAAGCTTATAGAAGCTAATTAGAGGAATATTAGTATGATCTAGGCTATTAGAAGGGGATTAAATCAATTCAAAATTGATTTATTGGTTAAATGGAAGGGAAAGCTAATTAATTAATAATGATTAATTATTCTAGGTATAAGGGGTGATTTATTAACAGAAGGTCGTTAATTAGAGTATTTGTTGGATAGGTGACTTAATTAATTAGCTTAGTGTAATTAATTAATGATGATATGAGGGAAAATGAATGCTTTTGACGATATGTCGTTGATTTGCAAGAAAGAGGATAATTAACGCAATTTAAGTATTTAAATTTCTTCAGTGTAATTATGGGTGTCTACAACATTAATGAAAAAAATTACAATCCAAACTCTTGGAGAGGGTGGAATAAAATTGCGAGTAAAAATAAAGAAAAATAGGATGAACATGGGATTTGTGTATCCATCCCAATCTTCCTCCTCTCCCTTGGCTTCCTTCTCTTCCTCCTTCCCTGAACCTGCAAAAAAAATCAAGGAAATGAGTAAAATGAATGAATAAAAGAGCCACCGAGATAATTATGGTTGTTTTAGAATTTCTCCATCTAATGGTCTAGATTTGTTTCATTCAATGGCATGGATTGTTTCCTACAAATGTCAGGTGGGAGTTAGGTGAGACCATCATTTGATTACATGGATCATGTTTGAATGGGGCCACTTAAGTGGTGTTAAAGTTAACTCAATTTTTGTATTTCATTATGTTTTATTTTAGTGATTTTAAAAAAATAAAAGGGCATGAGCTTGTGAAAATTAAGTAATTTCATTCTTTTAGTAATCTAGACATCATTTATATTTGAAAATCAAATTTAATAGTATTGGTTAAATGGAAGGGTAAATTATACCTAGACCATTTTAATAATAAATTATTGAATGACTTTAGGAACTCCCTTTTTAAATTAATCAAGGATTATAGGATTGAAGTTGTAAACTTTACTGAAGGATTAATATTATTATTTAATTAATTTTGAGATGATCATTTGTTAACCATGGGTTTAGCTAATCATTACTTTCATTGTGTTAAAAAAAATGTTCTATAATTTTTCTCTATAATCTTTGTTTTCATTTGGGGTTTCATGGGTTAAAATCTATGGGTGTCACACTTGGTCTCACAGCCATGGGTTCAACACTATCACCCTGGGAACACTTGAAAACATAAAACACAACAAATAAACCTAGCACAACTCTAAACGTAGAACACACAACCTTGTATGATATTTTGTTAAACGTAGAAAACTTAAAAACTGAAACAAAACTTAGATGATGATAAATTAACTCTTTTCTTTGTCTATGTAGGAGGTGTGGACTAGACAAGGGATTCCTACGCGTGGACCTAGACCTACCACCCTAGATCAAGTTGTAGCAGATATTTTTCCTTATATTTTATAGACACTATAGGATGTTAATGTCATTATACGCGGAGGATCTTTAGGAGGGTGACCTAGTAGATAGGAAAGAGAGCCATCAATAGAGGATCGTGCACCTTTACGTCACAGTGTAGAGGATAGGGCAAATAACTCCCTCGTGGAGTCGGTTAGGCATGAGTCACCTCCTAGGGAGCATAGAGATAGAGCTATGGGACAAAGAGATAGGTATAGGATCCCTAGGCCAAGATATGATCATGTATAGAGACGTAGGGTTCAACATTCAATAGAAATGGATCACATCATATAGGATACTAAAGGTACATCCACCTCAATTTACTGGAGACACAGGGGGATTTAAGGAAGAGGCATGGTGTGTTAGCTTGAGTAGATGATTAAAGCTATGTCCATGTTCTAGCAACATGAAAGCTTGTGTTTCCATCAAGCCTTCTGAGAGATGGAATTGTAGTTTCATGGAGGACTGAGGAGAAGAAGCTCCATGTGGATTTTGAGATAGTCACTTGGGAGGTCTTTGAGGGGTGCTTCGGGAGAAGATATATATCCATGAGATTCATTCAATAATGGATCGATGAGTTTGATGATCTGTGACAGGCATTCATGACAGTAACAGAGTATGAGGAATGGTTTTTTGTATCGGCTTCAGTACGTGAATTACATGAAGGATGTTAAGTTAGAGTTCACAAGTTCATCAGTGCTCTAAACATAGACTTGGGTGGGGAAGTACACATTAATTTTCCACAGACACATTCAGAGGCCATTGAGAAGAGCTATATTGTAAAGGAAACAACGGGGAGGAATCCACAAGCTTGTGATAGAGTGAGGAGCCCTATACAATAGTTACGTGATAGTAGGTCGAGGGGATCAACAACTCATACTCATGGTTGACACACTTTAGCATAGTCTTCCTTCTGGCCTCCTCCACCTTCTCAGCAGTAGCAATAGAAGTATACGTAACTACCCTTTCAACCTCCACAACGCCATGATGCTTAGAGAAGGTGTAGTATGGGACCTCTAGCTAAGGGGACTAACATGATATAGGCTCAACCATGTGCACAGTCGACAGGAGTATGTCCACCATAGCACACATAGAGATCTATGGCAAGATCGTATCTTTCTTCAACATGTACTACTGCACCACCTAGAGGACTATCTGCTCATTGGAGAGGACCAAGTACTTGTTATGAATGCGGTGTGTATGGAAATAATTGGAGGGAGTTCCCTCAAAACCATTGCTAATCAAGGTAGGGCACCTATTTCTGAGCCTATGGTTGGTGACATGGCAAGGAGCCCCATGATATATGCATTGGTCGAGAACCTCCAAGTAGAGCACCAGGGCATGGTGATCGAGACCATAGGTAACATTGGTGGTATTTCTACCCCTATTTTATTTGACTCAAGCTCATCAGATTCTTTAATTTATCCATCCTTAGTAGAGCATTTTAGGATGGTGGCAGTTAGGCATGGCCTTAACTGGGATGTCGAGATGGTTTCTAAAGCCAAGATCTCAGTAGACTCCTTAGTCAAGGAGTGCATAGTTGACCTAGGACCCTTTTCCACTACTTTAGATCTTCATATCCTTCCCTTGGGTTTGTATGGATTTATCTTGGGCATGGATTGGTTGTCTACGAACTGAGCTAGAGTTGATTTTCATAGTAAGGTTATATCTTGTGGAGATTATTTAACAGTGGATTCAGTGATTGTTGGAGTTAGGAGACCCATCTCTATTCAAATTATTTCTGTTATGCAGCTAAAGCGGTGTGCATGAAGAGGTTGTCACTTTTATGCTATTACAGTTAGTGATAGGTTGAAGGATGGGGCTAGTGGACCTTCACTTGATGATCACCCCATTTTATAGGAGTTTAATGATGTGTTTCCTAGTGATCTATTAAGGATGCGTCCCTCACACAAGATCAATTTTCACATTGATTATGTTTCCAGAGAGAAACCTATCTCACACGCTCCACATAGGATGACCACACGTGAGCTATGTGAGATAAAGTTTCAACTAATGGGACTTCTTAACAAATCCATAATCAATCTTATTGTATCCCCTTGGGATGTATCAATGATTGTTTTGAAGAAGAATAATGGATCCTTGTGTTTGTGTGTAGACTATCACTAGCTGAACAAAGTAATGATCAAGAATCATTACCCCCTTCCTCACATCGATGATTTATTTGATCATATGAAGGGGGCCACTATGTTTTTCTAAGATTTATCTTAATTCAGGATACCATTAGTTGAGGATTTCAAATGAAAATATTCACAGGAAAAATTTCCATATGAGATATGGCCACTATGAGTTCACGGTTGTACCATTCGGTTTGACGAATGCTCCTGCAATGTCAATGAGTTTGATGAATGGGGTGTTCATGAATTTTCTAGATGCATTTTTCCTCATATTCCTTGATGAAATTTTGATATTCTCTCATGCATATGAAGAGCACGAGGAGCACCTTCATCAGGTTCTAAAGTGTCTTTGTGAGCAACAACTTTACAGGAACCTAGATAAGTGTGCATTCTTTCAGTCATAGGTGCATTATTTGGGTCACATTATTTTTGGGGAAGGTATCACGGTCGATCCATCCAAGATTAGAGCCATTATGGATTGGCCAGCACCTATCAGTGTGACCAAGGTGTGCATTTTCATGGGGTTAGCAGAGTACTATAGGAGATTTGTTCAGGACTTCTCTCAGGTTGCGCACCCCATCACTTCCATTTAGTGGAAAGGGAAGAAGTTCATTTGGTCACATAGATGTGAGTAGGAATTTATGAAATTGAAGGAATTTCTTACGATAACACCCATTATTTTAGTGTTAGATCCTCAAGGAGAGTTCTTCCTATGCACAGATGCTTCTTTGGCATGATTAGGAGGTGTATTGTTGCAGGAGGGTGGTGTTGTAGCCTTCGAGTCTAGAAAATAAAAGGATTATTAGCTCAATTATCTGACTCATGACCTTGAGCTTGCAGTAGTTGTGCATGATTTGGTTTGATGGAGAAATTTCCTTCTTGGAAAGAGATTCATTCTTAGGACTGATCATTTGAGTCTTCATCACCTCCTCATGCAACCCAATCTCCACACTTATCAGTAGTTTTGGATGGAGTTTCTTTTTTAGTACGACATGGAGGTAGAGCATGTGAAGGGGAAGGATACATGTGGTTATAGATGCCCTTAGTAGACTGAGACATATGGTTATGGCTACTTGAGTAGGGTACAAATTTGTAGGGCAGTATTTTGCAACAACTTCCTCACGGCAGCTTCTACCTTGTACCCAGATCAGAGATTGATTCTCAGAGACCCCCTTTAGGGGAACTTTGATGGATTTTCGTTACAGGAAAATAGTATTCTCAGAAACAGAGGCCAGATATATGTACTGAGAGATAGAGGCTTGAGACAGGATATCTTGGCATAGACTTATCATGCACCCTATTCAGCCCATCCAGGGGTGAAGAAGATGCACGCCACCTTGAGAAAATTATACCATTAGAGAGGTGTATGGAGAGATGTATCTCACTTTGTGTCGTAGCTTTTAAATTTTCATAGGGTGAACGCCGAGCATTAGCATCCAATTGGCCTTCTCTACTCGCATGCCATATCAGAGTGGAAATAGGACACCCATTTCCATGGATTTCATAGTAGGGCTACCAACGTCGAGATACCTTCATGATGCCATCCTGATAACGATGGATAGATTGAAAAAGTGGCTCATTTTTCTTCGGTGAAGACCATGTATACAGCTAGGGTAGTGTTATCCAAAATTCACCCCCAGGGTAAATTTTGATAACATACATTAAATTCTAAAGTCCCAGGCAAATAGATTGATTCAGGGCAAAAAATCATGTTTCTAGGGTCCCCTCAGATATTTTCTAGCTCTCCTGCCCAGGTTGAAAAGAGCAAGTTCTGAGAAAAGGTGAAAAAGTTGCAAAAAGCAGCTTGGTCTAGGAAAAATCATGAAAAATGGCTAAGTCCTATTCCTCGCAACAGTCGGGACATGAGGGACATCTGGGCGCGAATCGGCCAAAAGGCCGCCAGGCAGTCGGCAGAGCAAAGGGACATCCGGGCCGTGAGGATGCGCGGGACGCGGAAAGCCGGTTCGGCCGAAGGAGAAGAAAATCAACTAACTGTTGAGCGGAACAGTCTGGGACATCTGGGCTGCGAGGACACGAAGGACACGAACCGCCTGGATCAGATGAAAAGGAGAACTTTCACACTGGGACAGTTGGGACAAAGGGACGCGTGGGACGCGGATAGCCGAAGGAGCCGAAAGCCAATCAAATTACGCCACGTCATTGGCAGATAAGGGACAAGGAGGCCCATTTCGGGTGGATCAGAAGTTTTTGTCCCATACAACACTGGGACATCCGAGACAAATGGACATGGTGGACGCGAAAAGCCGGCAGACCCTCGGACCAACCAAATCATGACACGTGTCACAAGGGGAAGTGTCCAAATGAGAAAAGGGTGAGGTTTGAACGGTCAGCCCGAGCCAATCAGAAGAGGACACATGTCCAATGGAATAGAGAAGTGCAGAGCTCGGGGAGGAGTTAGAAAATTTGGCCAAGTTTCGGCCAAAAAGCTAAAAGTAAAGGAAGCCCCCGCACCCCTGTCCTCCAATCAATGCATGCCACGTGTCCATAGTGGCGGGGGCGCGGAGGAAAAGTGGAAAATGTTCTAAAATCACAAAAAATGTCAAAATTCTCAAGGAAAACCCACGGATGAGCAGAGGAGAGAGAATTACGCATCCAATCAGTGCTTGCCACGTGTCATCCAAGTGGCAGAGCACGGGAAAAATCTTCAAAACACATTTTCGCCTGTTTTGTGCCCTAAATCTTTAGATCTCCATATCTTTTGATCTAGAGCTCGGATTTGCATGTTCTTTATATCAACGGAAAGCTTATGAAATTCTCTACATGATTCTGGGGTTAACCTTGAATTTTGACATATTTTAGAGAGAGAAAGTTAAGAAACGGCTCTGACGCGTGTTCATGGCCAGAAGTGACATTTTAGCGACCAAATTTAACGCAGAATGGGTCGCATTCTCCTGCAATTCGGTAGAAATTGACAGGGTATGGTTTTGTAAGGTATCCCATGCCATTTTAATGCATCTGCAGTCGAGGAGGGATGGGCTCTCACGTTTTTGTACATTTCTGTCTCCTGGGCTCGACCCATGCAATGTAAAAGCCAGATTTGGCTCATTTCTAAAGGGGGAACATTTTTTTTTGGACATAGGAACTTCTTCTTTCACCTCCAGAAAATGATTGTTTGAAGAATCAGACCTCTCCAAATATTGTAAAAGTTTCTACCCCTCTGAGGTTGTAATGCAGTGATTTTGACACTGGAAATGATAATGCAAGCCTTGTGAATGGTTTTCAGTCCTTTGTTTGTATTATTTGCTTCATTTCAGATCCTAAATTATATCTTATCAGCCTATGTATGTTTTATGCTGCAATCTCTGGTTTGTGTCTATTTGCATGATAGAAATGTTCCACCACTCCTTTTGGTGCATCACCATCTTTAGTTAGTTTCAATTTTTGCACTTCTATCCCTGTCTCCTTGCAATTTAGAGTAGGATTAGAACCTGAACCTCTGTAGTTGTGCAAGCATTAGATCTAATCAGAGGAGTTTGAGGAACCAACCTCTAATCTGGAGATTCCTCTCTCAGTTTCACAAGTCCCACACTTGGAGAGAGGTTTCCATGTTGTGCAATCACACTAGATGCTAGAGTGATCAATCTAGAAGCCTGATCTGCATCCAGGGGTGTTGTGAGTCTACTAAAATAGTTCTGGCACGCCCGGTGGGAGCTTAGAGGTCTTTACTTTCAGACAACAAGATTGATGTGCACTTGTTGTAAGTTCCAGCTTTGAAGGAGCTTTAAAATCACACATCTGGCGACTCCAAAGAGGCATAATCCATTGGTTTCTGCAGTCCAAGCCTGACAAATTTATGAGAAGAATACAAACCAGGTCAAGAACTAGGGAGGAAGGATTGTTTGTTTATCTACACCTATCTCCAGGTAGAGAAAGAAGGGGAAGAAGAGCTCAAAGATCTGCGTCTCCACCTAATAGAACTTTGTCTACACCTCCACCTGGTAGACCTTTTCTCGCATCAATAAGGGTTCTCAGGCCAATCAGAATGGCGCAACCAGCGAATCCCTTTGTCAACTTCACTGGCAGTAGTCCACTTGCTCTCAATGCACAGAATCCAATTCCAATCGCAGCATTGAAGAACATTTCATTTTTCACTGGAGAAAATCATACCACTCCTGGTGATCATGTCAAAGACATTGCTAACGTCTGTGCAATCCATGAGATAAATGAAATGGATGTGGTTGTCAAATTGCTGGCATCTTCGTTCAAAGGGAAGGCATTACAATGGTTTAGGAGCCTTGGAGTTGGTTCTATCACAAATTGGAATCATTTATTCATAGTTCTCCATGAATAGTTTGGGGAAAAGGGAGACAATTTGTCTCTACTAGAACAATTGACAACTATCAAGAGAGCTCCCAACGAGCAGCTGACTGACTTCAACTTCAGATTTCAAAGGTCTTGGGATAGGATTCCAGTGGCCGTCAGGCCAACAGCTGAAGGTGCTTTTCTATACTATCTTAAAGCTTTGAATTCTGATATTTCTATGTTAATTCAATCTATGGGAGGCACAACCTTACCTGTTGCTTACAGCATTGCCATTAGAGCTGAAAACTATCTTATTTAAGCTAGTAAACTGGCTCTTAGGCCTCCCATGCCCTTGTATCCAAACTTAGAAAATCCAAGCACTAGTCAAGCACCCACTTTGGCTCCTATTCCCACGCCTAGAAATCAAAGTTCAAATGAGACTTCTGCTTCATCCTCTAGTGCTTCAAATGAACTCCAAGAGGTCATGAAACAATTCCAAAATTTGGGAAATGAGCTGGTTACTATCAAAAGACAGCAAGCTCAAAGTGCTAGACCGTATCAGCCTCAAGTGCAGTACCAGGCTAGGCCCCCATACCAACAAAATAGGTCACCAACTCAGGCTGCAAATCAAAATCAAAATCAAGTAAGGCCTCCTGCCAACAGACCATTTCAGCCCTATAACCCCAATGTTGCATCCGCTTCTAAAGCTTTGGTACCGGTGCAAAATAACATGGCCCAAGAATATGATTGGTGTTTCCCATGCAGTCAGCCACATAACCAATCAATGTGCTTTAACGGTGCATTAAATCAAGCTCTTATGGTGCAAACCATTAGCGGGTCACAAGAGTCCAACCACGAAGAGGATCAGCATCAAGAAGCACCTCAGCAAGGAACATCTCCGAACAAAACTACTCTTGTCAATTGGCAAGCTGAAGATTTCTGTGGTATGAATCAAATACCCTCTCAAAGTGTTGCAGCCAACACAAGGTCAAAGAGGAGAAATTTGGGTGAAGAACAACCATTAGCCCCAACCAATCCACAACCTTCCATGGCTCCACAAATGGTTAGCAAGCAAAATCTAGTTTCAAATGCACAAGGGCAGCCAAGAACAGCTCCTAGGCCAACTCAAATACCAGTTGTTGTTGCCCACATGTAAAGAGTGAATGTGCAAACCAAGGGACAACAAAGAGATCCTTCATCACCGTTCAGTATCATTGATCAGATGAAGAAGACAAACGTCAATATATCAATGTGGGAATCCCTATCCATCCCAAGCCAAAGAGATCTGCTGCAAGCTGCCATGAAGGACTGGCCAACTTTGAATCAGCAAGTTCAGATGCAAGACAAAGTGCTTACAAATGCTGCCCAGCCTGAGGGGAATCATGGAGGATAGCAAGGTAAGATGTTGAAGCCCCCTCCTTTCTATGTTTCATTAATCATTGGAAATCAGCTAGTGCACAATTGCATGATAGACTCCGGAGCAAGTAGCTCAGTAATGCCCAAACAAATAGCTGATCAGCTAGGGCTCCAGTATGAAACAACATCCAAAGGGGTAGTGCAGTTGGATGGGACAGTAGTAGCAACAGTTGGAGTGATTAGAAACTTGAGTCTTACCTTGCATGCATGTCCAAATGTTGTTGTTTTACAAGATGTATCAGTCATAGACCTTCCACCACTCTTTGCCCTTTTCTTGTCAAGGGACTTCACAGCCAAGATTGGAGGATATTTTTCTGCTGATTGGTCTCACATGCTGTTCAAAACGAGGTATGGAACTAAGGCTACAATCAGATTAGAACCTATTGTAAACTTCCACATTGAGCCTTACAATCCAAGTCAAATTAATGCCAATTGCTTAGCATTTGATCAAGAGGACCACCCAAGCACTAATGAAGCTGACACTAAGGTTGGAAGCATCCTGGATTTGACTCTTGATGAATGGGTAAGCAAGATACATGCATTTGATCCTTATCAAGAAGTGGAAGAATCTGAGCTAGGAGTTTATTGTTTACATGAAGAGAATTAACCTCTCCCCAGCATCACCAAGCCAGATCATAAAGACAAGAATGAAGTATGGCAATTGTTCTTTGATGGGTCAAGGAGTAGACAAGGTGCAGGAGGAGGAGCTATGCTCATTTCACCGCAAGGTATAAGGTATTACTCAACCTTCCGTTTCCAGTTTTCTTGTTCAAACAACATAGCTGAGTATGAAGGCTTAATTCATGGACTACACTGGGCAATGAAGAAAGGCATCAGGAATTTGCAAGTATTCGGTGATAGTGAGCTGATTGTAAACCAAGTCAAGGGGCAGCATGCTGTCAAGAATGATCTACTCAAGATGCTACAAGAATCGAGTGTGGGATCTTATTGAAGATTTTGAAGCTTTTAGCATCAAATCCATCCCAAGAAAAAGGAATGAAGCAGCGGATAGGTTAGCTAGCAATTGGGGCTGCATTTGATGTTGCAAAAAGTATAAAAAGTGAGAAATCTCAGCCTCATATCAAATTGGTTGTGAGACTAGCTGTTTCAGATAATAATATGAGTTGGCAAGTCTTTGAGAATGATCAGAAAATTGTTAATTTCCTCCAAGAAGAAGCTGAGTTCTCCACCAAGAATCAAGACAAGCTGCAGCAGCAGTATGGTGACCAAGTGGTGCAGCTGAGAACTAACAAATTACTAAAAGGCCTCATAACATTGGAGTAAATCTTCAACCCGAATGATCAGTTCTGGAAGGAGAAAGTGAACATTCAAGTAAAGGGTGAAGATTCAGAGCCTATTTTAGTGGAAGAAGGCAAAACATTGCAAATTGGCAAAGTAAGTACCTCACAAGAGAAATCTGATTTTGTTCAGCTTTGTCAAGAGTTCCCAGATGTCTTTGCTTGGACTTACAAAGATCTAAGAGGTTTCAACCCAAGTTGGCACAACATACTATTGAGCTGGATCCGGAATCCAAGCCTGTCAGGCAAAAGCAAAGGCCAGTGAATCCCCATATTGAACCTCTCATGAGAAAAGAGTTAAGCAAGCTTATTGAGGCCAGTATCATCTTCCCCATCAAACACTCAAGTTGGGTTGCAAACTTGGTGCCAGTAAGAAAGAGAAATGGAGAAATAAGATTGTGTGTGGACTTTCAGCGATCTAAATAGAGCATCACTCAAAGATCATTATCCACTTCCATCAATGGAACAAATATTGCAGGTTGTAGCTGGTTCAGAAAGGTTTTCACTACTTGATGGCTACTCAGGCTACAATCAGATAATGGTGAAGGAAGAAGACCAGTTCAAGATGGCCTTCACTACAAAATGGGGCACATATGCTTACAAGAAGATGCCATTTGGACTGTCGAATGCCGATAGCAACATTCCAGCGAGCTATGGATATGGCATTCAAAGGCTTGATCAACAAGATAGTGCTGGTATACCTAGATGATATCACTGTCTTTTCAAAGAATGTAGCAGACCATCTCTTTCACCTCAGGCAAGTGTTTCAGAGGTGTAGAAGGTTTGGAGTGTCTTTGAATCCTAAGAAGTGCATCTTTCTTGCACATGAAGGAAAGCTCCTTGGCCATATTGTCTCCAAAGAAGGATTAGTAATTGATCCAGAGAGGGTTGAAGCCATAAGAGCACTACCATTGCCAAGCCACAAGAAAGCCCTTCAGAGTTTCTTGGGAAGGATAAACTTTGTTCGGAGGTTTGTCCCAGATTTTGCAGCCCTTGTCAAGCCCATCACCAAAATGTTAAAGAAGAGCATGGCTTTCAAGTGGACAACAGAAGGCAAGGAGAGTTTTGAAGCAATCAAAGAAGCTATCTCTCAAGCACCAACTCTCATCAACCCAGACTTCTCCAAGGATTTCATCCTCTATGCATTTGGAGGTAATGACACTATTTCTGCCATTTTGGTACAGCAGAACAAAGATAATGATGAGCAGCCAATTGCCTTCTTCAGCCAGAGCCTAGATGACTATGAGGTGAGGTACTCTTTTATTGAGAAGCATGTACTTGCAGTAATCAGAAGCTTGAAGAAATTCAAGCATTTAGTCTCAAACAATAAGGTCCAGGTTGCTGGTCTCACATGCTGGAGTTAAGGACTTCCTCCTCAACAAGGATTTGAATGAGAAAAGGGCAGGTTGGATCACCCGTGTCATGGAGTATGACATTGAGATCAAGATCACCAAGCTGGTAAGAGGGAAAGGATTGTGTGAGCAGCTGGTTTTGGGGAAGCAAAAAGAAGTATGCAATGAAGAAGAGGTTGTTTTGACAGTCCAGGACAGCCATGAGCCAAGTGGCAAGCAAGAAGAAGACAATGTTGCCCCCACTCCTTGCTGGACCCAAGGTATTATACACTTCCTAGGCACAGGCCTATGCCCTCCGGAGATGAATAAGACCCAAAGGAGACACTTCAGATTGTAGGTTGTCCCGTATGCCATTGTTGATGGAGTTTTGTTCAGGAAAGATGTGAATGGAGTGCTGCTGAGATGCATTAGCACAAATCAGATTCAAAGGGTGTTGGAAGAGTTTCATGGTGGACCAGCTGGTGGTCATTTTGCACCAAGAGTGATAGCTCTAAAAATCATGAAGGCTGGTTATTATTGGCCTAAAATCTTCAGTGATTGCTATGCATGGATCAAGAGGTGTAAGAATTGTGCATTCTTCACAGGAAAAGAGAGACTTGCTGCCCTTCCATTGCATCCAATCTCAGTTGACCAGCCATTCATGCAATGGGGTTTGGAATTCATTGGAGTCATTAATCCCAATTCAAGCCAAGGGCACAAATGGATTTTGACAGCCACAGACTACTTCACCAAATGGACAGAAGCAGTAGCACTCAAAGAGGCAAATGAGTCTAGCATCTTAGACTTTTATGAGGGGATAACAACCAGATTTGGTGTACCTGCTACAATAATCTCTGATAATGCATTGGCATTCATTGGATCTAAGGTGACTGAGTGGGCTGTCAAGAACGAGTATTTACCTAAGCACTTCATCAAACTATTACCCCCAAGGTAATGGCCAGGCCGAGTCTACAAACAAGAACTTGTTGAGGATCATTAGGAGGACTCTTGACGAGAATCAGAGGTCTTGGCATACCAAACTGAAATCAGCCTTATGGGCTGATAGGATAACTCCCAAAAGATCCACAGGTAACTCTCCATTCAGGCTTGTCTATGGAAGAGAGGCAATCTTGCCCATGTCACTTGAGTTGCCAACATTGGAACTCATGAAGCAGCTGGAGTTGCTAGAGTTTGAGCCCATGGAGGTGAGGTATGCAGAGTTGATGGAGCTGCAAGAGATCAGAAATCAGGCATCCCAAGCAATGGAAAAGGATCAAGCTTTGATCAAGAAGACCTTTGATAGAAAGGCCAAGGATAGATCTTTTCAAGTTGGAGATCTAGTGTTGAAATGGGATGTGGATAGAGCAAAACCGGGAAGGCATTCAAAATTTGATGCCATTTGGAGTGGCCCATACATGGTCACGAAGTGCAAGAACAGCAATGCTTTCCAATTGGCCTCATTGGATGGTGAAGAACTACAGATTCCAGTCAATGGAATCTATCTCAAGTGTTGCTTCTAGAGGGAAGTTCACTACCTTGTAAATATTAGATTAGATTTTCATTCCTCCAAGTGCTTGTGCACATTGTTTTGCTGTAGGTTAGTTTTGTTTTCCCTAAGTGCTTTAGCATAGCTTGCTGTCCATGGAGATGTTTTGCAGTCCTTGCTTCCATCAGGTGATATTCCATCTTCCTCCTTACACATTCTGAGTCAGTTGGGGTTCTAAACTGAATATTTGATGACTCCATGCCCAATGGACTGCTTCAGGCTACTGGTATCTTCTACCTAGCAGGCAGGTAACCCCGCTGAGTCGCCAAATTGTTATCCAAAATTCACCCCCAGGGTAATTTTGATAACATGCATTAAATTCTCAAGTCCCAAGTAAATAGATTGATTCAGGGCAAAAATCATGTTTCTAGGGTCCCCTCAGATTTTTTCTTAACTCCCCTGTCCAAGAAGAAAAGAGCAAGTTCTGAGAAAAGGTGAAAAAGTTGCAGAAAACAAGCTTGGGCCAGGAAAAATCATGAAAAATGGCTAAGTCCTAGTCCTCGCAACAGTCGGGACATGAGGGACATCTGGGCGCGAATCGGCCGAAAGGCCGCCAGGTAGTCTGTAGAGCAAAGAGACATCCAAGCTGTGGGGACATGCGGACGCGGAAAGGCGAACCGGCCGAAGGTCAGAAGAAAAATTGACTAACTGCTGAGCGGCACAGTTGGAACATTTGGGCCGTGAGGACGCGAAGGACGTGAACCACCCGGATCAGCTGAAAAGGAGAACTTTCACACTGGGACAGTTGGGCCAAAGGGACGCGTGCGGATGTGGATAGCCGAGGGAGCTGAGAGCCAATCAAATTACGCCACGTGTCATCGGTACCGAATGAGGGACAAGGAAGCCCATTTCGGGTGGATCGGAAGTTTTTGTCCCAGACAGCACTGGGACATACGGGACAAATGGACGCGATGGATGTGAAAATCCGGCAGACCCGAGGACCAATCAAATCATGACACGTGTCACAAGGGGAAACGTCGAAATGAGGTTCAAAGGGCAAGGTTTTAAGGGTCAGCCCGAGCCAATCAGAATTGGACACGTGTCCAATGGAATAGGGAAACGCGGAGCTCAAGGAGGAGTTAGAAAATTTGGCCAAGTTTCGGCCAAAAAGCTAAAAGTAAAGGAAGACCCCGCACCCTTGTCCTCCAATCAATGCATGCCACGTGTCCCAAGTGGCGGGGGCACGTAGGGAAAAAGTGGAAAATGTTCCAAAATCATCAAAAAGGTCAAAAATTTCAAGGGAAAACCCATGGGACAGGGAAAGGAGAGAGAATTGTGCCTCCAATCAGCGCTTGACACGTGTCATCCAGGTGGCAGAGCACGGGAAAAAATTTTAAAACACATTTTCGCCTGTTTTGTGCCCTAAATCTTCAGATCAACATATCTTTTGATCCAGAGCTCGGATTTGCACGTTCTTTATATCAACGGAAAGCTTATGAAATTCTCTACATGATTCTAGGGTTAATCTTGAATTTTGGTGCAGTTCTAGAGAGAGAAATTTAAGAAACAGATCTGACGCGTGTTCATGGCCAGAAGTGACATTTCAGTGACCAAATTTAACGCAGAATGGGTCGCATTCTCCTGCAATTCAGTCAAAATGACAGGCTATGGGTTTGTAAGGTCCCCCATGTTGGATTTAATGCATCTGTAGTCAAGGAGGAATGGGCTCTCACGTTTTTTGTACGTTTCTCTCTCCTGGGCTCGACCCATGTAATGTAAAAGCCAGATTTGGCTCATTTTCTAAAGGGGGGAACATTTTTGGAACATAGCAGACTTCTTCTTTCACCTCCAGCAAGTGATTGTTTGAAGAATCAGACCTCTCCAAAGATTGTAACAGTTTTTACCTCTCTGAGGTTGTAATGCAGTGATTTTGACACTGGAAATGATAATGCAAGCTTTGTGAATGGTTTTCAGTCCTTTGTTTGTATTATTTGCTTCATTTCAGATCCTAAATTATATCTTATCAGTCTGTGTATGTTTTATGTTGCAATCTCTGGTTTGTGTCTATTTGCATGACAGAAATTATTCACCACTCCTTTTGGTGCATCACCATCTTTAGTTAGTTTCAATTTTTTTGCACTTCTATCCCTGTCTCCTTGTAGTTTAGAGTAAGATTAGGATCTGAACCTCTGTATTTGTGCAAGCATTAGATCTAATCAGAGGAGTTTGAGGAACCAGCCTCTAATCTGGAGATTCCTCTCTCAGTTTCACAAGTCCCACACTTGGAGAGAGGTTTCCATGTTGTGGAATCACACTAGATGCTAAAGTGATCAACCTAGAAGCCTGATCTACATCCAGGGGTGCTGTGAGTCTGCGACAATAGGTAGTGGCATGAGTATACCTTGATGAGATTGTCAGACTGCATGGGATTCTGTGGAAGATTATTTGTGACCGTGATCCCTTATACACCTCTCATTTCTGGACTAACATGCGGTATGCCCTTGGGACGCGTCTCAACTTCATTATAACTTATCATCTAAAGAAAAATGAACACATAGAGTGGGTGAATTAGATTGTAGAGGATATGTTGCGGATGTATTTCATGGACCATCATTCTAGGTAGGAGGAGTACTTGTATTTAGTAGAGTTTTCCTATAAGAAAAATTTTTAGAGTTTGAATTGTATGGCTCCTTTATAGGAATTTTATGGTAGGGAGTTTATTACACCACTGAGTTGGAACAGATTTGAGGAAAGGGTTTCTCTTGTTCCAAAATTATTATAGGATATGGAGGAACAGGTTGTCATGATTCGACAGAGGTTAGAGGAGGCTCAGGATAGACATAAGAAATATGCAGATCTGTGGAGGAAATATAATAGTTTTAAGGTGGGTATGAAATTGTTTCTTCCTGTCAAACCTCATCATAGCCCTATCTGGTATGGAAAATGCTCTATGTTAGCTCCTTGATTTGTGGGTCCCTTCAAGATCTTAGAGTGTATCAATCCTTTGGCTTATCATCTAGCATTTCCATCGAGCATGTCTTGTATACATGATGTATTTCATGTTTCTATACTTAGGATATCCATTCCAAATCCCTCTTATGTTTACAATTGGACTGCATTGCAGGTACAGGAGTAAGTATAGGTGTCACTGGAGCCCGTGCACATCATAGAGCATAGGACCATGGGTCTTCGAGGCCACGAGATTGACTAGGTGTGGGTCCATTGGGATAGGTATGATGAGACTGCAACTACATGGAATGATGCCACTTTATTATGAGCCTGGTTTCCTCAGCTATTCCAGTGACTTCCTATAGGAATTTGAGTCTAGGGGAGGGAGATGTAGTGCCCACTCCTCTTCGACACTATTTAATTTCGATGTTAATACTATTGGAGTGATATTTAGACATTTTGAATATGATACATTGATCAGTAGATGATATATTATACTAATATTTGGACTATTAACATTATGTCGTTTACATTTTATTATGATGCACTAGATGGTGATGATATAAAGTTGTATTTATTGAGTTGTGATATTCTGATTTCTATACTAATATGTCGTAATTTGGATGCATAGAATATGATTGGATGTTTTGAGTAAAATTATGATTTTATGGATGCTAAAATAAAATTAATTCGATGATGATGGATAATATAATTTCCAGATTCGAATGATGATTATTGATTTTTATACATATTATTTGTGATGTTGTTAATATGGTTGAAAGGAAAAAAAGGCATTTAATTTTTGTTGTAGGACACTTTTTCACATGCATCGAAAGGGGATATGAGACCAACGAAGGAAGGATGTCAGGTGTTGAGCAACGAGGCCAAATTTGACAACTTGTGTTATGTTGTGTGGTTTTGTTGTTACATGCCTACTTAGGAGGTTTCCCATGGGGGTGACCTCACATGTATGGCCATGGGGTGAATTGTGTCCCCTTTGTTTTAATTTTTTCATGTTCTTTATTAGTGTTTTATGCATTTAAAATTTGGAATATTTTGTCACTTTATTAACATGTAATAATATGTCTTAATTAAGCTAAATATTTCTTATTTGGTTAACTAAAATTGGGATGTGACAAATAGGTAATTATGAGGTTAGATGGTCCTTGTTGTAAGTAAGATTTATGTTGATTTTTGTGTGTTTTACTCCACCCCAATTTCAAAATATGGATTTTGACTTTGGGGGCCTATTTGGAAGCTTGTGAGATAAGCTAAGATTGTCCCATACCTCTCAAATTTACCCAACAACCCTACCTATGGGTTGGGAAGTTTATTTTGGACTTTTTTATTTTATTTTGAGTGTAAAAGAGATAAAATAGTTGCACTTTCCTTCTACCTCAAATAATTTTTTCCTTATAAAGCATAAGGTGAAAGTTTGTGATCCATCTGGGTTTATCATATTTCTTACAAGTTCATTGATTGTCTTGGACTTGGTGTGACAACTTGAGTGTGGGAATGGATGAATGTTGAAGTGGCATCCTACATGGAACCACCTCATCATCCTCACATTCCATTTCTAATTATTGCTGGATTTTGATGGAATGGGAGTTACTTGTTCATTTTCTTCTTGTGCACTTTTTGATTTGTTGCTAGTTGGATTGCTTTTGGAAGATTACATGGCTTGCAATTGAAAGAGGCTTGTGAATTTTTCTTGGAGATTGATGGAGAGGTAGGCTCTCCACTTTTGTTATTTTGTTATCATGCTTGTTTCTATGACATTTTGTATTTTGTTATTTTGTTAGCATGCTTGTTGATTTGAATGAAAGGTATATTGAAAATATTAAAACTACAGATGCATTCTAGTTAATTTGAAAGAAATGAAGTAGTATGTAAATTGGTGTTTAAAATGATTACGAATCTTCTTCATCTAAACGTATCTAATTGTGTAAGAAAACTGTATTTATTCTCCCAACTTAATATTAGATAGAACAAATACAAATTTAAATATATATGTACATTTATATAAGAGAATGAAAGTGTAGCTACATTTCTACCTAAATATAACGATGGTTAAGTAAATTTTATAGGGATATTATACAATTCCTTTCCGTTACCTATTAAACTATGTAGTGTTTCATTTTAAAAAAAAAAATCTAAACAATCTGGATTATTTTGATAGCATTAATATACTAATATTATACGCATATTAATATAATAATGAAATTTAAGTATTAAAAATATATATGTATAGATTTGTATGTGTGTGTGTGTGTGTGTGTGTATATATATACATGCATATATACATATCTACATACATATATATATGTACACAGATACATATAGATATATATATATATATATATATATATATATATATATATATATATATATATATATATATTATTGTTGTTGTTGATAATAATAATAATAATATTATTATTATTATTATTATTATATAAAAAAAAACATATACTAATGTTTATTTGTGAAAAACTTATACCCAACTAAAAAATTATTAAAAACAAATATAATATATGTTTTTTTTTTATTTGGGTCTATGCGGCCATGCTCAGGTGTGAGTAGAATGGGAGGGATGGGTCGTTGACCCCACCCCCACCCCATTGTATTTTGAGATGGGGGGTGGGGTTGGTGACCCCTCCCCCCACTGTTGTGTTTTATTACTATGGTGGATGGGGACTGAGCACCCACCAAACCCCACTTAAATCCCACTTATGTTGGTTGGCCTTTCTAAACTCTTTACCAGTCTATGCATAATGTAATCCATGGCGTTTAATGATTCTACATGTGGAATTTTCTTTTATTCTTAATGTAAAAAGGGGCATAAGAAGGAATTATGGGACAAAGATTCTGGTTTCTTGGGTTCTCTAAATTTAAGAACTTTCAAATCAATTTCATTTTCAAAGAGTTACTTACCATGTTCTACCCACAAGGAATTCACTCGATGATGGAGAAAATTCCTATATCTAACTTCGTAAGACTTAGTAGACAACTAATATACTAAGGAGGTATTAGTTATACTTACTCTTAGATAAACTTTGTCTAGGTCGGTCCTAACCAGCGGGTCCATGATGGTAATGCTAAACATATCGACCATAACATTAACACAAACTAGGGGTTTATTTACCCAAACTAGGAGGTGCCATCGAGTACAAGGTTTAAGATCATTCTACAGTTTCAATTTCTTCCATGCTAAGAAGCATCCCACATGAAGACAAGTTATGGATGAATCTTATGTTAGGGTTGACAGTTGTGGTTAGATGTCTTTATTACATTTTCAAGGTAAGAAACACAACACCAATTATTTAATCATCTATTACACATTAGAAACACATTAAAAGATATTAAATTCAAATTCATTTAACACACACACACACACACACATATATTTCATTTCCAAAGAGTTACTTACCATGTTCTACCCACAAGGAATTCACTCGATGATGGAGAAAATTCCTATATCTAACTTCGTAAGACTTGGTAGATGACTAATATACTAAGGATGTTTTAGTTATACTTACTCTTAGATAAACTTTGTCTAGGTCGGTCCTAACCATCGGGTTCACGACGGTAATGCTAAACATATCGACCATAACATTAACACAAACTAGGAGGTGCCATCGAGTACAAGGTTTAAGATCATTCTACAGTTTCAATTTCTTCCACGCTAAGAAGGATCCCACATGAAGACAAGTTATGGATGAATCTTATGTTAGGGTTGACAGTTGTGGTTAGCTGTCTTTATTACATTTTCAAGGTAAGAAACACAACACCAATTATTTAATCATCTATTGGACATTAGAAACACATTAAAAGATATTAAATTCAAATTCATTTAACACACACACACAGATATATATATATATATATATATATATATATATATATATATATACATATACATATATATATATATATATATATATATATATATATCAATCCTTTTTACCACACGCAACTATGAATCAAAATTACACCTTGATTAAATGTGCATTTCCCATGGTATCCCTAAAACTAGCATCTCATACATATTACAAAATTTCAAATAAAACATTTCTATAATATGGGGACTACATTGTAGATATATACATTTTACAATGACCTGTATAAATTACAATAATAAACCAAGAATTTCACAATCCCTTTTCACCATCTTTCTTACATCCTACAAAACCATGTCAGCATGAAATGATCGATAAATCATTGGCATGCCATCCACCCTAATCTAGAAAAATTGATGTTTTTTAGTTTCCCATTTACATATAATTAATTATTATAATTTGAATTCGAAAAAAAAAATAGAGACATTTATTCATTTCACTTCATTTCATAACCAAGGAGAGAGAAAGAGATAGGAAAGAGAGAGAAACACTATTTTCCCAAAAATCAAATTTCACACAAGAAGCCACAATATAGAGTTCTAAATAGTTATTTGCAAGTTTCAACAAGTTTTCATGGATTTTTTTCGTTATTTTGCTAACTGCAAAAACGTTCAATTCAGACTCAGAAGCTAAGAACCCACTTTCAAAGTGAAAACATGCCATGGTTAAATATCTACATGTCCACCTATATACCAAGAGTTCGTAGGAACTAAAGGAATTCAAAACTAATGAACTGTTTGCGATTGGCAGCTAGTTTTTTCAGGGCCATTAATCATAATTGGCCTAGTTGCAAATGAATAAAAGTTAGCTCGAGGCTCAAAAAACAATTCAAAAAATAACGTTCAATGGATGAAAGTGCAACGAGAATCATCCTAGAAGGTCCCCTCTATATGGATAATTCAATAGAGTTGATGGGACTTAGAACTAGCAAACAATTTTCAAATGGAGAGAGGTTTTTTCGAGCCATTGATCATAATTGGTCCAATTTTGACCACTTCAAACTGCAACCGAAGGCCTATAAAATGCCCTTTCTAAACTATCAAGAATATATTTTTTTGCCCAAACTGAAGGTTCCATGTAATTGTCTAGTAAAAATACTAGAGGTTTGAAAAGGTGGATGAGCATTTCGTTTTCCAGGATTCAAACAGCGAGCCAATACAAAACCCAAATTTTCAATTTAAGCAACTTGCCTACAGCTACAAAATGGTGTAATAGGAATCCAAGAAGGGTGTCAAAAGATCACAAATGTTCATTCAGGATCGATCCAAAGATTAAAGTGACACCTCACATAAAAAGGTAAAAAAAGGAAGCTTAACCTCCCCTTTCTAGAGTTACGAAGGTTACTTTGTGAATCTCTGGAAATCGTAATTTATCTGTTTTAAACAAGGGAGAGGTCAACATATTTACAGGGGCTCAACTTCAACTTGTCAATAAAAATGGGTGTTGAAATAATCTAGTTTCATCAGGAAGCTTTTTAGATCATCCCAAAATGGGGGTTTGAGTTTATGTTTGTCTACCAAGGAATATTTTAACTACGCAAGCTATGGTATGACATTTTTCCTTTTGAAAATAAGTTTATTTAAAACTACCAATTCTATGATAATGCTACATTTTAAAATTTTATTTCACCACAAATGAACCAATAAATAACAAAAATTATAGAAGACATGGAGAGATGATCCATGCCTTCTTTAAGAAGAATCGCAACATTGCATTTGATGGGACCACCGCTTCCTTTGCATTTCACCGAACAAATCATGGGATTCACATAATATTCCACAATTTTCTAATGGTCTACCAGAGCACGAGAAGCTGCACCATCAAACAACATTCCTCTAACGTTATCTATGTATAGAATGCACATATCCTGGAATCCCCTCAATCCATTGATGACAATTCTTTCAAGCGTTGTGTCAACATTACACATGTCTCATTATTTCTTCCTTTTTTTGTGTGCATATATAGTAGTAACTTTCAACTAAAACATTCGACAAAGTCAGATTCCCATAATCTTTTGGTGGATGCCCAAATCTTATTTCAAAACCACTACTATTTTGGCATTGATTATGTGGATGCTAACAAATGTGGCATTGATCTGGTTAGCCACCTGTGTGTTGCATATGGTCAAACGAGTTGATTTAACAACCCATTTTATGTATGTCCTTTAGTCGTTGTAGTCTATGAGTCCCTCATTTCATGCATTTAGTCGAATAGTTCACATGTCAATTGTATGCTTCCACATTTTGCATGCCTATCTACCAAAGTGCTTCCAACTAAAACCTTTGAAAAAAATCCTATAACTTTATGCTTTATTGGACATCCATACCCTGATCTAGTGCTGGTAATTTGGCACAGGCAGGGAGAATGCAGGAAAAGGTAACTGATCAGGTCTGAGATTTGTTTGTTGCATAGGTGAACCATTGTGATTGACTCATGAGGAACCCATGTATTCTCTGCACTACCGTAAAAAGATAATCCATGAGAAGTAGTCACATTCTTTCATTTGATCAAACACTATAACAACATCAATGTCTTGAGAGATGCCCTTGCCCAAAAGCACCACCAAGGAGAAGAAAACATGGAGAATATGGTTGAAAATGGCTTCCTCACTGTTGGATGCCTTCAAACATTCAGAAGGGTGCAAATAACAATTGAAGCCCTATAATCTAGGAACATCACAGTTGGAAGGCCCGAAAAATAGGCCATGTGTGGATTATGCTACGTATTCCCCTTGCCTTGGTTTTAACATGATTCTTCACACGCCTACCAGGAAGACAACAAACCAACAAAAAAATTCCTTTCAACCAACCCATGACCGTCATTCAATAATGTTTGAGCAAAACTTGAATCCCTGTGACGACTAATAAAGAAAACTAACTTTCTTGATGTCTTGGTTGGTGTGCATATCTAGTTCAAAGCTCTCCTTCCTTGATGGTGTCTATTGCTCTGTCTCTGTACAAACCATAAGGAAGGAAAAAAAAAAAGGTGCCCTAGCCCCCTTTTTTCAGAAACCGCCCTATTCACAAGCTTTTAATTTAATCCTTTTTTTAAACTCAAAAGCATAAAGAACCCTAAAACGGCTCATCACCCCTCCCTTTTAATTATATTTTTGTTTCTTATTTTAATTTTATTTTAAATCCATTCTTCTCATTTCGCGAGAAATCTCGTCACCCAATTTACTTTATTTACTAACGTTGTTCCTTCCTAATGAGCGACTGAGAGGGATTTTCCCCAATTCTCTCTTCAACCCAATCGTAATTGTAGCAAACACAACTTCGGCAAGGTGAGCTCGCACAACCAAGCTGACCGCCCATGCATTAAGGTGTATGAAATTACCTCTTCAAGGATAATAACTAAATCACATTGTTATGAGAAGCACCCAGCACACCAAGTTAGGACAAGAAGAGTGAACTTGCACAAAATTCGAGCCCTTGATCAACACAGGTAAGATAGCTCTGAGTTTCCCATATAAGGTTAGAAGAAATCATTACACCGATTTAATCAGACCATGTGCCTTCACGTGGAGTTAAACATTACTTCTACCCACACACCCCTTCCAACTCCATCCCTGCTAGCACGCATCCCAATTTTATATTCATTTTTTTATTATTATTATAGTTTTTGTTCTGGTCGGCACTACAATGGCCTACAGCCAGTGCACATGTACCATACAAAATATAGTGTACCCTTGTACCCTTGCACCCCCTGAACCAGCAAGTACTAGTTTTACCTATCACTCATGATGATCATATTCCACTCGCATTGGATGTGAAAGAGTTCAAGCATGTTTTCCCTTCCAGGTCTTTGCTCCAAAATTTATCGTAATATTCCTCGTAAGTAAATTTCGTATATTGGGAAGGATTATCAGCGGTGATTAGCGGAAGAGCAGGCTCGATTACTGCATCCGGTGAAGGGCAGTAAAATGTTGGAACAGAGATCCTCGCTTCGCTACAATTCACCACTGCACGGTGAACTCCACTTTTGTATATTCCGTTGCTCAGAACCTACAACACAACAACCTTGTGAGTTTCAAATTAATTCATATGGTAAGCTTAAGTGATTGAGTACATGATAATATGGTATATACCTGTAGTTGGTCACCGACATTGACTACGAAGGCGTTGGGCATGGGCTGCACTGCACACCATCTTCCATCCCTAAGCACTTGCAAGCCTGAGACATTGCCTTGAAGAAGAACAGTAAGGGCATTAGGATCTGAATGTGCCGGTAAACCAAATGTGAGGTCAGGATTGGGGCAGCGAGGATAACAGTTTATGGCCATGTGTTGAGCATGGTTTCCGAGAGCGTTGTCAAGGAAGTCCGGCTCGAGTCCCAGGCTCTCCGATATGGCAGCTAGCAACCGTAGAACCAGGGCTCTTACCTCTGTGCAATATTTGCCAACAACCTCTCTGTATTCACATAAAGAAAACCATAGCTATATCGGGCACCGGATCATAACATAACTTGAATTATAACATATATTGTATGGTCAATCAAATGTACCTGTAAGCGGGAGGTTGTGAAGGCCATGCATCGATATACTTCTCTAAAGGATAACAATGGTGCCTCAAGTAGTTTCTCCAATTAGAAACTTTCTCATTTTGCACATTAAAGCTAGTCGACAAGCGCACAACGCTGGAAGGGTCTTCAGAGTAGAACTGCTCTCTATATTCCATAGGCATGGTAAAAAAATCTTTTGCAATCGCGAGCATGCTGTTTATGTCGGTATCTGGTACTCCATGGTTAATTACCTGAACAAACACAAATACGAATCGTGTGAGCTGTAACAAGAATATCGACAATAGAATACATTAAAGTTGAAAGGTAGATCAACGTAAAAAATTGCATCTCTTTACAAAAAAAATTCAAGTAAATGACCATTAATATTCTAAACTTTACCTGAAAAAATCCATCTTCTTGACAGGCACGTCGAATTTGGTGAATCAATGATTGCCTATTGAGTCCATGAAGGCCAGTGAGATCTATCAAGGAAATATCGTCGGACAAAGAAACCTCATCAAGTCTTGGCCTCTCGCTCAGAGGTCTGATATATTCCATTGGAATTTGAACACACCGACTTCTATCGCCAGTCTGTTTGGCTGCACGTCGCATAGGGCTGCTGTTTTTACCACGGAACATGGTGTCTTGTGCTAACAATGGATTTGACATGGCCTCTTCTGCGAGAAAGAGGAGTCGTCCTTTGTTGATGTAGTTCTAAATCATAAGAGACTTTATACAGAAAATTTGTGACTAATTGTAAGCTCGACAACTAAACAATCTTAAAGAATATGTAAAAAAATTACAGTATCGAAATAACAAATAAAACGAAATCAAATCAAATCGGAAGCACGATAGGTGAGATCGGGTGCGAATTATATGTGGAATAGCGTCATTGAAAGGAAAGCTGTGACGGTGATGTCGGGAAGAGTGAATGACGTTTTCATGCTTGCGTAAGGCAACATGATTCACTAAATCCGTCGTTTTCTCTAGTCGGTGCCGCTTTATATGTCTTTTTGTTGGCCACATACACGTTTTAAATCGAACGTCGGAGCATAATGACAATTATAGAATTCAATTCATAATCACGTTACTTATTTCAGTTTTCACTTTAATTTCATTCATTCATATCTACATGGCGCCTATGAAAAGAAGCGAATTAGTTTAAATTTTATTTTCTTCAGTAGGTAGTGTACAAGAAGAATGTTAATTCATATATATATGGTGTTAAAGTTTCATGTATGATAAATGTTTGTATGTTGAATGGGTTGTGTATTTTTTTAATGGTGTTTTTTATTAATTGGTTCATCATTTAACTTTATTCGCGGATGGGACTTGGGATAGATATTTCTTAATTGTATACGCAAACAATCATAAAAAGTTAATAGATTCGAAAAGTACAAATAATTTTATAAAGAGAACGAGAAATAATTTATACATTCTAAACATTGGATATATTATTTCAGAAAATTTGAATGAACCGTTAGTATAATATGAATATGAATATGTATGTATTTTTTTTTTATAAAATGAAGTTATTATTATTTTCCATGGAAATTTTATGAAAAAAGTCTTAAGAATATATTTTAGAATTTGAGTGAATCTTGATATAGATTTTGTTTTGGATAGATTAGTGACTCCGATTGAATTCATTTCTATAATTTTAAGTGGTTATTAAAAAATTAAAAATGTTAAATATTTATTTAATGTAAAAGTGATTTTTTTAAAAAATTTATAAGATAACCAAGTGGTTTGGCTGATTTAATTATGTTGATAGAAGTTTTACAATAGTAACAAGGGATGAGATCTTAACGACAATAGACATTCTACAATAGCAACAAGTGGTGGGATTTAATGGTTGGACTATGTAGTTTAGAATTTTTATATTATAATTGACGACCGTTTAACTATCACTTAAAGGTATTTTTCCACCTTTGAAAAATCAATAAAAATATAGTAATATATTGATCATATGGTAGAGTATGGGATCCCCTTTTTTTTCGAATGATATTTTTGTCACTAACAATTAAGAAATATGAAGAGAATGTATATAAGATCCTTGAGATTGATATCGACAATTTCTAAATAGATCTATTTAAGATAGTTGTACTAGAGTAACGTCGCTAAAAGACGACGACGCTACGACAACGACGACGACGATGATGCCGCGCCACAAACAAACGACCCGAAAATGCGACAATTTTTTTTTTTGTTTTGCAATTTATTTACCTTTGGTTTCCACGAAACATGACAAGCATTCATTTGAGAAAAGTTTGCTAAACGCATTCTTAGGTGTCATACCATATGATCCATCAAATTACAATTGTTCTGCATTCTTGTCTGATGTCCTAAATTGTCGGGTGAACGAAACGTGCAATTCACTGGGAGGGTCCTTATCCCCACTATTGGTTTATTCAAGTGCGGTTTCATTTATTTGCTCTGCTAACTTTTCTAATTTATAATTGTGTTACATAATGATAATATGCTACTATATATATACACTCATTATTTCTTGCAAGCCCTACGCCAAGGAAAATCGTTTTAAGGTCAATGCTGAAGCGAATCGTTTTAGAAATCTTTCAATATAGGTTGTTAGATATCCCTTAAAAGGGATTAGATACTTTTAATTAAGTGGTATATATTAGATATATTATCAATTTTATACTCATATAAACCTATATTCTTATACGTACATTGAAATTTGAAGTTAAAGGAATAGGAGTCCATTCAACCGGCATCTTAAATATGTACATTATCAAATTTTTCACTTAAATGAATCTACATGCTTAACATTAATTTGAAATGTGACATAAGTTTTATTGGTGGAAGGCAATCAATTTGGTTTGAAAAAACAATGCGGTGAAGGTGGGTGGCTATAAAGGCCACCTACCAACCATCAAGACTCCCTCCCACTCCTTGGCGTGCACGCTACACTAAAACTGGCCGCCTAACTTTAATTATTCCACCTTAGATCTTTGCAAATCAAAGGATCTTCACAATCAGTCTGTTGATCCTGTCTTGGTCGAGAAAAATTTGACGTGATGGTTGCAGGTGAAGACACAGGCCAGTAAAATATGTGCTGACCCGTTTTATCTCTGTCCTGGGCCACGTGGAAAGAATGCCGGTTTGGTATGAAGTTAAAAAAAAAAAAAACCAGAGGAAGGCGTGATAAAGGTGTTTTAGTCGGCCTGGCCGCGCATGTAGCAACAAGAAGACTGTAAACAGTAGGGGCGAGTTACCTCCGCTTTCATTGTGTGCTGCATGGTGTGAGCGGGGTAGATTTCAAGGTCAAGCGCCTGAAGCTCAGCGGGGAGGACAGGCTGACCAACTACGTTGTTATCTGTTCAGTACTGAACGTATCCTCAAATTCAGGTTTCACCTTCAAGATATTTTTATCAAAATCAATTAAGAGACAGTGAAGGCGAGAGAAGAGGAAACCTCATAGAGGTAAATCTGTTTCATATTAGAATATTCATGGGACGCAGACTGCCTAGCAAAAGTGTGGACGAAAGGAGGCTGGATACGCCATCTGTCAACTAACTGCAGATGACTTGGAGAGCATCTCTTGATAGTCCTTTGTTCATATCTTTGTCATTTTGTATGGTTCTTTTGTCTAGATTAATTGCATTATCGTGTGCCTTTGTGAAGTCTGCAATTTGTGATTGAATCACACATTTAACAACCATTTGTAAGCACTAAGAACTAATTCCAAACAACTATCTTGCGAGTATTTTTAATGGTGTATCATAGTATAGTGTATGCTCAACTCTTGATAGAGGACGAGTGCTCCTTTGTAGAGTCTCGTCTTTTGAGCTATTTCTGTGTAATTAATTTGGTTGTGTTTCCAAGCAGTAGATAACTAAAAAATGTGATCTTGTCGAAGCAATCTATAAACATAGTTTTGCACGGTAAAAAAAAATGCAATGTATCAGGCTTGCAGACATAATTTTTGATGCTAAGTGAAGCAATTTGTAAACATAGGCTTGCACCATAACAAGGCGCACTGTGTTAGACCTATGGTGATAAAGAAAGGACCAGGTTCTATTTCCAGTTTCTAAATTTTTTAATTTTCCAAGTAGTTGGAGATCTAGATTATGCTATTGACTTCATAAAATACAGTATTATTGTAGGCAATGTGCATTGGCGCCAAGAATAAAGAGAAGGTGGATGCAACCAATTATTTATAAACTACTTTTATCTATTTTACAAGGATAAAGATTGCACCAATATTCCCATTTTTCATTATATATCCTTCAAGTAATTAAGGCAAAATTTAATATGTGTTTTTGTAAAATTTCCCAACACCCTTCAAGAGGGTTCCAAAATTACTTTCAATAAGGTTTAAAGCAAGAACTACTAACATGTAAACAAGATTAACATACTCATGAGAGGTTCCAAGTCAAGTAAAAAGGAGAATAGATAGATTGTCATCCTTTCAACTTTTGATTCCATCTATATTACATACTTATTATTGGAATTAAAAAAAAACAACTTTCATTCAACATTTGTTACAACACTTTCTATTTCATGTGGAAATAAAGTTGTAATAATGTAAGCTAAAGAAAGTAAAGCAATATTACATTTTTCCTCCACCCAAGGTGGGTAAATACATGATGTTTTTACATTGTCAACAACAAGGTTCTTGTGTTCCAATATGTTCTTCATCCATGCTCCAAGTTCCAAGTAGCTCAAATCACAACCAAGATAGGGGGAGAGGCAACACTCTCCTCCCAACCAAAACTCAATGGAGAAGAGAAGCAATCTCCTCCATTGACCCCCAAGCCCCAAACACAACACAATGAAAGGGTGGTCTCCAACTCAAGGCAACAACACTTGCTTCCACAATACGATTTCTTCACAACATTCAAGCTAAATATAAAAGAAACAAAGAGACACACAAATAGCACCAAACATTTCACAACAAGGCTTTCATCCAAGCCAACAAGAGAAGGAACTATGGGAAAGTTTTCCTTATGCCTCCCCATTGAGATGAGATGCCCATCCAAACCCTCCACGATAAAACTCAAATCCCTGACTCTTATGCCTCCCTCAAGTACCCCTTTTTCCTCCCATGCTCTTATGCCTCCCTCCTCTTATGGATCCCTCAAGGACAAGGTAAGGATGTGAACATTCTTACCCAAGATGGGCATCCCTCTCAAACTCCCTCCACAATATCCTATTCTACTCTTATGCCTCCCTCATGAGTTTTCCCATAGACCTCTCCTACACTACACATCAAGCATTCTATCCATTTTTCACAATACACAAAAGTAAACATACATTATCCACAAATTTAGCATAGAAGCAACAACAATATGAAAAAAAAACAACAAAGAAGGTTTCCTACCTCTCCATTGGAGAAGCCTAAACCAAGAAGCTTTGTCCAAGCTCCCTCCAAGACAATCCAAGCATGTAATTCCAAGCTCTTTCTTTTCTCTTTCTCCCAATTCTTTCCTCTCCCAAAATTAAAAGAAAAGAACTCCTCAACAAAACCTCCAACCCCCTCAACAAGAGAGGAAGTTTCTATAAATAGAAAAAAGAAAGAGTGAGGGTGATGTGGCTCCTTGTAGGATGCCACATCACACATCCTCAAGACCACCTTCCTTTAGTCAACTCAAATCCCAAAACATTATAAATGGGTGGTTGGGTTGAATGACATCTCTTTTCCACATCCATCCCTTCCCATGTGTCTTAAGGCACAAATAAATGCAAATGGAAGAAAAATGCACTCCAAAGTCATCTTTCCCTTCCCAAAACAATAAATAATCCCCTTTTTGGATTCCCAACCCATAGACATGGTTGGTAAGGGGTTTTGGGAAGTGTGGGACAAGTTCAACTTGTCCCACAAGTCCCCCAAAATTGCCCTAAATCTCAAATTCGAGATTCAAAGGATTTGGAGTGGTCAACACTCAAAACAAGCATTCAAAACAAGAGGCAAGCACAAGGCTCAAGGAGCCAACCATAAAAATTAATTACACCCACTAGACTTCCTCCAAAACTTAAAAATTAAAACAAGATGTTACATTAATCTAAACACACTTAGCAAAAGTAATAAAGAAAAGACATCACAAATGGAATCACCTACTAAAGTAAGTTAAAACAAGTAATTAAAATTCTTACCCCCTTGGTCACATTAGAAAATTTCCCCCTCATGGAAATTTTCTCAACACATAAAAGAACAAAGGTAACACAATACAATTTACTAGTTGCCTTGACGACCAATTGTTGTAACCACCCGACATCCTGTTGTGTTTGGTTCCCAATCCCCCTCATGGTTGTGATCATGCTGTGTTTCCTGCAAAATACAAAATACCTCCTTCGGCCTTGCGGCCATGTCAAAATGTCCAAAATAACCATATGCATGAAATTTATTAACATCTATACGTAATTCAATTATCCATTATTCCAAGGTTTAAATCACAACTTAATTATGCATTTCATCATTATCCAAGTTATAGTAATGTAAATTCAACAACTGCATTCTATTTATCATGGCGAAAAAATCCAAAGTTAGAACACATGCAATATATCCATATAAAATATTATCAGTACCCAATAGTCTGTCCATGAGCCAGTGTAGATCATACTGAAAACAAAATCCAATCATAATCCAAATGCATCTACTCACAAAACATCATGCTAATCAACATAAGTATAAGTCATGTCCATATCCAAAGTCTGCATAACTCAAAATGATAATCAACTAAGTGTCGTAGGGAAGTGGGCATTACAACTAGTATATAACAAATTTTAAATTGTACTAGTATATAACAACTTTTAAATAATAAGTTTGTAATGCCCGCATTTTCCTCAACACGAACTCACGAGAAACCCGATAGAAAAATAGGAAAAATTATGGAATAATTTTTTTTGGAAGGTTCCAAGGTCTTAGCTCGGATTTGAATTAAATTCCGATTACAAAATTTTAAACTATTAATTGGCCGTTGGGACTAAAATAATAATTTATTACCGTTGACCCAACCCTATTAAAATATTTTGATTTAATTTCTCCTATTAAGTTCATCTGCTTAATTCAAATATTAATCCATTTTACTTTTTGTTACTTAGCCCCAAGGTCTTATTAAATCTATTTATTGATTGGCCCCAAAATTAATTCAACATTTTATTAGGTAAAATTAATAATCACCTACTTTAAAAAAAAATCAAATTAACATGGTTTAATACCTAAGGTGTCAAGTGTACCTAATATGGTGTAACTCCTTAGGCCCCATTTGACATTACACACACATATTTTATTTATTACATTCCCATTTAAAATACCCCTTCACTTAAGTGATGTAGAGTTCATCCTACACCCTTAGATATAATCTTTTTCAACCCTTAGATTTACGTTTAGTAAAAGCAACCCTAGAAATACTTATGGGTTCTCATATATTCTTTTCTTAGACCTATTCTCTCATTTTTCTTGTTTTCACTTGCAAATCAACAGAGAAGGGAGGAGAAAATAAAACCATGGAGGCCATTGCAGACATGGAATCTCTCCTTGATGAAACTTCGTGCTTAAAACATGGATCCATTCATTTGCCCTTTGTGGGTATTGGGCCTTCCTTCCTTATTTGTTTTTTTAACATAACATTCTTCTTGCAAGAAAAGAAAATACATATACAATGATTATACACCCATTGGATACACAAGAACCCAACTTATTTATTTTCTGTAATTACATATATTTATATATACACATATATTTATTTATATATATGTTTATATATTGATATAAATTTAATTTATTTAAGCATTCAAAACACTCTCTCTATATCTATATATATATATAATTTTCGTATTAAAAAAACGCAGAAGCCAAGATAAAATCCGCGATCGGATATTAGATAGGCCGTGAAAAAGGAATGACCACTGGCAAGTTTAACGAGGGCTTATTAAGGAGGAGGGAATTTAGTGTTGGGGGGAGGGGCGTTGACCCCATGACCACCCCGACCCCCACCCCATAAACAAAACTCTCAAACCTAAGAAATGCCTGGACCTCTCAAAAAGGGTTTCAATAAAAATATAATTTTCTTGGAAAGACGTTCTTTTCAAAGATAAGAGAAATCACAATTTTATATGGTATAAGGAAATTCAATTTTCTCTCTTTTCTTTTTTTTTTTATTAAATAAAGCTAACACACATACTTTGCCGATTCAAAAGCTTTAAAAGTATTATAATAATAATAATAATTATTATTAAAAGGTATTAACACATATATGGATATAAGACACATTTATGTTTGTTTTATTATTATTATTGCTTAATATTAGGTAAATGTTAATATTTATTACTAATAAGATTTCACTAATATTATAAATTTATAATATAACTCAATAAAAGTCATTATTAATATACATCTATTTTGTATTAACATGTATTTGCCTATTAATTTAATTTTCTATTATTATAAGGTATTGTAAAATAGTGTTTGTATGATTGAGATTTACAAGCATTTAGGCAAAAAGGTAGCAATGCACTAACTTATGTAGTTATCGAATTGAAACATATTATCAATTTCAAATCTTTTATATAATATTATAAGGATATAATTAGTTGTAATTTATTTATTTACTTAAGACAAAAAAAAAAAATTGTAAAGGAAAAATACATTGTAAAATTAATTTCCTATTGTAGTGAAGGGAATGATATATTGTAAAGCTTATTGTATTTATTCCTTTTTGTGAAACAAAATTTAAAGGCATACATTCCTTTCCCATTTTAAAAAAAATTGCCAATTGTAAGAGGGTCAACATTCATACTTAAAAATATTTATGTGCATTCCAAAAAAAAGTTTCAAGGTTCCCATTTTGATAAAGTAATGCAAGCCATAATAAACCAATTACAAGAATCTAACCAAAAGAAAATATTACATCCAATGTACTATTAATGCCATTTTCAAATTGTAGAATCGTAGTAGCACAAATTACATCTCCACATGCCTTTCACCAATAAGAGCACTTCGTCCTTAAAGTTCACCATCTTCATCAAGCCATGCACACAAGCAAAATGGGGGAGTAGGAAACACTCTCCGCCCAACCAAAATATCTAATGAGGGAGATAAGTCTTCTCCTTCATTGGCCCCTGAGCCCCAACAAGAAAGCAATGAGGGCTATAAGACAACCATGGCAACTCAAAAATGGCTTCTACATACACATTCAATCAACACAATCAATGGAATAACACAATAATAATTTTACAACAAAACAACAACTATCAAACACAAAGATTTCGTACTAAAGCCATGGAGGAGAAAGGAACATGGGGGTTCTTCTTATGCCTCCCAAGGGCTTGGGTGTCCACCTATGAGTCTCCAAAAATTCCATCACAATACACACAAAACTCTTAGGCCTCTCTCCAACAAGATACACCACTCTTATGCCTCCCTCAAGAAATCAACCCACTCTTATGCCTCCCTCACTCTTATTCCTCCCTCAAGATAATAACAAGATAAATACAAACATATTTATTAAGGTGGAAATCCCAACCCAACTCCCTCCTAAAATCCCAATACCATTTCTCTTTTACCTCCCTCAAGTTTTACCCCCATTTCAATTTCTCCCATAACCTAAGAATCAAATCTATTTCCAACAAGAATAACGTATGTAACAATCGACATCTGCTCATAAGAGCTCAAAAAAATAGCAAGGTAAAAACAAAGGTGGAGATCTACCTCATAATTAAGACTATCAATACACAAAAAGCTCCAAGCCTTCAAAAATCCTAAGAAAACACCATCCACTCCAAGTTCCATTCACCATTCTCAACCAAACTCTCAAAAATTTCAAGCATACTCAAGAAGAAAGATGAGTAACCCCTCCAACAACAATTAAACATGCATATAAAGAAAAAGGGAAGAGGAGGGTGAGGTGGCTCAATGTAGGATGTCACATCACTCATCCTCAACTCCACATCACAAGTCAAACCTCAACCCCAAGTAATAATAAATGGGTGGTTGAGAGGTTTGACAACCAATTATTATAATTTTCCCCTCCCCGGAAAAATTGATCAAACACCACCCTGCACAGAAAAATCTAAGGGACGGATCTATCATGTGAGCCACATTTCAAATCTGACAATCGATCCTGAATCCAAGGAGCAGGAAGACTTGAAATGAAGGAGTAGGGTTCAAAGGAGGAAAACAACGTCAAGGCATGTTGAAGTGATTGTCACATTTGTAGTTTCTTTTAGAGAATCCTTATCCAGGCATGGAGTTTTCACTTTTGCTTTTTCTTTTACAATCTCCTCACCCCCTGCCAAAGGCTATTTAGTAGATGAATACTCTTGCAGCTTCACTTTATTTACCTCATGCTTTGTTCGATGGGCTTCCAAGTGTGATTTCTTATTCTTTCTTGCACTTTCTTCAAGAGGAATCTCAATAGATTTACTTATTTATTTTAACACCTCAAATACACCTTCTTTCATAGTATTTGTTTCTTGAGAAACCATGCCTTGTTTGACTGATTTTGAATCTTTTTATGGTTGATTTTCAATGTAAAAAACATCTATTATAATTCTTTCACTCAAGCTAGTTTTAACTATCTTTTGAACATTTATGACAGAGCCCGGTTTACCTTCACTTTAAATATTTAAGGTTGAGCCCCCACACTTGCACTTGATTCCTGATGGAGATCTTGAACATGCACTTATTCAGGGATATTTACACTCTCAGTTGTATGATTTCCTATGTTTGCATTAATCATTTCCAAATCTGGCATTTTTTAAGCAATACAACTATCTCATCAACAATTTTCGACTATTTTTCAAGTTGCTCAATCACTAGTTTTTTTTTCACTTTTTATTCGTTAATTCCAACTTATAGACTAGACATATGGGCACCACCAATTGCTCCTAGAATAGTTTCAGTATGGATTTAAAATGTAGATACACTAGGCAATATCACACTTGGAGTAGAATGCATGCTCTAAGGAGTTTGGGATGGCAACACTTGATGGGCTAACGAAGCAACAACCCTTTGTTGATCTTCACTCAAAGTAGGATGATCAATTACCTCAGACTCTCTATGTTTGTGGTGTTTTGATGCATGGCCACTTTCTTTTACTAAATTACCAATATATCTTACTAAAGGTTGTTCAAATACAAACTTAACTTTCCTCTTAGTTCTTTCAAAATGCCTTACATTTGGTGCCTTTCTTTCTTTGGTACTATGTGATTTAGATAGGATATCAGCACGTACTAGGTATCCCCTCATCATCCTTTCAGTGTAAGATAATCCTAGTAACATATCTGAGGGAGTTTTTTAAGTATTCAAGCCTTTCCCTTTTGCTTGGATTGGAAATACTTTAGTGATGGGGGTATCTTACATGGCCTTCAAAAGTATCCCATCAGCTTTTTGAATCAAAATAGTTCTTGAAGTCCCAGTCTTGTTGGTTGTTGATGTCCCTTCATCTATAGTCACTGTGGTAGGCTTGTTACTATGTAATTTAGGAGCTTGTCTATTTAAAGGATCCATTTTAACTACTCCCTCCTTTAGTGGGGATAGATTTACTTCCAAAAATTTCAAATCCCAGAACTCCTTCAATACCTTTTTATTTTGTAAGGATAAATCCAAGCCCTTTATAGTCAACCAGGTTAATGTTCTTCTTAATACATTAGAAATCCCCATATGAGGGCTATCTGATTCCTTTTCCTTCCAAGCAACAGAGTGGATTATTTTCGATTCAATCTTATGGTCATGGTAATATTTTCCCAACACATCATTGTCATCTATAATTCCCTCTAGGACTACAACAATCTTGAAATCAATAATCTTACTCAAGGTCATTCTAGAAAAATCTATTGACATGACTTCTTCTTCATCTATGCAATTCATTCAGTAATCCTCAAAGTGGGGCTCATGTTCTTCTATGCTGAAAACCCATCAAATTTCATAGTTCGGTCTTGGTGTTAATTTTTCTATTTGGAATCTCTCCATTTCTTCCTCCATCAATCTGGTCTTTATTATACTTTGCAATGAATATCTGTTAATTTGGATAGGGAACTTGATATTTGTATTGTGTTATTTTGAAATCTTCTTATGCAAAAAAGTAAACTATCTTGACAATTCCATTAAGGCCCACTTTTCATTCACATATCTGGGTAGTTTACAAGGTTTTCCCTTAAATCCACTTACCCTAAAGTATGTAAAGAACCTGTATTATATAAATTTGCAACTATAATCTAGAATTGTAGCCCTAACTTAGTAGTAAATAGTCTATATTATTCACACTTTGGTTTTAAAAGAAAAGTAATAGGGGCGAAGAAGGCATCATTTATCAACTTGACAAATCCTCAACTGTGGGTACACATCGTACACTCTATGATATTTAAAACTTGTTTGTAATAGGAGACCAAGAAATGATTTGCAACAAGCAATGTTATAGATGAAATAAGACATCATATAGAAATTGATGTCAACTGGACCACACACACCAATCTTTATAACTATTGTCAAAAATTTAGCATGGACGGATGTTGATATGAAGCTTGCCCAAAACATTTTTACTTGTTCTTCTTAGATAACCATTATAAAAGGACACATCCATTCTTGAAAATCAATGGCTCCTTGTAACGCTTCCATTTTGCTCAGTAATACTATATGGTCCTCAACTTCATCGACAAACATGGACTTGGTCAATCTCTTTGGGTTTCTCTTGACAGATGGTTTTTTTGTCCTTCAACCATTTCAAATTTATCATTATAGCATACTTATCACACCTTTCCTCATAATCAATATATGAAGACTCAATTGTAGCAATTATCAGTTGATCCGAATTTGGTAACCCTAGAATTTCCCTAAAAGCTTCCAGTGTAAATTTTATAACCCTTTCTCCACTTCCGTTCAATACTTCTCTCATTTCTAGATTGTAGTTCTCAGGACATAACCATACATGTTGAGGAGTGTGTATGGATGGTGGGAAAGTAGCTTCTAGGGCAATATCACTTGCATCAATGGCTTCCATCCACTTAATTTTATTTGGATTACTCAAGCTTCTCTTAAATCATCTATGTCATTTTTAAATAACTTTGTGTCTATGACGCTATCCAAATCACTAGTAATGGCAGAACCTACATGGAATCCCGATGCTAGGGTCCTCATCTTGCGGATGTTTTCTTTTCATTTATAACTTGATTATTAAGAATCAATAATGACAGAGTAAGACTTACCCATTTTTTACGAACTATGTGAACTTTCCTTCTACTATCGCACTTTCCAATTCTTTAGCTCAAATTTTCCACCTCCAAATAATTTTTTCTCCTTTCCTTTAATTAATTCATATAGTTAGGGCACCTAGATCTTCGTATGCAATGGTAACAATTCAAAATGTTGGGAAGATTTTAAGAATTATACCTTGATTCATGCAAAAATGCATTAATGGCAACATCCATAAATACATTACATCCTAGCCATCGATCTTTCTTTCTTCGTTTGAATGTGGACCGTTTACATGGATTAATCTGGCTCTTTGCAGGGCTAAAAAGTCTTTTTTCACATTTGCATTGTCTTTTAAATGAGTGCACCTTTGCAACATTGACCTGAACCTCCGCCTCTTGACTTTTGATGATGGGTTTCCACGTGTTTTAAATATGAAAGGTGGCGGAGCTATGGAACACATTTTTTATTTTTAACCAATCTCTCACATAAATTCAAGACTACATATTTGACATGGTCATCCACCTGCTGAATTTGCCTAAAAAATGACACGTGTCCTTCGTTGGGCTTCAAAGTTATATTCACACATTACACTATAATTTTCCTTTGGTGCAAAAATACACTGATGATCCACTTGTCCAATGCAACCATATTTATACATGTATTCTTTTTGGGAAGCGAAACCTTCTTTGCATTTTGCACTCGTAACAAAAAATATTACGTGAAATATTCTATCACGTTTTGGAGCTAGGTTTGCATTTTGCAGTTGTCATGCAAATTGTGTAGTTTTACCAAACACGACCTGTCATAGCGCAACCAATTATATCATTTTACATAATTTCAGACTGCGGAGGAAAACATGCAATTTGCAATAATTATCTCAAAAACGATATACAGAAAAGATTTATGTGGTTTAACACGATCAACCATCAAGTTTTTTATAGGGATTGCATGGGGCTGATATGATTATAACATTCCATCGACCGAAAAAAAGGATTCACATCCTAAACACAAGATTTTTTGCTAGCATTCAACACGATTACATCTTCAAGCATACATTTTTTAAACATGGGCAAACCAGTCAAAGGAAAATTTTGAAGGCACAATTTAGAAAATAGGACGAGATCAAATTGAGCACTTACAAGTGAAATGTTTATAAAAATTCATTATGCACTAAAATGATTTTATTAGGATAAGTTCCCTTTATTTTTTGAATTTGGTCAATAAACCAAAAATATGCTAAGGGTCTTCAACTTTTTATATTCAAAAAGGCGATATTACATCTTTTTTTTTTTTTTTCCAACCCACTTCATTCCCTCAAACACTTTTAATTGTGATTCTTTATTATTACATTTGGCTATAAATTGCTAGGGCTTCAGTTAATACAGCAAAACGAACCAATTAATGTGAACATTTCATTGACCATTTCTTTAACGTTTAAACCCATTGCCTCCACCCAAATTCCTCTAGAGCTACATATATAATATTTTTATATATATTGTGGACTGTTCTCATCCCTGAAGGTTTGAAGGGTTGAAAATTCACCATAAGAGTGTGAAGAGGAGTAGTGTATATAAAGAGTTGATATACAAGAAGTGTAATAGATTCCTAGTATGATTGATTGATCATTGCTAATGTTATTCTCGTGGCAGCTTTTATTAGAATTACACACACAAAAGAGAACATGGGCTTTGAAAACATTAATTTTGCCATTCGAGGTATATGTGATATTAATTATTGTTGAGGGGAAGGAAGAGTTTTGTGAGATAAATGCCTTCTATCAAAAGCATTCGGGTTAGTGACAATTTATAAAATTTATAAGTAAAAACTTTAAGTTTGATAAAAATTTCTTATTATTATGAAAATTGTCATGTTCACGAAAGTTTATCATATATTTGGTATCAATTTATTTTTTATGTCTAGATTCATGGTATAATAATCACATATTTGGGTTCATTTGATTGTTGTGATCTCAATAGAATGTAACCTTGCTAACAAACAAGATTCTAATTTATCAATAGAACAAATATGTGTATTCATCATAGCATATTTATTCGACAATTAATATTCAGTTTTATCTTAAATTTATTGGTCTTGAATTTTGTATGTGATTCTATCTGTACATGGAATCTAATATTATAAAATTAAACTGCTTGTTATAGATTGATTCATACAATGGAATCATATGATAGATTATTGTGTCTGGCGGAGTATTATTCTTCTAAGTGAGTACCACTAACACTAATCTCTTTGAATGATCCTAAGGAAAAATGGTTCATGTTGCTAAATGAAAATTCGTGTTATATGTCAGAATTGGATCTGAGAATCAGTGGTTAAAAATCTTGCAATCATGGTAAAAGCATTGTTATCCATGTTCAATGTATTATTTTTCACAAATTGCAATTTATGTGATGGTTAACTTGTGAGTTATAATCTTGATTGTCTATTTTCCACTATTTGCATTTTACCTATTTTCAATGTGGTTGTTGGAGAAGATCTACTTATTGTCCTTTAATATATTTATCGGTTATTATTTTACATCCATTGTCCAAGAAAAATTGTCGTCAAAAACAAGGTACGTCATTTCCTTTCCAAGTTTATGATCATTATTTTGGTTCCGGTTGCTGAGATCAGTGTGTTTTGGGATGATAAAATTATTTTATTTTTGTTACACAAATTTTCGCATGAAATCATGCCATTGTAGATTCCAGAAGATATCGATGTCCTGATGAAGCATAGACATAGTTTTCACCTAATGCAACCAGCAGTTGTCCACCTTGATCGTTGCTTATTTTCTAGCATACTCAGTTTCTATGCTCGAATAGTGGCTTTGTCATATTATATAATATCACTTCGCCTGTTAAAAGGGTTTTGTTAAAAGGTGTCGAAAACTTCCAAGAAAAAGAAAATATTTTATATCGGTATTTTTTATGCATCACCTCAATAAACATGAATTTTTATTCGAACAGCGAAGCAGCGAATGGAGCAATGGCGAGAAGAGCTACAGCAGGCAGAAACGAAGGCAGGGGCAGTGAGCTAATGAAGAGAAGATAGGAGGGGGTGGGAATGGCTCTTCGGCCCCTTTTGAAGCAAAAGACCACATTGGCCACGAAATTGTTTGGGACGAACCACAAGGAACCTATTAAATTGTCCCCCTCCCTGGTGTGAAGTGGAGCCTCATCTAGAGATCCCTTGAGGTGGTGGTCAATAAATTTAGGTAGAGGTTCAAACACTTGGATGTTGGTACTTTTGCTGGGGTGACCCCTAACATCGATTTCGTTAGAGACTCCTCTAGGAGGAATTGGGCCAACAGGTTGGAGGTAAGGGGCTTTAGTGGGTGACGAGTTCCTCTTTGGTTTCCATGATGATCGGGACTTGCAAAAGGTATTACAGAATGCGCCATGGTTTTATGAAAAAGTGGCCCCTCACCATAATGCAATGGAAACCTGGTGTGTTCCAAGAAGAGAAGTTTCAAAATCTTCCTGTATGGATTCGTAATCCAGCTTTTCCCTTTTGAATTGTTAGAGCTCAAAGTGTTTTTGGGAATAGCTAGAGCCATAGGAATGCTGATAGCCATCAACCCAACTACAAAGGCTCATTCTCCGATGGTTTTTTTCCCGTCTCTACCTCAATGTTCTCGTGGGGGAAGCTCTGCCAGAAAGAATCTTGTTGGATTCTCCTCTTGATAAATGAGAACAAAGAATCAAGATCGAGCCATCCCCAATAATTTGTGCTAAGTGCAAAGTGGTACAGTTATGGGGAAAAGAAATGCTGGTGTGAGGATCCCCTACCGACGCATGATGTGGAGGATGGACAGAAACCCATACCATAAGGTCGACGATGAGATAGAGCAGTCTGAGGATGAGGGGGATGACTCCGAAGAAGGAAATAAATTTGTAGCAGCTTGCAAGATGGCTGGCCAAGCTTCTGTCCAGGCGTCTGTTGAAACTGCCAAACCAGGTGTTGGCTCTGCACCTGTTCGTGGTAAGAACAGAGACGAGAAGAGGACAGGTGGTGGGGGTTTGGTGTAGAAAGGAAGGATGGAGAGCCGTTGCGCATCGGGCAAGGGGGGTGGTGAGAGTGAGCCGGAAGTAATTAAAATTTTAAAATTTGGTTAACTATTTAATTATGTAGGTGCAGAGCTAGACGATTGCCATGTGGTCCGCAATGTGGAGGGTATTACGCGGGTGTACAAGGGTGGTCGCTCAGAGTCTATGCTTACTAACTTGGCGGGTGCAGTCCGAGCCTCTCCTGCCCCATCTGTTGTTCCATCCATGGTAGGTGGTGTTGGTCAACTACCGTTGCCCAACCCGTACAGGGGTACTTTAGGTAGACCAATGGCTAAGATCGGCTAGCGAATCCCTTGGTGCTACGGGGGATGGTTATGTGTGGACTTTGATCCTTCCCAAGCAAGTAAAAATGTGCCCTGAATGGGTTATTTGAATTCAATCGTGAGTCGATTTGGGGTCATGAGGCTGCTCTCACCCTGGAGTGGAGTCTTGGTCGTTTCGGACCCCACGTGTTGTTTCTTTAAGCCGAGGGAAGCGACTTCTCTTTGTGTCTTTCATTACTTTATCTTTGTCTACCATTTGTACTATTGGATATTTTGGTCCCCTCAAAACCAAATTATCACCTAATCTAAAAATAATAGGTTTTCTTTACACAAAGTTCTAAATAAATTAGAACTGTTGACATGGACACATTTTTATTGGAAAATCAAACACATATAGGAAAGTTTTGTTTATAAGTATTAGTATTTATTATAGTAATTTTTTTCCAACATTTGTTCAAATCGTCCTTGCTTGTCATTTATGGCTTTGTTTTGCAGGGTTTTCTTGGAAGATCACCTATCTTAATGTTTGCACTATTTTTTCTTTTGTGAGCATTTTACATCTATTAGAGTGCTTCCTTTTAGCACAAGGACTTTAATTCTTCGACATAGTTCTTTCGAAGGTGATTGAATATAAAAATCATCGAATGCATCTCCAATTATTTCCTTTTCAAAACAAGTATTTTTTTATGTTAAGTATCCTTGTTATAATCAAACGATCAAAATTTCATAGATTGCATTTTTTTCATGATGCATTTAACATGATTAAAAATGTTTAGTGATGTGAATATTTGTAACATAGATTTTAACAATAAATTATTTAAATTTATATATTTTTTGTTATAGGTAAATGGTTTTGAAGGGACCATACCTTGTAGTACAACCAAAAGGGCTCAACAACCAAGATAAACAAGAAGAAACATAGTGCATTTTTTATACGTGAGGGCCACGCCACAACAAAATACAAAAAACTAGATAAAACAAAAGAGTACTAAGGTAGGGATCAACTGCCTACAAGAATCCTGACAACAAACTGAACACAACAAAACAACAACTCGAAAATAGCAGAACAAATGCTGCACTGAGAACATAGAGACAAAAAGACACAAATTCAAAGATTTTCTATACACCTTTAGTGCGACTTTGAGGACCTTATATAGATTCATGGCTGCCCTGATATTAGGGTCTGAATTGATCTCTTTGATGAACTTCTTAGTGATCCTCCAGATCTTCAAAGCTAATATAGGTAGCCCACTAACCTCACAAATATGGTTAATATGGATGTGGAGGAGGTCCAGAACAACCCTGTGAATGGATAATTCATTGTTGTCTTTTTCCATGGGCTTTCCTCCACAATTAGCTCCTTATCCTTCTTACTACTGTTATCCAAAATTCACCCCTCAAGGTAATTTTGATAACATGCATCAAATTCTTTAGTCCCAAGCAATTATATTGATTCAAGGCAAAAAATCATGTTTCTGGGGTCCCCTCGGGTTCTTTCTAACTCTTCTGTCCAAGAAGAAAACCCAGCAAGTTTTAAAAATGTGAAAAATTTGAGAAAACAAGCTCGGGCCAGGAAAAATCATGAAAAATGGCTAAGTCCTAGTCCTCGCAACAGTCGGGACATAAGGGACATCTGGGCGCGAACCAGCCGAAAGGCCACCAGGCAGTCTGCGCAGCATTTGGGACATCCGGGCCAAAGGGACGCACGGGACGTAGAAATCCGAACTGGCCGAAAAGTGGAAAAAATTGACTAACTGTTGAAAAAGGCAGTCTGGGACATCTGGGCAGTTAGTACGCAAAGGACGCAAGTCAGCCGAAAAGACTTAAATCAGCCCGAAACAGTTGGGCCGAAGGTACGCGAAGTACGCGAACCGGTTGGATCGGCCGAAATGAGAACTTTCGCACCGGGACAAGCGGGACAAGAGTACGCGAACCGGCCGAACCGGGCGAATCGGAAGAATTTGTCCCAAACAGTCTTTCTCTGGAGGTCTATCTCAAGTAGCAATTCCCACAACTTGGAGATAGTACCCATGTTATCCAATCACACCATGAGTTCTTGTATAAACACAGGGGTGCTGTGATTAGGTGATAACAACTACTTCTGAGAATCTGTTTAGCGAGTGGGGGTTCATTTATAGGGTCATGCAACAGGTAATTATTTTATCTAATACGGGGTTGCTGAGTGGGAGGAGGAGCTAAACGATGATAAGGGTCATTTGTAATTACATCAAGGATGAATTAATGAATAAGCAAGATGATTCCCTAATGTATTGGTAGCACTCTCTTATGCCCTTGAACTTCTATAACAAATTTTTCCTAAGAGTGAAAAATATAATAAGGCAGATTGGCCTTTGCTTCTCTCCTGAAGTGATTAAGCAACACCAAATGGTGTAAGGGAAGGGTGGAGGACCTACCTTCTAGTGTTATGTATCAAACCACCATTTAGGAAACTTCATCAAATGGTTTTGGAATGGAAGAACAAATGATGCCAGCTCATTCAATTTGAATTTCTTCTCTGTCATCCACGAAAATCCTTTCCTTTGCATCCTTATCAAAATGATTGTAAAAGAATTTGTTTCCCTCCATACTCAAGACCATGATGAAGAAAATTACTTGCTCTGAAATGTTGAAATATTTGCCCTTGAAAATGATATTTTTGTCTTTCCAATTGGTAAAAAATTGCAGAGAGATATGTTTATCATGACCCTTTATTCGTTGTATGAAATCTGTGAAACACCCAATGTTGAGGGTTTCTAAGAGTTCAATGTTTTGGTGTCATTGTGTTTCAAAAACTGGTTCTACTCTACATGGTGGCCCTCCCATCGTGGATGGAGTTAGTGGAAGAATTAATTTAGACAGGTGGTAGGAGCATTTAAGCCCTTTGATAGCAATGAGGCAATCTAGATACTGAACTTCAACCGAGAAAAAACCCGTCTCTTTACTTTGACCTCATTCCTTAATGCAGATGGCTTCATGATATGAGGGGAGGATAAAATAAAAATAAAAAATTCAATCTGATGTAAGCACCAAGGAGAGGATTTCCACACATGTAAAGGTCGTAGCCTAAGATTTAATAATGGGTTGGGTGGTAGCTTCATTAATGATGATAGAATGAGCTGCGTGAGGGAGTTCCTTCTCATCATGCCACTCATTATAAATTTTCATGTGAACACGGACATTAGCTACTGCATCAGTGAAACTATTTCCCTCCCTATACACATGTTGAATAATAATATTAAGACCAATTCAAAGCTTATTAACTTCATTAATGAAATCACTAATGGCTTTATTGAGTGTATGGGTTCAATTAATGTTGTTAATTATATTCAAATCATCCCCTTCCACAATGAGATTATTTATATTAAGAATCTAAGCCATTCAAATTTCTCAGAGAGTGGCAAGGGCCACAACAAAGTGATTGGATTCCTTGCACATGGGGCCTGCATAAACAATAATTAGTTGACCCTAAAGGTTTCTCATGAGACCTGTAGTGCCCACTTCCCTTCGACACATTTTGATATTGATTATGACATTATTGATTATAATTATGGACATTATTGTAGCTTTTAGTTTGATATGATGTTAGATGTTAGAGATCGTGGACTATGGTTGATGTTGATTCATATATGATGCAAGTGATATTGGAGACATTTTATACTGATGTTGTTAGGATGTTGACATGGTTATATATACATGTGTCATTTCGTCATATTGAGTAAACATAGAAAATGGATCTAATCTTGTGATCATATGATTATGGATGGAATTGTAAAGGAGATTGTTGCTTGCTTGGATTATGTTTTGATTCATATATATAGATGATTTGGAGTTATATTTTATATATATTTTGGATGTTTTGATGCGGCCACGAGGCTAAAGGACGTATTTGTGTTTTGTAGGTAAACATGTCACAACAAACATCGGGGGATTGGAGACCAACCACATTTGAATTCTAGATGAATTCAATAAGGGTCACCATGGCAACGTGTATTTGTTATTTGTGCATGTTTGAATTGATGTTAGGGGTTCCCGTGGGGGGGATCACCTTCAAATGTGAGGAAGGGGTTATGTGTATTCTTTTATTTAGTTTCTTTTGTTATAATTTAGTATGTGATCATTTGGTGATGTAATTTCATTTATTATTATTTTATTTGTGTCTAGACTAGTGAGTAATCATGTTGCTACATAAATTATAATGGGACAAAAAAAAATGTAATTATTAGAGCTGATGGCGATTGGAATATGTGTTGAAAGTAATGTGTAAGTAACTTGGAGTGTGAAACACTCCACCTTTCTTTTGAAATTTGGATCTGTCCATAGGGGCTAATTTTGGAGGCTTGTAGGACACGTTAAACCTATCCCACACCTATTAAATTGTTACACCAACCCTACCTATGGGTTGGTAAGTCAAAATTAGGCATTATTATGTACTTTTGGGAAGACTAGTTGTAAGTTTTAATTGCACCTTCTTACATGAAATTAATTTTGGTCCTTGGGGTGTGGACTTGGTTTGTGTGTGTAAGTAAAATGTAATGTATTCTCCCACCTTTTTAATTATGCTTTGGTGTTTGAAGTTGGTTTGTGAGTTGGAGTTGAGGATGTTAGATGAGGCATCCTACATGGACCTACCTCATCCTACTCTCTCCCTTTTCTATTTATTTGAATTCCTTGGCTTAGTTTGGGGGTTACTTCATTTTGGGGACTTCATTTTTGGTTACTTCTTATGGTTTTGAGCTCTTGTAATCAGGGAAGAGAGTTAGAAGTTTTGTGGAATTCTTGTGGATTGTTGGAGCTTTTGGACTGTTTGGATTGGAAAAAGCTTATTGTTGAATTTTTGGAGCAAACTCTATAATGGAGAGGTAGGAGCTTGGCTCTTTAAAATGTTGTTATTTTTTTATGCATATGTGAATGTTTTGAATATCTTGGTATGTTGTTGGTTGGTTGGGTAGATTGCCTAGGTATGGTGTAGAAGAAGTGTAGTGCCCACTTCCCTTCGACACCTTTTGATATTGATTATGACATCGTTGACTATACTTATGGACATTATTGTAGCCTTAGAGTTGGTATGATGTTAGGCATTAGAATTCATAGACTTTGGATTATTTTGATTCATAGATGATGCATGTAGATTATTAGGGACATTTTATGTTGATGTTGATACACTACTTAGCATGGGTATATATATATATATGTTTTCCTTATATGTGATATTTTGTCATATCCAGTAGACCTAGAAAAATTGAACAAATCTTGCGATCATATGGTTATGGATGAAATTGTAAATGATATTGTTGCTTTCTTGGATAATGTTGTGATATATATATATATATATATATATATATATATATATATATATATATATATATATATATATATATATATATATATATATATATATATATATATATATATATATATATATATATATATATATATTGATTATTTTGGAAGTTATATTTTATATTTATTTGGATGTTTTGATGCGGCCACAAGGCCGAAGGAGGTATGTGTTTTTTGTAGGAAGACATGTCACAACGAACATCGGGGGATTGGAAAACAACCACATTGGAATTCTAGATGAATTCAACAAGGGTCACCATGGCAACTTGTATTTGTTTGTGTATGTTGGATTGTTGTTACGAGTTCCCATGGGGGGGATCACCTTAAAATGTGACCAAGGGGTTATGTGTATTCTTTTTATTGTGTTCCCTTTTATTTAATCCTTGTATGTGGATTTTAGTGATGTATTTTTCCCCTTTATTATTTATTTTATTTGTGTCTAGATTTTTGAGTAATCATGTTGTTAAATAAATTAAAAGGGTCATAATAATACATTTATTAGAGTTGATGGCTCTTGGATTATGTGTTGTAAGAGATTTGTAAGTAAATTTGACTGTGAATCACTCCACCTTCCTTTTGAAATTCGGATCTGTCCTTAGGGGCTGATTTTGGAGGCTTGTGGGACGAGTTAAACTTATCCCACACATTTTAAATTTGTATACCGACCTTACCTATGGTTGGAGAGTCAAAAATTAGGCCTCATCATATATTTTGGGAAGGCAAGTTGTAAGTTTTTACTGCACCTTCTTACATAAAATTAATTTTGGTCCTTAGGGTGTGGACTTGGTTTGTGTGTGTAAGTGAAATGTCATTTATTCACCCACCCATTTTAATTATGATTTTGAGTTTTAAGTGACTTGTGAGGTAGAATTGAGGATGTGTGATGTGGCATCCTACATAGACCCACCTCATCCTCCTTGCTCCTTCTTCTATTTATTCAAATTCTTTGGCTTATTTTTGGGTTACCTCATTTTTGGTGATTTTACTTTGGTTAATTATTTTGGTTTTGAGCTCTTGTAATTGGGAAGAGAGTTAAATACTTTTATGGAATTCCTGTGGATTGCTGGGGCTTTTGGACTATTTGGATTGGAAAAAAAATCTTGTTGTTGAAAATTTGGAGAAAACTCTACCATGGAGAGGTAGGAGCTTGGCTCTCTAAAATTGTTCTTCCTTTATTTATGCATATGTGAATCCTTTATATATCTTGGTATGTTGTTGGTTGTTTGGGTAGATTTCCTAGTTATGGTGTAGGAGAGGACTATGGGGATCTCATGTGGGGAGGCATAAGAGTTTTGGGGAGGTATAAGTGTTATTATGGAGGGATTTTCGGATTGGGATCCACCTTGTAAAAGAAATAGATTGCATTTATTTACTCATTATGGGGTTCCATAAGAGTGTGGGGAGGCATAAGGACGTGTAGGGGTTTTGAAATGATATATATATATATATATATATATATATATATATATATATATATATATATATATATATATATATATATATATATATATATATATATATATATCTATATATATATATATATTGGCAGGTTTATCTTAAGGTTGACACCCATTTCCCCATTGGGAGGTATAAGCAGCTTCCCCCATAGGTCTTGCTCCTTTGGCTTGTGCATGATGAAGCCTAAGTATTTTTTTGTTTTTCTTCCTTTGGTTGTAACATGCAGTATGAATTGGACTGTGTTTTATATGTGAAAATTATTTTTGTGTTGTGGAAGCATGTTTGTTTCCATGAGTTGAAATAAATTTCTTATTGCCTTGTGGTTGGGTCTTAAGGGCCAATGAGGGGGACGAATTTTCCTCTTCATTAGAATTCTTTGTTGGGTGGAGACCGTTGCCTCTTCTCGTTTTTTGTTGTGATCAAAAGATATATGGTGGATCTTCTTATTGTTGTTTTAGAGCTGATGATGAAGTCAATTTTTACAGTCCCCTTGGAGTTTACTTGTAAAAATTTCCCACTTCAAATGGATGGTATTTTAATATTATTGTGGTGGAAGTTTCTTTGCTTTGTAAATGGAATCTACCTTTGAATGTGAAATATGTATATTCAGTAAGTTACAATTGATGAATGAAAAAGGAGGTTGTAAAAGAATTTTAGAGTTCAATAGAAGTGGTTTATTAATAATAACAAATGGTATGGTTCTCATTTGAAATCAATGTTTTAAAATATATTGTGAAATCTATGTTTGAAAATTAAAAAAATTCATATGAAGAAATATCACATTTCTCTGTTCATTCAAAATGCACATTTTGAAAATTGAATTACATTCTTGTTGTTCACATATTGATTGAAGGAAAGTTGAACATTACAAATTTATATTTGAATGAATTTAAATATTTAAAGGATGATAAAAAAAAATTGATCCATTTGAGTTTAAATGTGATTTCTATTTTTGATTCACTGTAAACCTGTAAAATGAATATCAGAAAAATATATAGAACCATTTGCATTGAGGAAAGGCAAGATAAATTATTAAAATAAGTTAAGGAGGAAAAAAACAAATCTTAAAATAGTTTGTATGGTTTGAGAAATTCAGGTAGAACTTTATTAATCGGGAAAGGGACAAAATAATGCAGTTATAGAAAAAGGAGACAAGAATTTCATATTAAGAACTCAAACTTTAACATTAATCCTTGAAATCCATTCTAAATCTTTCCAAGTGCGATTCTCAATGTATTTTTGACATGTTGAGGAAGAAGGAATGGCGGATTGGACCAATTCTAGGAGTCAAAACGTTTAATTCACGTTTTAATGGTAGGAAAAATGTTTCTATAAAATTCACCCACTTAAGCTTGCCAAAAGTTAATTTTGATGGTTCCTACATAAAGAGGAGTTCAAGCCCTTTCTTAAAAATCCTCATTTTCCCAAATCCAAGCTTCCAGTCGAAATTTATGGCCTTTTGAAGTTCTTACTTCGCCTGGTTAAAAATAAAAAAGAGGGAAAATTTTGTGAATCAGACTCGCGGGCCCAAAAATTTCTTAGGTCACTTGTTGCAAAAAGAAAAAAGTCATAAATTCCTCCATAGCTCCGCAGCCTTGCCTTTTTTCTTTTGGAAAAAAAATACAGCTTTGCGGGACCACACCTTTAAACTTTGCTTTTTGAATAGGGAAAAAAATCTTAAGTCTCCCTGTCAGTCCGCTTCCCCGCTCGTCACTGTGGGTCTAACACGTGGCATTTTTAGGCATCGGCGGAGGTGTGGATGGTTTTAGACCCTTTCAACCTTGGAAAAATATTGAAAAAAATTCCTAAGTTTCCCCACCTGCTCGCAGGTCACTGTTGGAGTGAAATGTGGCTTTGCTTGGCGTCGGCAGAGGTGCAGGTCATTTTTAGCCTTCACGCTTTTTACCAAAAAAGCCAACATTTCTATTTTTTCCCCGACGGTCCGCTTACCAGCTAAAGAATTTGAACAAGAAGCGTGGCGTCCTTGGGCATCGGTGGTGGTGCAAGGTTTTTTAACCTTTTTTCCCTTTCAAACAAAAAGAGTTAGGATCTAATTTACCTTTGATGATCCACCTTCCTGCATGGGCTTATCAATGTGCCACGTGTCCCTTGTGCTTTGTGAAAAATTTCTTCCCGGGGCCCAGTGGCCCACCTTTAGGGAAAATTTTTGTCCCTTGGCCTGCAGGCCGCCATTAAGGAAAATTTTCTTCCTATGGCCCCCTGACCCGCTTTTGGGAAAATTTTATACTCGAGGCCCGTACGCCGGCCACAGGGAAACTTTTCCTCCATAGGTCTATCGGCTTGTAACTTTAGGAATATAGGGAGTTAGGAGGACTTCTTTATATCATTGGAAAGGGGAAGAAATTTCCTATCTAATGGAATTGTTTTCAGGAAAATTTAAGTGTATTAATTATGTGAAAACTCAAGTTAAAGTATAAAGATGAGTCTGAGAGTGGGTAAGTGGGAAGTTACTTCTTTTTAACTTAAATGTTTATTTCTAAAGCATGGATTGACCTTTTTAAGGGTCACGTTAGGGGATAAGGGAATGTTCTCCTATTCCATGCAAATAGGAACCTTGTTTTTGTTTAGACTTGGTGGAATTAAATACCCAAGGTATTTAATTCCTTTGGCCCTTTGACCCTCTAAATTAATTACGGAATATTTAACTATAACATTAATTTAATTACTTATTAACTCTTAAAAGAAATTTAATTATAATTGGATTAATTATTACTTAATAATTTGGTAACGTGGATCTAAGGGTTGTTACAATCAGAAAAATTTCATTTAGTAAATTATAATTGACCTTGAATCCTTGCTGTGTCAACCCTTTCTTCAAGCCTGCTAGTAAACACACTTTTCAAAGAAAAAAGATATTCCATAATTTTTCCTATCTAAACCTAGGTTGTTCTTGGGTCTCAAGTGAGAGTTTTAACGGGTGTTACACTAGGTATTAGAGCCATGGGTTCAAAGCCTAGACCCTTGGGCACACTAGAAAACTTGAGACATGAATATTAATCCTAACACTCTTTTAAACATATAAAACAACTTTGTTTGGAATTTTCATATTTTAGTAAACATGGAATAAAATTAATAAAATCTAGGATAATGAACTAACTCTTGCTTGGGTCTGTGCAGGAGGCACATACAAGATGAGGAATCCTTTCACATAGATCTAGAATTCTCACCTCTAGATCATGTTGTAGCAGCCATTATACCCCTGATTTTATAGATGATTCAGGATGTTAATGCCACTTTACGTGAAGGGACCATAGGAGGAAAATTAGTCAGACATGCTAGAGAGGAGTCCTTTGAGGCTCATGTATATCCTTAAAAAAGTGAGGAGTGTAGAGGAGAGAACTCCTGCGTGGAGTCAGGAAGGGAAAATTCACCGCAGCGGGGACAAGGAGACCGGACTTCTAGACACAGGGATAGGTCTTGGAGCCATATGCTTAGGGATGAGCATGGAGAGAGGCCTAGCGGTTGCCAGACTATAGCTACAGGCCATATCAAGGAGATACTAAAGTTACAGCCATCTCATTATTCTTGTGACACAGGTGGATTTCAGGAAGAGGACTGGTTGGTGAGCTTGAGTGGGTGCTTCAAGCTCTGCCCTTGTTCTAGCAACATGAAAGCTCGTGTTGCAATCCCTCTTTTAAAGGATGGAGCTAGTGTCTAGTAGAGGACCGAGAAGCAGAAGCTTCACATTAATTCAGAGATGGTTACCTGGGAGCTCCTTGAGGATTGGTTTAGGAGTAGGTAATTATCACAGAGGTTCATTCAACTTAGGATAGATGAGTTTCACGACCTGTAATAGGCATCTTTGACAGTAGATCAGTATGAGAGTTGATTTTTGGATCTACTCCTGTATGTCGACTATATGCAAGATGAGTAGGTACAGTTCCAAAAGTTCATTTGGGGCCTAAATCTAGACATTGGAGTTGCGGTGCATATCCATTATCCACAGACATCAGCTGAGGCTGTTGAGAAGGCCTATATAGAAGAGGAGACTAGAGGAAAGACATAGGAGGCTAGAGACCGAGTCTGGAGACACATCTAACAAATGTAGGACAATAGATTGAAGGGGTCATCTCCTCCTCCTCGTGGTGGAAAGGGTTCATCACAGTCATCTTTTAGACCACAAAAGTCTTGCCCACTATACAAACCTCCACAAAGATTTGATACACAGAGGGGTTAGAGTATGTGGCCTCCTCCTAGTGGTCCCATTAGGACACAGGGTGCAGCGAGAGCTCAGTGAGTAGGAGCTCATCAGCAGAGGCGTCAAAGTCTATAGTTGCATCATCAGGATCCAAAACATAGACCTCCAGTGTACCAGATAGACATTGTACTCATGAGAGAGGATTGGGAGGTTGTTTTGGTTGTGGTGTTGCTGGACATTTCTGGAGAGACTTCCCACAGAACCCTAGTAACAAAGGTAAGGCACATGTCTGAGAACCTATTGTTGGTGACATGGGGCATGGTCATCAGATCTATGCAGCGGTCGAGAACCACCAGACTGAGCATCACAGTACCATGATTAAGACTATAGGTAGCATTAGTGGTGTTTCTACCACCATTCTATTTGATTCTGGTTCTTTTGATTCTTTTATCACACCATCTTTGGTAGAGCAATGCAAGATGGTGGCAGTTAATCAAGGTATTAGTTGGGACATCAAGATGGCTTCAGAGGCCAAGATCTCTGTAGAATCCTTAGTTAAGGAATGTGTAGTGGAATTCAGACCCTTCACCACTACCTCGGATCTTTGTATCCTTCTGTTGGGTTTGTATGGAGTCATCTTAGGCATGGACTGGTTGTCTACACATAGAGCCAGAGTGGATTGTTACCATAAGACTTTATCATGTACATATGATCAAGGAGTTGAGTAAGTGATAGTAGGGGTTATGAGACCTATTTCCATTCACAGTATCTTTGGAATGTAGCTTAAGTGGTGTGTCCAACGGGGTTGTAAGATGTATGTTGTCACTGTCAGTGACAGATCAGAGGGTGAGTCTAGTGGACCATCGCTTGATGACCATCCCATCTTGAGAGAGTTTTTAGATGTATTTCTAGGGGATCTACCAGGGTTAGCACCCCCATGTGAGATAGATTTTCACATAGAACTTGCTATGGGAGCAGATCCTATCTCACAAACACCTTATTGGATGACTACCTCTGAGATCTGTGAGATCAAGTTGCAGCTAGAAGGTCTTTTGGAGAAATGCCTAATTCATCCTAGTGTATTCCCTTAGGGTGCACGAGTGATATTTGTTAAAAAGATGGATGGATGTCTGCAGTTGCGTATTGATTACCGCCACCTAAACAAAGTAACAATCAAGAATCGTTACCTCCTTCCATGCATTGATGATTTATTCAATTAGATGAAGGGGGCCACAATTTTCTCTAAGATAGAACTTAAGTCAAGTTATCATGAGCTAAGGATTATGAAGACAGACATTCATAAGACCGCCTTTCATATGAGATATGGCCACTACGAGTTCACTGTGGTGCCTTTGGTTTGATGAATGCCCCCGTATTGTTTATGAGCTTGATGAATGGGGTGTTCAGGAAATTATTGGATAGCTTCATGTTCATCTTCCTTGATGAAATTTTTATTTACTCACATACACGTGAGGAGCATGAGGGGAATCTTAACAAGGTTCTTCAATGTCTTCGTGAGCAACAACTTTACGAGAACCTAGAGAAGTGTGTGTTCTTTCAGAAAATGGTGAAGTATTTGGGCCACATCATTTCTAGGGAAGGTATCGTTGTTTATCCTTCCAAGATTTTAGCTATTATGGATTGGCCAACACCCACTAGTGTGACAAAGGTGCACAAATTCATGGGTTTAATAGGTTATTATAGGATATTTATTTAGGAATTCTCTCGTGTTACGCACCCCATCACTTCCCTTCAGCGGAAAGGGAAGAAGTTTGTGTGGTGAGACAAATGTGAGTAGGCCTTCAGGACACTAAAGGAATGCCTCATGAAAACACATGTTCTTGTAGTGCCATATCCGCATGGTGAGTTTTTCATATCCACAGATGCTTCTTTAGCAGGATTTGGAGGTGTGTTGATGTAAGAGGGTAGAGTAGTTTCTTTCGAGTCTTGAAAACAAAGGATTATGAGCTCAATTATCTGACTCATGATCTTGATCTTGTGGTAGTTGTACACACCTTAGTTCAATGGAGACACTTCCTTCTTGGCCAAAGATTCACACTCAGTATTGATCACTTGAGTCTTTCCCACCTCTTCACGTAGCCCAATCTCAACTCCCATCAATGGTGTTGGATGGAGTTTCTTTGTGAGTATGACTTGGAGATAGAACATGTGAAGGGGAAGGAGAATGTGATTGCAAACACTCTCAGCAGCATGAGACATGTGGTTATGGCCACCTCAATGAGCACAAATTTTTGGAGTAGGATTCTACAAGAGCTTCCTCACGACAGTTTCTACATTGTAGCTAGAGTGAAGATCAAGTCTCAGACACCCCTTTAGGGGACGTTTGATGATTTTTCTTTAGACGTAGATGGCCTTCTCAGGAGTGGAGACCAGATTTATGTTCCCAAAGACAGAGGCTTGAGGCAGGACATCTTTATAGAAGCACATCGTGCACCCTATTCATCCCATCTTGGGGTGAATAAGATGCACACCACCTTGATATAGTTGTATCACTAGAGGGGAATTCGTAGAGACATGGCTCAGTTCATGTCATGCTATCTAGAGTGTTAGAAGTAAAGGCCAAGAAACAGCATCCAACTGTCCTTATCTTCCTGCATGCTATACCAGAATGGAAATGGGACACCATTTCTATGGACTTCATTGTTGGGCTACCAATGTCAAGATACCACCATGACACAATCGTGGCCACGGTGGATAAATTGATAAAAGTGGCTTATTTTTCTCTGGTGAAGACCACCTATACGTCTAGTACAGTGGCACTTATATATCTTGATGAGATTGTCATATTGCATGTGATTCCACGAAAGATTATTTGTGATCGTGATCCTTTGTATACTTCCCACTATTGGACTACCATGTAACATGATCTCAGGACGAAATCAATTTCATCAAAACGTATCACCATAAGACAGATGGACAGACTATTCAAGTGAATCAGATCCTAGAAGACATGCTTTAGATGTATGTTATGGATCACCAGTCGAGATGGGAGGAGTATTTGTACTTTATGGAGGTCACCTACAATAATAGTTTTCAGAGTTCGATAGGCATGGCTTCTTATCAAGAATTGCATGGAAGAGAGTGCAATGCACCTCTTAGTTGGGACATGTTAGAGGAAAGTGTTTCTCTTAGACCAGCTTTACTACAGAATATGGACCGGCAGGTGGTTATGGTCATACAGAGATTGTAGGAGGCACAAGATAGATAGAAAAATTATGCATATTAACATAGGAATGACCGTAGTTTTGATGTGGGCATGAATTTTTTCCTTCTTGTCAAGCCACATAAGATCACTATCCCTTACAGAAAAGGTTCTAAGTTAGCTCTTAGGTTCATAGGTCCCTTTGAGATCTTGGAACATATCATTCCTTTGGCATACTATATAGCATTGCCACCTAGCTTTTCTCACATCCATGATGTGTTTCATGTTTCAGTACTTAGGAAATATGTTGCAAACCCTTCTCATGTGATAGATTGGACCTCATTGTAGGTGCTGGATCATGGGCAAGTGGTGGTGGATCCCGTTCACATTATAGAGCATAGGACCATGGGCCTTCGAGGTAGAGAGATTGACAAGGTTCGATTGTAGTGGGATAGATATGATAAGACCGTGGCTACATGGGAGGATGATACTTTTCTATGAGTTTAGTTTCCACACCTATTCCAATGACTTCTAGGAGGAAGTTGAGTCTAAGGGGAGGGGGATGTACAACCCACTTCCCGTCGACACCTTTTGATATTGATTATTACACTTTTGACTATACCTATGGGCATTACTGTAGCCTTTGAGTTGGTATGATGTTAGACATTAAAGTTCGTGGACTGTGGTTGATTTTGATTCATAGATGATGCATGTAGCTTATTAGGGACATTTTATATTGATGTTGATACACTACTTGGCATGGGTATATATATATATATATATATATATATATATATATATATATATATATATATATGTTTTCCTTACATGTGATATTTTTTCATATCGAGTTGACCTAGACATTGAACAACTTTTTCGATCATATGATTATGGATGAAATTGTAAATGATATTGTTTCTTGCTTGGATGATGTTGTGATTTATATATATAGATGATTTTGGAAGTTATATTTAATATTTATTTTGACATTTTGATGCGGCCACAAGGTTGAAGGAGGTATCTGTGTTTTACAGGAAAAATGTTACAACAAACATCGGGGGATTGGAGACCAACCACATTGGAATTATAGATGAATACAACAAGGGTCAACATGGCAACATGTATTTGTTTGTGTATGTTAGATTTTTGTAAGGGGTTCCAATGGAGGGGATCACCTTAAAACTTGACCAAGGGGTTATGTGTATTCTTTTCTTGTGTTCCATTTTATTTAATCCTTGTATGTGGATTTTAGTGATGTATTTTCCCCCTTAACTATTTATTTTATTTGTGTCTAGATTGGTGAATAATCATGTTGTTAAATAAATTAAAAGGGTCATAAGAATACATTTGTTAGATTTGATGGCTTTTGGATTATGTGTTGTAAGATATGTGTAAGTAAATTTGAGTGTGAAACACTCCACCTTCCTTTTGAAATTCGGATCTGTCCTTAGGGGCTGATTTTGGAGGCTTGTTAGACAAGTTAAACTTGTCCCACACCTCTTAAATTTGTATACCAACCTTACCTATGGTTCGGGAGTACAAAATTAGGCCTCATTATGTATTTTTGGAAGGCAAGTTGTAATATTTTATTGCACCTTCTTACATAAAATTAATTTTGGTCCTTGGGGTGTGGACCTATATTGTGTGTGTAAGTGAAATGCCATTTATTCACCCACCTGTTTTTATTATGATTTGGAGTTTGAAGTGACTTGTGAGGTGGAGTTGAGGATGTGTGATGTGTCTTCCTACATGGACCCACCTCATCCTTCTCTCTCCCTCTTCTATTTATTCGAATTCCTTGGCTTGTTTTGGGGTTACCTCATTTTTGGTGATTTTACTTTGGTTATTTCTTTTGGTTTTGAGATTTTGTAATTGGGAAGAGAGATATTTTTTTGGAATGCTTGTGGATTGCTGGAGATTTTGGACTATTTGGATTGAATAATTTTATTTTTTTTGAAAATTTGGAGCAAACTCTAACATGGAGAGGTAGGAGCTTCACTCTTTAAAATATTTCTTCCTTTATTTATGCAAATGTGAATGCATTGAATATCTTGATATGTTGTTGGCTGGTTGGGTAGATTACCTAGGTATAGTGTAGGAGAAGACTCTGGGGATATCTTGTGGGGAGGTATAAGTGTTATTGTGGATGGAGTTTGGGATTGGGTTCCACCTTGTAAAAGAAATATCTTGCATTTATTTACTCGTTATGGGGTGCCATAAGAGTGTGGGGAGGCATAAGGGCATGTAGGGGTTTTGAAATGATATATATATATATATATATATATATATATATATTGGTGGGTTTATCTTAAGGTTAACACCCATTTCCCCATTGGTAAGTATAAGCATCTTCCCCCATAGGTCTTGCTCCTTTGGCTAGTGCATGATGAAGTCTTTGTATTGTTTGTTGTTCTTCCTGTGGTTGTAAACAGAAGTATGTATTGGAATGTGTTTTATATGTGAAAATTGTTTTTGTGTTGTGGAAGCATGTTTGTTTCCATGAGTTCAAATACATTTCTTATTTCCTTGTGGTTGGGGCTCGGGGGTCAATGAGGGGGAAGACTTCTTATTTTCATTGGAATTCTTGGTTAGGTGGAGAGAATTTCCTCTTCTCCTTTTTTTTGTGATCCAAAGATATATGGTGGATCTTCTTGTTGTTGTTCTGGAGTTGAGGATGAAGACAATTTTTACAGTCCCCTTGGGGTTTCGTTATTGTAAAAAATTCTTACTTCAATTGGATGGAATTGTTATATTATTGTGGTGGAAGTTTCTCTGCTTTAGAAATGGAATCTACCTTTGAATGGGAAATATATATATTCTGTAAGTTACAATTGATGAATGAAAAAGGAAGTTGTAAAAAAATTTGGAGTTCAATAGAAGTGGTTTTTATCTATCACAAATGGTATGGTTCTCATTTCAAATCTGTGTTTTGAAATATATTGTGAAATCTCTGTTTGAAAATAAAAAAATACGTAAGAAGAAATATCACATTTCTCTGTTCATTCGAAATGCACATTTTGAAAATTGAATTACATTCTTGTTGTTCACATATTGATTGAAGGAAATTTAAACATTGCAAATTTATATTTGAATGAATTTAAATATTTAAAGCATGATAACAAGAAGTTGATCCATTTGAGATTAAGTGTGATTTCTATTTTTGATTCACTATAAACCTGTAAAATGGATATCAAAAAAATATACAGAACCATCTGCATTAATGAAAGGTAAGATAAAACATTAATATAGGTTAAGGAGAAACAAAACAAATCTTAGAATAGTTTTTATGCTTTAATAACTTTATGCAAAACTTTATTAATCGGGAAAGTGACAAAATAATGCAATTATAGAAAAAGGAGAAAATAATTTTGTATTGAGAACTCAAACTTTAACATTAATCCTTGCAATCTTTTATAAATATTTCCAATTGTGATTCTCCATGTCTGTTTGACATGTTGAGGAAGAAGGAATGGCAGATTGGACCAATTATGGGAGTCAAAATGTTTAAATCACATTTTAATGGTAGAAAAGAAGTTTATGTCAAATTCACCACTTAAGATTATCAAAAATTTTTTTTGATGGTTTCTATGAAAAGAGGAGTTCGAGCCGTTTCCAAAAATTCCTCATTTTCCCAAATTCGAGCTTCCAATTGAAAGTTATGGCCTTCTGAAGTTCTTACTTCCCTTGGTTAAAAATAAAAGAGAGGCAAAAGTTTGTGAATGGGACCCGTGGGCCAAAAAATTGCTTAGGGCACTTGTTATAAAAATCAAAAAGTCACAAATTTCTCTGCAGCCCCACCTTTTCACTTTTGAAAAAAAAATTCCTTCATGGGCCCGCAGCTTCAAACTTTCCTTTTTGAATAGGGAGAAAAATCTTAAGTCTCTGCATCGGTCTGCTTCCCCTCCCATCACTGTGGGTCTTACACATTGCATCTTTAGGCATCGGCGGAGGCAAGGATGGTTTTATAATCTTTTTCCCTTGGAAAAAGATTTTCAAAAATTCCTAAGTTTCCCCGCCAGCCCGCAGGTCACTATTAGAGTGACACATAGCTTCGCTTTGCTTCCACAGAGGTGCGGGTCGTTATTAGCATTCGCACTTTTTATCACAAAAGAAAATATTTCTAAGTTTTCCCCAATAGTCCACTTCTCCGCTAGAGATTTTGGGTGGGACACGTGGTGTCCTTAGGCATTGGTGGAGGCATGGGGGTTTTTGAACCTTTTTGACCTTTCAAACAAAAAGAGTTAGGATCTAATTTACCTCCGAAAAACCACATTTTTGCATGGGCTTATCAACGTGCCACGTGTCCCTTGTGCTTTGGGAAAAATTTCTTCCCGAGCCTCGCTAGCTCGCCTTCAGGAAATTTTTTTATCCCCTAGCCTGTTGGCCACCTTTAAAGAAAATTTTCTTCCTAGGGCCCACTGGACCACTTTTGGGAAACTTTTCTACCCCAGGCCCGTCAGCTTGCCTTTAGGGAAAATTTTCCTCCAGATGCCCACCGGCCTGTATCTTAAGGAATATGAGGAGTTAGGAGGACTTATTTATATCATTAGAAAGGGAAAGAATTTTTCTATCTAATGGAATTATTTTTAGGAAACTTTAAGTTCATTAATTATGTCAAAAATGAGCTTGAAGTACAAATATTAGTCTGATAGTGGGTAAGTGGGAAGTTACCTCTTTTTAAATTAAATGTTTATTTCTAAAGCATGGGTTGACCTTTTTAAGAGCCACGTTAGGGGATAAGGGAATGTTATCCTATCCAATGTAAATAAGAACCTTGTTTTTGTTTAGACCTGGTTGAATTAAATACCCAAGGTATTTAATTCCTTTGGCCCTTTGACCCTCTAAAATAATTAAGGAATATTTAACTATAATGTTAATTTAATTACTTATTAAGCTAACTCGTAAGATAAATTTAACTATAATTAGATTAATTATTACTTGTTAATTTGGTACTGTGGATATAAAGGTTGTTACAACGGGAAAAATTTCGTTTAGTAAACTATAATTGACCTTGAATCCTTGTTGTGTCAACCCTTGCTTAAAGCCTAGTAGTAGACATGCTTTTCAAGGAAAAGAAATAATTCCATAATTTTTCCTATTTAAACCTAGGTTGTTCTTGGGTCTCGAGTGGGAGTTTTAGTGAGTGTTACCAGAAGACTATGAGGATCTCTTGTGGGAGGCATAAGAGTTTTGGGGAGGTATAAGTGTTATTATGGAGGGAGTTTTGGATTGGATTCCACCTTGTAAAATAAATAACTTGCATTTCTTTACTCGTTATAAGGTTCCATACAAGTGTGGGGAGGCATAAGGCAATGGGAGGTATAAGGGGTACTTGGGGGAGTCATAAGGGCATGTAGGGATTTTGAAATTATATATATATATATATATATATATATAATATATTGCCAAGTTTATCTTAAGGTGGACAACCATTTCCCCATTGGGAGGTATAAGCAACTTTCCCCATAGGTTTTGCTTCTTTGGCTTGTGCATGATGAAGTCTGAGTATTGTTTGTTGTTCTTTCTATGGTTGCAAACTACAGTATGTGTTTGGACTTTGTTCTATTTTTGAAAATTATTTTTGTGTTATGGAAGCATGTTTGTTGCCATGAGTTGAAATGCATTTCTTATTGATTTTTGGTTAGGGCTTAGGGGCCAATGAGGAGGATGGCTTCTCCTCTTCATTGGAATTCTTGGTTGGGTGGAGAGCATTGCCTCTCCTCCTTTTTTGTTGTGATCAAAAGATATATGTTGGATCTTCTTGTTTCTGTTTTGGAGATGAGGATGAAGACAAATTTCATAGTCCCCCTTAGGGTTTCCTTGTTGTGAAAATTTCCCACTTTAAGTGGATGGAATTGTAATATTATTTTGGTAGAACGTTACTCTATTTTGGAAATGGAATCTAAATTTGAATGTGAAAGATATATATTATATAAGTCGTACGTAATGAATGAAAAAGGAAGTTGTAAAAGAACCATTGGAGTTCAATAGAAGTTTTTTTAATTACCACAAATGGTATGGTTTTCATTTGAAATCTATGTTTGAAATATATTGTGAATCTCTGTTTGAAAAGGGAAAAAGAAGTACGTATGAAGAAATATTTCATTTCTCTATTTCATTCAAAGTTCATGATTTGAAAGTAGAACTACATTTTGGGTCTTAACGCATTGATTGAAGTAAAATTAAATTTTGTAAATCATATTTGAAAGAATTCAAATATTTAGAGGATGATAATGAAAAGTAGATACATTCGAGTTTAAGTATGATTCTATTTTGATTATCTGTAAAATGACAAATATTTATAAGAAAAATTTACAGAATACTCTACAACATGAAAGAAAAATTGAAATAATAATGTAAGCTATGAAAGATCAAAATGCTTTTCAGATAGTGGATAATCTCAAGAAAATTTATCAGACTTTAATTAATAAGACTTAGACAAAAAAAATCAGACATTTTATAGAAAAAAGGGGGAAACTCTCTTGAAAATGCAATCCATCAATTTAACCCTGCAAAATCCATTCTAGTCTTTCCAAGCGCAATCCTCCATGTCAGTTTGGCATGTTGAAGAAGAAAGAATGGTAGATTGAATTAATTATGTTAAGTTAAAAAGTCCAATTCACGTTTTAATGACAAGAATGACATTTTTTTCGAATTTACCTACTTAATTTTGTCAAAAATGAATTTTGTTGGTTCCTATGTAAATAGGGATTCGAACCCTTTCCAAAAAGTTCTCATTCACCAAAATATAAGCTTCCAGTCGAAAGTTATAGCCTTCTAAAGTTTTTACTTCGCTTAGTTTAAAAAAAAAGAGAGGGAAATTTTTGTAAATCGGACCCGCGGGCTTGAAAAATTTACTTAGGGCACTTTTTACAAAAAATAAAAAATTCACAAATTCCTCCATGGCATCACAGCCCTACCATTTTGCTTTTGGGAAAAACACCTTCGCTGGCCTGCACCTTCAAACATTACCTTTTACAAAAGAAAAAAGGTGAAAAATCTTAAGTCTTTCCACTGGTTTGCTTCCCCACCTATCACCGTGAGTCTGACACCTAGCATCTTTAGGTGTCAGCAGAGGTGTGGATGGTTTTAGACCATTTCTCCCTTGGAAATGGTTTCCAGACTGGGCTGCCTTCCCATAGGTCACTATTGGACTAACGCGTGGCTTCGTTTGGCGTTAGTGGAGGCACAAATTGTTTTTAGCCTTCGTGTTTTTAAACAAAAAAGCCAATATTTATATGTTTTCCCTGATGGTCCACTTCCCTGCTTGTGATTTTGGGTTGGAAACATGGTGCCCTTGGGTGTTGGCAGAGGCGTGGGGGTTTTTGAACCTTTTCACCCTTTCAAACAAAAGGAGTTAAAATCCAATTTACCTCTGCTGAGCCGACTTCCCTTGTGGGATTAACAATGTACCACATGTCCCTTGCACTTTAGGTAACATTTTCTTCCCGGGGCCCACTGGCCCGCCATTGGGAAAATTTACTTCCCCAGGCTAGTCGGCTTGCCTTTGCGAAAATTTTCCTCCCTAGGCCCACCGGCATGTAACTTAAGAAATATGAGGAGTTAGCAGGACTTCTTTATATCATTGGAAATGGGAAGAAATTTCCTATCTAATGGAATTGATTTTAGGAACTTTAAGTGGGTTAATTCTGTGAAAAATTAGGTTGAAGTGCAAAGATGAGTATGAGAGTGGGTATTTGGGAAATTACCCCTTTTAACTTAAAACATGGGTTGACCTTTTTAAGGGTCATGTTAGGGGATAAGGGAATGTTCTCATATCCCATACAAATAAGAACCTTGTTTATTTTTTAGACCTGGTGGAATTAAATACCCAAGGTATTTAATTCCTTTGGCCCTTTGACCCTCTAAAATTGATTAGGGAATATTTAACTATAATGTTAATTTAATTACGTATTAAGTTAAATCATAAGAGAAATTTAACTATAATTGGATTAATTATGGTCATTAATTTTGTATTATGAATCTAATTTATGTTAAACGAGAAAATTTCATTTAGTAAATTTTTAATTGACTTGAATCTTTGTTATGTCAAATGTTGCTTGAAGCCTAGTAGTGGTCATGCTTTTCAAAAAAAAAAAAATTCCTTAATTTTTCTAGCTAACCCCAGGTTGTTCTTAGGTCTCGAGTGGGAGTTTTAGCAGGGGTTACACTTAGTATCAGATCCTTGGGTTCAAATCTTAGACCCTTGGGTACACTAGCCAAATTGACACCTGAATATTAAACCTAGCACAATTTTAAACCTAGAAAACAACTTTGTTTGGATCTTTTCATATTTTAGTAAACATGAAAAAATTGAATAAAACCTAGGATAATTAACTAACTCTCACCTAGGTCTATGCAGGAGGTCAAAAAAAGGTGAGGGGTCCTTTCACATAGATCTAGAATTACCACCTCCAGATCATGTTGTACCATCCATGCTACCCCATATTTTACAGACACTTCAGGATGTTAATGCTGCTTTACGTAGAGGGTCTTTAGGAGGAAAATCAACCAGACATGATGGGGAGCGATCAGTTGAGGCTAACGTATCTCCTCGACACAACGAGGAGTATAGAGGAGAGAAATCATGCATGGAATCAGACAGAGAATAGTCACCGCAGAAGGGATAGGGAGACTAGACTTCTGAACATAGGGATACGTCTCAAAGCCCTAGGCTTAGGGATGAGCATGCATAGAGGCCTATGGGTTACCAAACTATAGCTACAGACCATATCAACGAGATCCTAAAGCTATGACCATCTCATCATTCTGGTGACATAGGTGCATTTGAGGTAGAGGCCTGGTTAGTGAACATGAGCGGGTGGTAGAAGCTCTACCCTTATATTGGCAACATGAAGGCTCGTGTTGCAATCCATATTCTGAGGGATGGAGTTGGTGTCTTATGGAGGAAAAAGGAGCAGAAGCTCCATATTGATTCAGAGACGGTTACCTGGGAGCTCTTTAAGGAGTGGTTCAGGAGCAGGTACTTATCATGGAGGTTCATTCAACATAGGATAGATGATTTTGACGACCTCCACTAGGAATCTTTAAAAGTAGCTGAGTATGAGATTCGATTTCTAGATCTACTCATGTATGTTGACTACATGCAGGATGAGCAGGTATGGATCCAAAAGTTCATCAAGGGCCTAAATATAAACATTAGAGGTGCGGTGCATATCCATTTTCCACAGACATTAGCTGAGGCCATTGAGAAGGCCTATATAGTAGAGGAGACTCAGGGAAAGACGTAGCAAGCTAGAGACCAAGTCCAGAGATTCATCTAACAGATACATGACAACATATCGAGGGGGTCAACTCCTCCTCATGGTAGAGAGGGTTCCTCACAGTCATCTTTTAGACCACATCTGTAGCAGCAACAGTCTCACCCACTGTACAGACCTCCACAAAGATTTTTTGCACATAGGGGTTTGAGTATGGCGCTGCCTCCTAGGGGTCCCATTAGGACACAGGGTGCAATGAGATCTCAGTCAACAGGAAATTTTTAGTAGAGACCTCAGTAATCCACATCTAGATCATCAGGTTCCAGAACACAGGTCTCCAGAGTATCGGCTGGACCGGCTACTCATGGGAGAGGATTGAGCGGTTGTTTTTGTTGTGGTATTGTTGGAATTTTTTTGAGAGACTACCCATAGAACCCTAGTAACAAGGTGTAAGTCGCATATCTCAGAGCATACTTTTGGTCATCAGATATATGCAATGGTTGAGAACTGCCAGGATGAGCACAAGAGTATTGTGATTGAGATGACAAGTAGCATTGGTGGTGTTACTACCACCATTCTATTTGATTCTGGTTCTTCTAATTCTTTTATTTCATCATCCTTGGTAGAGTGATGCAAGCTAGTGGTAGTTAGGAAAGGTCTTAGTTGGGACATCGAGATGGGTTCTAGAGCTAAGATCTCTGTAGGCTCCTTAGTTAAGGAATGTGTAGTTGATTTGGGACCCTTCACCACTACCTCAGATCTTCGTATCCTTCCGTTGGGTTCGTATGGAGTCATCTTGGGAATGGATTGGTTGTCTACACACATAGCTAGAGTGGATTGTTACCATAAGATTATATCATGTACAGATGATCTAGGAGTTGAGTCAGTGATAGTAGGGGATAGGAGACCCATTTACATTCACACCATCTCTGCCATGCAGCTTAAGCAGTGTGTGTGATAGGGTTGTTAGTTGTATGCTGTCATAGTTAGTGAAAGATCAGAGGATGAGTCTAGTGGACCATTACTTGATGAACATCCCATATTGAGAGAGTTTTTTGATGTCTTTCCAGGGGAGCTACTGGGGTTACCACTCCCATGTGAGATATATTTTAACATAGATCTAGTTCAGGGAGTAGAGCCTATCTCATGAGTACCTTATCGAATGACAACCCTTGAACTCTGCGAGCTCAAGTTACATCTAGAGGGCCTTTTGGAAAAATGCCTAATCCATCCTAGTGTATCCGCTTGGGGTGCACCGGTGATATTTGTAAAGAAGAAGGATGGATATTTGTGGTTGTGTATTGATTAATGCCAGTTGAACAAATTAACGATCAAGACTCGTTACCACCTTTCGCGCATTAATGATTTTTTTGATTAGATGAAGGGGACCACAGTTTCCTCTATGATAGACCTTAAGTTAGGTTATCGTGAGCTGAGGATTACAGAGGCAGACATTCATAAGGCCGCCATCTATATGATATATGTTCACTATGAGTTCACCATGGTGCCTTTTAGTTTGATGAATTCCCCCGCAGTGTTTATGAGCTTGATGAATGGAGTGTTAAGGACATTCTTGGATCACTTCGTGCTCATATTCCTTGATGACATTTTGATTTACTCATGCATGTGTGAGGAGCACGAGGGGAACCTTTGTCAGGTTCTTCAGTGTCTTCGTGAGCAACAAATTTACGGGAACCTGGAGAGGTGTGCGTTCTTTGAGACAGAGGTACAATATTTGGGATACATCATTTCTGGGGAAGGTATCACTATGGATCCTTCCAAGATTCAAGCAATTACAGATTGTATAGCACCCACTAGTGTGACGGAGGTGCACAACTTCATGGGATTGGCAGGGTATTACCAAATATTTGTTTAGGACTTCTCTTGGGTTGTGCACCGCATTAATACCCTTCACCAGAAAGGGAAAAAAAATTTGTGGTTAGACTGATGTGAGTAGGCCTTCAGGACACTGAAGGAATGCCTCACGACAACACCTGTTCTTGCAGTGTCAGATCCGCATAGTGAGTTTTTTTTATGCACGGATGCTTCTTCGGTAGGAGTCAGAGGTGTGTTGATGTAGGAGGGCATAATAGTTGCTTTTGAGTCTCGCAAAATTAAGGATTATGAAATTAATTATCTGACTCATGATCTTAACATTATGGTAGTTGTGTACACCTTGTTTTGATGGAGAAACTTCCTTCTTGGCTAAATATTCACACTCAAGACTGATCACTTGAGTCTTCGCCACCTCTTCACGTAGCCCAATTTCAATGCTCATCAGCGGTGTTGGACGGATTTTATTTGTGAGTATGACCTGGAGATAAAAAATGTCAAGGGGAAGGATAATTTGGTTTGAGATGCTCTTAGTAGGAGGAGACATGTGGTTATAGCCACGTCAGTGAGCACAAATTTATGGATCAGGATTCTAATGCAGCTTCCTCATGATAGTTTCTACATTGCAGCTAGAACAGAGATCGAGTGTCACAGACCCCTTGAGGGGAATTTTGATGGGTTTTCGTTAAAGGTAGATGGCCTTCTTAGGCACATAGAACAGATTTATGTTCCCATAGACAAAGGATTGAGGCAGGACATCTTGAAAGAAGAATATCATGCACCCTATTCAGCCCATCCTGTGGTGAAGAAGATGCATGCCACTTTGAGACAGTTGTATCATTTGAGGGGAGTTCGTAGATACGTGGCTCTGTTTATGTCACATTGTTTAGAGTGCCAAAAAGTGAAGCATGAGCATCAACATCCAGCTGGCCTTCTCTTTCTGCATGCCATACCGGAATGGAAATGAGACACCATTTCCATGGACTTCATTGTTGGGCTACCGATGTTGAGATACGACCACGATGCTATCATGGTCATGGTGGATAAATTGATGAAAGTGGCTCATTTTTCTCTGATGAAGACCATCTATATAGCTAGTACAATGGCATGAGTGTATCTTAATGAGATTTTTAGATTACACAGGATTCCGCATAAGATCATTTGTCACCGTGATCCTCTGTATACTTCCGAATTTTGGACTACAATGCAGCATGATCTTAGGATGAATATCAATTTCATCATGGTGTATCACTATGAGATATATGGACAGAATGAGCGGATGAATAAGATATTAGAGGACATGCTTAGGATGTATGTTATAGATCACCAGTCAAGATGGGAGGAGTATTTGTACTTGGTGGAGCTTTCCTACGATAATAGTTTTCAGAAGTTGATAGGCATGGCTCTTTTTCAGGCATTGTATGTTAGCGAGTTCAAAACACCTCTTAGTTGGGATAGGTTAGAGGAAATGGTTTCTCTTGGACCATATTTATTGTAGGACATGTAGCATCAGGTGGTTATGATCAAACAGAGACTGCAGGAGGCACATAATAGGTAGAAAAAGTATGTAGATCAGCATAGGACCGATTGTAGTTTTGATATGGGTAGGAAGGTTTTCCTTCATGTCAAGCCACATAAGAATTCTATCCATTATGGAAAAGGTTCTAAGTTAGCTCCTAGATTCGTAGGCCCCTTTCATATCTTGGAGTGTATTGGTCTTTGGCCTACCGTCTAGAATTGCCACCTAGCTTGTCTCACATCCATGACGTGTTTCATGTTTCAGTACTTATGATATATGTTTCAAACCCTTCTCATGTGCTAGATTAGACCTCATTGGCAGGTGATGGTGGATCCCATTTGCATTATAGAATGCAGGACCATGGGCCTTCGACGCAGAGAGATTGACTAGGTTTGGATGTAATGGGATAGATATGATGATATTGTAGGTACATGAGAGGATGCTACTTTGTTATGAGTTCAATTTTCAAACCTGTTCTAGTGACTTTTAGGAGGAATTTGAGTCTAAGGGGAGGGGGATGTAGTGCCCACTTCCCTTCGACAAATTTTGATATTGACTATGATATTGTTGATTATACTATTGATTATGCTTATTGACATTATTATACAAGTATTTTTTATGTTAATTATCCTTGTCATAATAAAATGATCAAAATTTCATAGATTGAATTTTTTTTCATGATGCATTTAACATGATTAAAAACATTTAGTGATGTGATTATTTGTAACATAGATTTTAACAATGAACTATTTAAATTTACATTTTTTTGTTATAGCAAATTTTTTTTTGAAGGGAGCATACCTTGTAGTACAACCAAAAGGGCTCAACAACCAAGATAAACAAGAAGAAACTTAGTGTTTTTTTTTATACATGGGGGCTTCACCACAAATAAATACAAAAAACTAGATAAAACAAAAGAGTACTAAGGTAGGAGCCAACTACATGTAAGAATACTAACAACAAACTGAACACAAAAAACAACATCTCAAAAAAACAAAACAACTGTTGCACTGAGAACATAGAGACAAAAATACACAAATTCACATATTTTCTATACACCTTCAGTGTGACTTTGAGGACCTTATATAGATTCATGGATGCCCTGATATTAGGGTATGAATTGGTCTCTTTGATGAAATTATTAGTGATCCTCCAGTTCTTCCAAGATGATGCAAGTACCCCACTAATTTCACAAATATGGTTAATATGGATGTGGAGGAGGTCCAGAACAGCCCTTTGAATGGATAATTGATTGTTGTATTTTTCCTCAAGTGTTTTGACCTACCCAGAAAGAGAGTTTACTTGCTCTCGCAGACTAGTAATGGAGGAAGGGTGTGTAGTATTGTTGTTACAAATTTTTAGAAGAAAATTAACATTCTCTTCAATAGAGTTCAAAGCATCTTCCTTCTGTTTAAACTTATCAAGTATAGAAGGAGTGAGCTGAGCACTAGGATTATCATGGCTAATCTCCAATGGGATTTCCTCTGCAATTACCTCCTTATCCTTCTTACTACTTCTGAGAATCTACTTAGTGAGTGGGGGTTCATTTATGGGGTCACACAATAGGTAATTATTTTATATAATACAAGGCTTGTGGGGGGTAAGAGGAGATAAATGATGACAAGGGTCATCTGTAATTATATCAAGGATGAATCAGTGAATGAAGATGAGTAGAGGAATACTTAGAGTATTGAGACTAGCCCTCTATAATCGAGCACCTTGAGGAGGTCTACCCCAATTCTTTATACCCAACATTCAAAAATATGAGACATGTTGAACACAACCTGGTGATAATCTCCTAGAACAAGATTAAGCAGTTACCCCATGGTGTAATGCAAGGGTGGAGAACATTTCTTCTAGTGTTATGAATTAACCCACCATATGAGAATCCATCTCCAGCAAATGGTTGTGCAATAGAAGAAAATCTGATCCCCCTAACTCGTCCAATCACCATGAATATCTATCACATGTCATCCAAGCGAAGCACTTTCCTCTACATCCTTCTCTAAGATGCTTCACGTGGGATATGTTTCATCTTCCCATCTTTTCCTGAATGCAAAGAACTAGAAACATTTGAGGAGGAAGAAAGAGTCCACTTGCTCTAAAATCCTTGATATTCTAGTTCCCTATTTAGTGATGATATTTTTGAATTTTTCCAATTGGTCAAAATTGTAGAGAGATATCTTCCATCATAGACCCTTCAAACGTTGTGACTAGAAATCTGTGAAACATTCAATGTTGAGGATCTTCCAAGAGTTCAATTTTTTGGTGTCATTGTGTATCTATCCCTGGTTGTACATTTGCATGGTGGCCCTCCCATCATGGATGGACTTAGTGAAACAAAAGCAACTTCACTAGACAAATGGGTAGGAGCATTTGGGCCCCTTTGACAACAATGCCAGCAAAATTCCTTGGTACATGTCAAATTCACACATATGTAAAATCTCTTCTCTTTCCCTTTTTCCCTACATTCCTAATGCACATGCCTTCTCTAGATATGAGTGGAGGATAACCTAATGATCTTGAAATTGATATTTAATTTAAGCTACGTTGTATAGGATTTCCACACATGTATAAGGTAATAGCCTAAGTTGAAAATAATGAGTTGGGATAGAAAATTCATTAATGATGGTAGAATGAGCTGCATGAGGGAGTAATCGTGGGTCATCATGCCAGTCATTATAATTGTTAACTTGATCATCCGACATTAGCGTGAGTGAATCAGATGACAGTACTTCCCTCCCGATACAGAATGTTGAATAACAATGTTAAGACCAATTCAAAGCTTATGAACTCTCATTAATGATATCACTAATGGCTTTATTGAGTGTATGGGTTCCATTAAGGTTGTTAATTGTACTTTAAATAATCCATTGTCCTCAATGAGATTATTTATAGTAAGACTCATCAGGCCACATCTTATGTACCTTTTAGTGGCAATAAGCTTAGTCACTTGATTGCATCTCCTTACATAAGACATAGGGAAAGCCTGCATATATCGTCAATTAGTTGACCTTGATGCTTTCTTATGAGACCTAAATCCACGTTGATGCCCCTATATAAATTTACATTTTATGCCATTTTAACTTGAATATAATTCTGACAGGGTATTCATATGCTTGAAATGTAAAACTTATCGATAATTATGTACAATATGTTTCTTATAAATTACTCGGTTATGGTGTTAGACTACATGCTCGTACATATATCTTCCATGGTTTCCTATGGTAAATGATGCTCTCTGCGGGGTAATCATCTTGTTCTTTCCATTGATTTTGGAATGATGTAAAAAAAAAAACCTTAACCACCTATTAAACCCTTCAATGGTGTTTTGTTAAGGAATTATTGAAATCGTTAGAAGGATGAGAAATTTCATGTGTTCTTTTCTTGCATTGGCTAGAACTATATATTTTTGGTGCGTTCAAGCATTTATCCTAGAGAATTTTCTTTTACATGTATAGATAAATATTACAATTACTGCTACAAAACATAGTCCTCATTTTAACTATTTAAATCATGCCTCATCTTTGTTCTCTTAGGTGCTCATGCAGGTAGTGTAAAGTTTTAATCATTTGGAACCCACTATAATTTTGGGATGTATGATGCTCGGTAGGTGCTCATGATAATTCAGGATAAATTAGTTATAGAATGTGGATAATGGTACATTCTTGTTGCGGTGAGTGGCAAGTTGTGATGAGAAATTAAGTAATTTACCTAACCCTTGTTTTTATTGAAATCCCTTTGCTATAATTCTTGGATTGACATAAAATTTATGTATGTTGATCTTAGTACTATGGCTCCTATTAATTTTTCATTCTTGTAAATGGGTCAAGCTACAATAATTGATACCCATAACTGGAAGTGTTGCATACTATCTAAATGTATTGAGGCAAACACACCATAGATGTAATGCCTACTGAAAGTAACCCACTTGAGACTCAAGAACAACCCAGGATTAGTCAGAAAAATTATGGGATAACTGTTTTTTGTTAGAAAAGTGTTTGCTACTAAAGTCTCACGGAAAATTTTTTTTTGCCACTGAGTAAGGTTTATAGGCCATTATAAAAATATTAGCTCATAGTTCCACCATTATAAAGCAACAAGTGTATTAAATTTACACCTAGGTCAAAACTCCTTAGGGGTTAGAATTTAATAAATTAGGATTAAGATTGAAATTTCTCAGCTAAATCCCATTCCTCTAATTAGAATTAATATAGGGTTCAGGAACCTAAACTTTTAAATACCTAAGGTATTTAAATTCCACAAGATCTAAGACAAGATCAAGGTTTAATTACCTTGGGGAAAATAAGACATATTTAAAATCATTAGATTGGAAATTCTTACTTACACACTTTCAAGAACTTGGTATAAGGATAGTTAATTCCTATTTCTGCCATGTATTAACGCAAGTTATGGGTTGGCGGACCTTGGGAGGAAACATTTTCCCATTAGGTAGGGAATTTCCAGTGACTTTTCCAGGGGAGATAAATAAGTCCTAAATCCTCATATTTCTCAAGTTATGGACCGACTGAACATGGGCTGAAAATTTTACCAGAGGATGAGTCGGGTTTGCGGGGCTGGGGATGAAATAGTCATCCACATACGGTGGGCCTAGCGAAGTGGTGGGAGATGTTTTTGAATTTTTCCCACTTGGGGGTGAAAATCCACCTTTGCACATGCACGCCTGGAAGTCCACAAGTTTCCACAAGGGACACATGGCACCTTCTAAGCAAATGTGGGGAAAGTGGGGTGGTGGGGATAAAATAATTTTAACACCCCAGAAGGGTGAAAAGGGGTAAAATTCACATGCGCCTCCGTCGATGCCTCACGATGCCATGTGGAAGATCCTGATTTGTGGCGAGCCAGCGGTGCCATGGAGGAGTCAAGAAAAAGTTTCAAAATTTTAATTTTGCAAGTGCCAAGGTTAAAAGGATTTTACACCTCTGACAGATCCTCATTAAGCCACATGGCAACACCTTATTTGCTGCGGGCCTATGGGATGCCGGGGGAACGTAGAAATTTTCCCTTTTAACTTTTTGAACTTAGATCATGTTTTAGATCAACCAATGAATGTTTATGGTTTAGCGGAGCGACAGTGTCAAACATCATGCCTTAATCATTTTTTAGGAAAAAAGGAAAAAAAAAAGGAAGTATTTATCTAGTGGGTCCACCCAAGAATATTTTTTTAATTTAAAATTTCATGGTTAGAAATTATTTTGAATCCAAAAATGAAGTGGAAACTTTAGAAGGCCATAACTTTCGACTGGGAGCTCCGTTTTTGGTAAATAAGGATTTTTTAGCAAAGATCTCAAAGTCCTCTTTGCCACATGAAGCTTAAGATTTAAATTTTGATGCAGGTTAAATGGTCAATTTTATGAAAGTGATTCTTTCTGGACCACTTAAATTTTAACTGGACTGTTCAACTTATAAAATTTGTCCAAATTTTCCATTAATTCCTTCTCAACATGCCAAACAGGCATGGGGGAATTTTACTTGGAAGATTTTAGGATAGATTACAACTGCTAAATTTATTTCATTGAAGATACATTTAGAATTTTTCCCAATTTGACAATACAAATAACTTATGAAACTGTTTGAGCCTAAATTTGAATGGTTCTATGGAAATTCCTTAAGTATTTTAGTTTAGCTTGGAATCGTTTTGATCTTTCATAAGCTTCTATTAGTGTTTCAAATTTATCTTTTCAAGTGTTGCAGGGTTGCTCTATACATTTTCTGATAATTATTTGCCAAGTATACAGTGAAATTATCTAAGGATGGAGATTATACTCGATCTCGAACAGGATCCATGTTTCTATTTACTTCTTCCAAGTATATAGGAAACGTTATTCCCAATTCCAATCTATACATATGAAGTTGGTTTTTTTTTTCAATTCAAACTACTTCAAAATCCAACATACAATTCTGATTTATAATTATACATGCATTTAAAAAGACATAAAGCAGTATAACATTTCTTCATGCACTATTTGCTTTTTAATTTTCCAACGAGAGATTTTATTACTATATTTCAAACGATCAGATTTCCAATGAAAACAAAATGCAATTTGAGAAAAGTATACACAACATTCCATTAATTTCCCAACAGACAACTTTTACGAACTTCTTTCGTATTTATTCTTCAGAATATAATCATACAGAAATACATATCTTTCTTTTCTATTCAGAGAAATGAACACAATTAGAGTATATCTCTTTCACATTTCAATCTTACAAACTAATTTCGTATTCTAAAACAGAGTATCCTTTCCATCACAAATACATATACAAGTGTAATCCACTTCCAAGTGGGAAAATGTTACAATAATAAATAATCTCAACAAGGAACTGCCAAATGTTGTCCTTCATTTTCCTCTGCTCCAGTATAGCAACGTGATATCCTTATCATTATTCCAGTTCTGATCACAACAAAAACATGGAGAAAGGCAATGCTCTACTACCCAACCAAGATATCCAATGACAAGGAAAATACATCCCTTCTTCATTGGCCCCTGACCCCCAAGCATAAAAGTATTAAGAAGATTTGTTTCAACTCATGGAAACAATAGGCTTCCACAAACACACATACAAATTTCATATTGAAACACATAGTCCTAGAAATAAAACTACAGTTTCCAACCACAGATAAAAAACAAAAAATAATACTCAAGCATCATCACGCAAGCCAAAGGAGCAAGAACCTATGGGGGATGCTGTTTATGCTTCCCAAAGGGGAAATGGGTATCACCACCTGAGAAAAAAATGCTAAATTACATATCATTTAAAAACACTAACATTCCCTTATGCTTCCCCCAAGCACCCCTTATTCCTCACTATTTCCTCATGCCTCACCAACCTCTTATGGCACCCCCATAACGAGTAAAGAAATGTGAGCTATCTCTTTTGCAAGGTGGAATAAAAATCCCAACTCCCTCCACACTAATACCTCCCCATAACACTTATGTCTCCCCACAAGACTGCCCTAATAGCCTTCTCCTACACCTTTCCTAGGCCATTTACCCAACCAGTCTAATGAATAAAACAACACATTCAAACATTCAACCATTCACATATGCATACAAATAAAAGGAGAGTATTTCCAAGAGCTAAGCTCTTACCTCTCCATGATGGAGTTTTGTTCCAAGTTCAAAAAACAACAAGCTCTCCAATGCTAAGCAAACCAAGAGATCAACAATCAACAAGCATTCAACAATCTTTAAATTTCTCCCAATTTGCAAGAGCTCCAAAAACCCAAAGCAAGTCACCAAAAATGAAGTGATAAAAGGTGAAGCAAATAAAAAAAAACCCAAAAACAAGCTAATGGAATTTGAATATATAGAAGAGGAAAGAGAAGAGGGTGAGGTAGATCCATGTGGGATGCCACATAATACATCCTCAACTCTAACTCATAAGTCAAATTTAATCTCCAAGGCATAATAAATTTAAGCAGGTGAATAAATGACGGTTTTACTTACACACTTAAATCAAACCCACACCTCATAAGGACTGAAATTGAAAGCATGTAAGAAAGTGCAATTAAATCATACAACTTGACTTAAAAAAATGCATAATGAAGGCTAGATTTAAACCATCCAACCATAGGTAAGGTTGGCATGAAAATTTAGGAGGTATGGGGACAAGTTTTACTTGTCCCATAAGCTTTCAAAATCAGCCTCCAAGGAAAAATTCAAATTTCAAAAGGAGGTAGATTGTTTCATTCTCCAAAATTAATTTACACATCACTTACACATTTCATACAACACTTTAATTTTTAGGCCAAGAACTCTAATAATTACTTTCTTATGTCCTAATTTGATTAATTAATTTTAACAACATGTTTTACTCACATTAATTTAACCACAATTAGATAAATAACGAAAGGGGTAAACACATCACTTAATAAACACATATAAACATCAATAGAAAAAGAACCAAATAAATAAATACACATATCCCTTGGTCACATTTAGAGGTAATCGCCCCCATTGGAATCCCTAACAATCAAACAAACACACACACACACACACACACAAACAATACAAGTTACCATGGTGACCTTGTTGAATTCATCTAGAATTCCAATGTGGTTGGTCTCCAATCCCCTGATGTTTGTTGTGGATATTTTAAACCTGCACAATACAAATACCCCTTTGGCCTCATGGCTATATCAAAACATCCAAATGAATATAATATAATTTGAAAATAATCAATATATATATATATATATATATATATATATATATATATATGAATCACAACAACATCCAGACGATCAACAATATCACTTACAATTTCATTAGCAACTATATAATAATCAATTTTAAATTCAATTTTCTCAGTCTACTCAATATATCCAAATATCACATGTCCTAACAACATCCATATATATATATATATATATATATATATATATATATATATATATATATATATATATAACCATGTCCAAAAACATGTCAACATCTATATAAAATGTCTCTAACAATCATCATACATCATATATGAATAAGAGTCAACAATAATCCATGATCTGACATCTAACACTGTACTAAATCAAAACTATAATAATGTCCATAATATAGTCAGTAGTATCATGATCGATATCAAAAATGTCAAAGGGAAGTGGGCACTACATCCCCCTCCCCTTAGGCTCGACTTCCTCCTAGAAGTCACTGGAAAGAGAGATAGGAACAAATGCAATAGAAAAAGGATCACTCCATTATGGAATTACTTGCTTCAAACAAGTGTGGGTCTACAGAACCTAATTTTGGTTCAATGCAATTTAGAAAGAAGAAAGGGAGATTACAAGGGATGAGTTCTAAAATTTTTGCATACATGGCTACGAACACTTAAATCTAGAGAATAAATTTACGCTATCAACCAAAATACCACACATAACAAATATAACATGAAGAGTTTCAAAAGAGTTTTAAGAGTAACCACCAAGTAGAGGAATAATAAGGATAATTCCATGAGTTTGAGAATTACCACATAGTTTCCCAAGGAATACAACGTACTACATTAATAAAAATTTAAGGTTTCTACTAAGTTTAAGCCATGATTTCAAGGTTCGTTGTCTAGATAAGGCTAGCAAAAATCAAGTATGACAATATTCGCACGAGGAACAAGTCTACTCAAGGTCTCACAATTTGAGGATCACACAGGATGAGGTAAATCAACAATGACATATGAATTAACAAAACTTTTAAAATCAAGGAACTATTCCAGGAAAGCACTTCTATAACTTGAGATGGTACAATTAACTTTTCATGGTAATAAAAGTGAAGTCAAGACCACAAGTTTTCCTATAGTCTAAATTTTACACAAGTTTGTTTTAAGAATCGAACACACCATACCAACCAAATCTAAAGAAGTCAACCGTTTAGCAAAAGAAAAAGAAATATCTATTTATATCTCCCCTAGTAAGTAACATATCAACACAAGTACCATACATTATAGCACAATGGGATTTATTTATCTTATTTCCTGCTCAAGATAAGAATAACCATAAAGAGAGCATGATAAACATCAAGGACCACTTAAGGTCGCCTAAGGAATAAAAACAAGTAACATGAGGTCCAATTACAATCCATGGGTGCATCGTATCAAAAGAGAATATAACATCATCTTGCACTTTCCATCCTAATGGAAAAGGGTGGCAACAACAATAAGGTAACCCAAGAAAATATGACGAAAAGAAGACTTCCCGAAGTTATTTTATATCCTTAACATATGTTGCCTTAAAATTATCAATAACTTAGGTCTCCTAGGACAAGACAACACGCAAGAATGTTGGTTCTCAAACAAAAAGATAAGTCTCAATCCAAAAGGAACCACAACTCTCATTCGTCGAGCTATGGGACGATAAGGGTATGATGACCCAAAACTCCCACAAGAAAGGCACATACATCTATTAACAAGAAGTACTAAGCAACTAGAACACATTACTATCCGCTAGATGTTTCACCAGTTTCAGGTAGGCGACAGAACTATAGGTTTAACTAGACATTTCACTCAATACACATAAATATTACTTATTTTATAACTCAACTAATTAAGTCAAAATTTGTAGTTTCCTTTTTTGTAGCACATTCCTTTACGAGTTTTCCTTAATTAAAATATTCCTTTTTTATTCTAATATCACATGTTTGCGTTATAAGGATCATCACTAAGGTGGCCATGATATCTCGCCATTATATATAGGTGGATAAACTAAATATATATTCTACTCCTAGGGGAGATAGATGGACAATTTTTTTCCTTTTACTGTTCTTCTACATCGCTTTTATTCCTTCTATTAATTTACCAAGGTTAAAGCAAGGACCATTTTCTCTTTCTATGTTCCAGTTTATTTGTTAAGCTTCAAAAGCCAAATATCCTCAATTACAATTTTATGATGTTTGGGTGAGTCAATTTGTCAATTAAAAAAAACTTAATGAGAAGGAACGGTAAATATATCACACTATTACTTTTATGGGAGAGAGAGGTAATTTAACACATCACATTTTTAATTTTAAGGAAACAAGGGACATTCAACATAGAAAGCACATTATTAATTTGGTAAGAACTAGGAAACAATCAACCAACATGGATCAAAACAATATTTCGATATTTTTCCACTAATTACAAGTATCATAAAACATTCCTAGTGGGTTTCTACAAGTTCTCAAAAGAAGTTACGAGGAAGACCCATTAAGAAAGCATAATTAATTTTACTGATCTACTAGGGTTTAACACTATTTGTTGTTTTGGTGAAAATATTTTACTCACCCGATAAGACAAGGAAAGTTTTCAAATCTACACCCATATTACCATAGGATACCACCAACCAAGAAATCAAAATGACAAGAAAATATTTTAACTATAAGAACACCATATACTCATTAGAAGTGTCAAATGTAAGCAGACAATCAACCATCTTATTCAACATGGCTTTAAGACCAAGAGTTACAGTTTCACAAGAGAATCACATTATTAAATAACATAGAGATTAAATTATCAAGGTCTAATTAAACTATCGTCACCAACATCATGGTCCAAAATACTCAAAGCATCCTTAAGTGTCTCCACGTAATCCAAAATTAATAGGTCATAGAGTATTATTCATAGTAACTAAAAAAAAAGTTTAGGAAAGGGTATACTTATTTATGGGTTGAGAGGGAAAAAAGACACACTTAATTTACACAAAATACTCGAATGGGATTAAATCTAACCATAATTACCAAGATGCATACAATCCTTAAGTCACTACTTAATATAATGAAATGAGGAACTCTTGATAAAACTAGCATGCCATCGAAGAGAAGCCACTACCAGACAAACACTTTTCCACTAACATCCATAGCCAGCCAAAAGCAAATTGATCCCACCATAATTCATCAACCCACAATTAAACACCTCTACTCCAATAAGGTTCAAGCTCTTATCATATTGTAAGAGAATCACCACCACTGCTAACAGGATGCCAACTAGAATGCACAACACAACAAAATCTCTTCCCAATAAGGTCGAGTAATGAAAAGGTCACTCTACAATCCTAGATACACTCAAGGTTCCGTGAATATAAAACCAAGGCATAACTTTAAGCACCTAAGAGGACATTCAAGACACCTAGGGTGTACCACCATATGACAAAATGTATGAATACAAGTAGCATAGAACCAACTCATCATCATGCAAGAAGAAATCCATGTAACGTTTAGCTAAGCGACCAACAACATAGCAAGCTCTGAGTCACCAATCAAAATAAAGTACAAGAAATATCGCTAATAGAGGAAAGTGGCTAAGTAGTTCCATTGTAAAGTCTAAAAATTCTCACAAAAATATAAATAACTAGAATAGCCTCAGAGCTTCTCAATCCAATCATAAAATAAGATGCTGGTCCTTGATAAAATGACAAAAGTTTACGAATGCAAAATACAAAACGTTAACACCACATTCACTTCGTAGCCCTTCATGACAACCAATAGGGGTACGTTGCCTCCAGTTTAGTTCCAAGTACACATGCGTAGGATTGGGTCATAAAGTACACCCAGACTTAATGTCCACTCTCCCATATGGGTAACAAAATGAAAAACTCATAACCAGACCAGCTTTCCTAACTACTGAAGGAAGGAAGCTCTAAACATCTTCTAATTAACTCTTCCTAACCCTAGGACACAACCACTATTGTCCAACCACAAGATTCACACCATACAATTTATCATTCCAACAACTCTAATAAGGAAGGGTCTCAACAAAGGGCTTAACACATCATACAATTAAATCAAGTTTTAGGACTTGTAAAACAACACATTTTCAAATGGGAACCAAGTTTCCACTAAACTAGAAGTTCACAAAAAATCAATTTAATTTGACATTCTTAGTTACCCGGGTTCAGAAAAAAATGCCACTGAGCGAGTACACCAATTCAAAAAACTTATTATTTTATTATTATTTTAATTTTGGCAGTTCAAATGAACAGAGTAATGTAATATTTCTTCATACGCATTTTTTTTTCAATTTTCAAACAATTTTGTTTTCTTATATTAAAAAGTGTGCTAGGTTTACAGTTCATGTCTCAAGTTTTCTAGTGTGCCCAAGGGTCCAAGCTCTGAACCCAGGGCTCTGATACGAAGTGTAACGCCCACTTGAGACCCATGAACTACCTAGGTTTAGTTAGAAAATTATTGAATAATTTTATTTTTTAAAGTGTTAATGACCAAAGTCCCAAGGACAATTAATTTCAACTAATAAATTTTCCCATTATAATAATTACTAATTCCACATTATAAAGAAACAAGTGTAATAAGTCCATACCTAGCTCAAATCTCCTTAGGGATTAACCTAATCACTGATTACATTGGCATTTTAGCTAAATATTCCTTGATTAAAATTTTAGGGTTAAGGGACCAAAACAATTAAATACCCGAGGTATTTAATTCCACAAGATCTAAGATAAGAGCAAGGTTTTATTATAGTAGGGAAAAGAATACATATTTAAAATCATTAGAGTAAATTCTTACTTACCCACTCTCAGAATTTGGTTAAAGATTCAATTTGATTTCTCCCATAATTAATGCAATTAAAACTTCATGAAAACATTTCCATTAGGTAGGGAATTTCTCACCTTTTTGGTGGTATAAAGAAGTCCTCCTAACTCCTCATATTTCTCAAGTTATGGACCGACGGAACTTGGGGTAAAAATTTTCCCAAGAGCGGGTCTAGGAGGAAAAGTTTCCCCAACTTGGGCTTGTAGACTTCGGAGAGAAAAATTTTCCTAGAGGAGAAAAGAAGAATGACAGAGTAGGGAAGAAAATTTTTCCCAAACACGGGCCAATAGAGCAAGGAAGACATTTAGCACTTTTACCCTTTTGGGACAAATGCCACAATTTGTCTCTATGCTCCTATGAGTCTGTAAGGGAACACGTGTTGACATTACGAAATTCTAGTGAAAATTCAGTCCACCAGAAAATTTGTGGGTTGGCAAGCCTTGTATCCCTTTTTTTTTTCGATCCAACACCCAAAGCTGAAGGCACATGTCGATCAATGATTGGCTGGGGGGTGGGCAAGGCCATGGAGGCAAAATTGCTAAATTAACTATTTGGTCTTAGATCATTTTTAGACAAAATGAAGGCTTGCGGATTAGTGGAGTGGTGGGAAACTTCATGACTTTGCATGTTTTGGGAAAAAAAGAAGAAAAAGAAATTTTTAGCCCGTGGGTCCACCCAAGAATATTTTATTCATTTAAAATTTGACAGTTAGATTATTTTGAGCCTGAAATGAGGTACAAACTTCAGAAGGCCATAACTCTTGATTGGGAACTTGGTTTTTGGAAAATGACGACTTTATGTAAAGATATCAACATACTCTTTTCACAGAAACCTTAGGAATTTGATTTTGATAAATTTTAAAGGTTAAATTTTGAGAAAATGTCTTTCTATCACTAAGAAAGTGATCTGGTATTTTTAACTTATCAATTTTGTTCAAATTTGTCGTTAATTCTTTTTCCACTTGCAAAACAGGCATGGAGGATTTTTCCTTGGAAGATTAAAGAATAGATTTCAAGGGTTAAATTTTTTGATTGAATATCAATTTGAATTTCCCCAATTTAATAGTAAAAACAACTGAGAAATTGTTTGAGCCTGATTTTGAAAGGTTCTATGAAAATTTCTTAAGTATTATAGTTTGTGTGGGATCATTTTGATCTTTCTTAGCTTGTATTAATGTTTCAAATGTCTTTCCTAGTCTGCAGGTTCGTTCTGTACATTTTCTGATAATTATTTGGTAGTTTGAAAATGTCTAACAAAGATCTAATTCGAAAGGATCTATTTTCCATTTTCTTCTTCCAACTATTAGGATACGTTCCAATTCCAATCTAATACCTTTCGTTGATTCAAATTAAACTATTCAAAACGAAAATTCAATTCTGATTTCTATTTTACACATTTGAAAAAACAGAGCTCTGTTTTTTCCTCACACGCATTTCTTCCTTTCAAACATATATTTCAAATACATTTAAATGATAAGATTCAATACCACAATGCAATTTGAGAAAGGTAATACAATCATTTATTGGTTCCCAAAAGAAAACTTACAACTTCTTTCTTTCATTCTACAAATTCATCATACAGAATACAATTATTTCTTTCAAAAGAATAGAAATAGAGTATATCTCTTTCATATTTCAATCTTACAACTTTTGTATTCAATACAACATATTTCCATTACAAAACATATACAAATTCATCCACTTCAAGTGGGAAGGTTACAATAAGATTTATCTCAACAAGGGACTGTCAACTATTTTATTTTATTTTCCTTTACTCCAAGAACAAAAACATGTAGATTTATCTATCTTCCAATTCTGATCTCAACAAGAGAAGGGAAAAGGCAATGCTCTACACCCAGCCAAGAAATCAAGTGAAAAGGAGAAGCCATCCTTCCTCACTGTCCCCCAATCCCAAACTAAAAATCAATGGATGATGTGATTCAACTCATGGCAACAATAGGATTCCAAAAACACACATGCTAATTTCACATTCAAAACGCAGTCCAAAACAAAACTGTAGTTTGCACCACAGAGCAAAACAACAAACAACACTCAGGCTTCATCATTCAAGCCAAAGGAGCAAGAAACTATGGGGGATGTTTCTTATGCCTCCCAAAGGGGAAATGGTTATCACCACCTGAGAACAAACCACCAAATTATATATCATTTCAAATACCTAACATGCCCTTATGCCTCCCCCAAGTACCCCATTATTCCTCACATTTCCTTATGCCTCCCGAACCTCTTATGGCACCCCATAACGAGTAAAGAAATGGAAGCTATTTATTTTTAAGGTGGAACCCAAATCCCAAATCCCTCGACACTTATACCTCCCCAAAACACTTATGCCTCCCACAAAATGCCCCATAGTCTTCTCCTACGCCATCCCTAGGCCATCCTACCCCAACCAGCCAATAAATAAAACAACACATTCAAACATTCATCCATTCACATATGCTTACAAATAAAAGGAGATTATTTCCAAGAGCTAAGCTCTTAACTCTCTATGATGGAGTTTTTTCCAAGTTCAAAACAATAAGCTCTCCAATACTACACAAACCAAGAGATCAACAATCAACAAGTATGCAAAAATCTCCAAATTTCTCCCAATTTGCAAGAGCTCCAAAAACCCAAAGCAAGTTCCGAAAAATGAAGTAATAAAAGTGATAGCAAAAAAAAACCCAAAAATAAGCAAAGGAATTTTAATATATAGAAGAGAAAAGAGAAGAGGATTAGGTGGATCCATGTGGGATGCCACATCACACATCCTCAACTCCAACTCATAAGTCAACTTCAATCTCCAAGGCACAATAAATAAGCAGGTGAATAAATGACAGTTTTACTTACACACTCAAATCAAACCCACACCTCATAAGGATTTAAATTGAAAGCATGTAAGAAAGTGAAATTAAAGCATACAACTTGACTTACAAAAATGCATAATGAAGGCTATATTTAAACCCTCCAACCATAGGTAAGGTTGGTATGCAAATTTAAAAGGTACGGGACAAGTTTTACTTGTTCCATAAGCTTCCAAAATCAGCCTGCAAGGACAAATTCGAATTTCAAAAGGAGGTGGAGTGGTTTTCATACTCCAAAATTAATTTACACATCACTTACACATTTCTTACAACACTTTAATTTTAGGCCAACAACTCTAATAATTACTTTCTTATGTCCCAATTTTATTAATTAATTTTAACCACATGTTTACTCACATTAATTTACCACAATTAATAAACAATGAAAGGGGTAGACACATCACTTAATAAACACATACAAACATTAATAAAAAGGAACCAAATAAATAAATATGCATAACCCTTGATAACATTTAAAGGTGATCCCCCCCATTGGAATCCCTAACAATCAAACACACACACATGAACAATACAAGTTGCCATGGTGACCTTGTTGAATTCATCTAGAATTCCAATGTGGTTGGTCTCCAATCCCTTGATGTTTGTTACGATATTTCTAAATCTGCAAAATACAAATACCCCTTCGGCCTCGTGGCCATATTAGAACATCCAAATGAATATAATACAATTTCAAATCATCAATATATATATGAATCACAAAAACATCCAGGCAATCAACAATATCACTTACAATTTCATCAGCAACTATATAATCATCAATTTTAAATTTAATTTTCTCGGTCTACTTAATCTATCCAAATATCACATATCCTAACAACATCCATAAATATATATATATAACCATGTCCAACAGCATGTCAAAATCTATATAAAATATCTCTAACAATCATCATGCATCATATATGAATTAGAGTCAACAATAATTAATGATCTGACATCTAACGTGCCATACTAAATCAAAACTATAATAATGTCCATAATACAGTTAGCAGTATCATGATCATTATCAAAAGTGTCGAAGGGAAGTTGGCACTACAATACATTTCATCTTATTTTATACAGCAAAAAAAGAAAACTTTTAGTTCCTTATGTGAAGATTAGTAGTCATTATGTTTTATATTGTAGTCATTTGGTTGCAAGATGAAAGTCATTAATGTTGTTGAATGATATATCGATGAAGGTTTGTAAATTATTTGGAATAAATCTTACTATGAATATTTGTTTATTTTGATACTTTTTTGAATCCAATTAAACTTGAGTCTTTTGTTTGTGAGCATTACTAATCAGTCACAATCTAGAATATCTTGTGGTATTCAAAATAGCTTTATTTGTTGCTTGATTCGGAATCACAATGTGAAACATCTAATAATACAAAATACAAAATTTGATATCCATGTTGTTAAGATAATAACATTAACACTTGGCCATAAATCCATATTGTTGAAATATTGACATCTTTGCATGATAGACGTATTATTATTTAGAGTTTCCAATATATATTAGTTCATGATTAATCTTTCTGGAGAAAAAGTATTAACATTTGTAGAATAGGTTCTTATTTTCTGAATGTGTAGTTAACTATCCAATATGTTTAAAATATATATTTCCTTTTAATTCTATATGTGGGATTTGATTTTGTGTGATACTTTGTATGATATCTGCATAATGTGTAACGTATTTTTTGAACTACTTATATTCTTGTCCATCATATGAGTTTCTAAAGGTTGATAATGGTACCATCATCCTCTTTTTGTGTTGTTATATAATGTGGCTAGAATGTTATTATTAATTTAGTCAACACTTCTATTTTTTGAAGAATCTAGGCATAAATTTGTACTTATTGTTCAACCTCACAAAAAAGATGAATTTGTGTATGTTCTTTACTAACAGTATGTCTCCCATATTACTAAATTCCACAACATAAAATTATTTAGATTACTTTAATTTTAAAACTAAATTATTTGTGTCTTCTTTCTCCAGAAATGATCAGAAATTTTGATTTAAAAAATGTAACCTACAATTGTTTATAAAATTAATTCATTTGATTTACCTATAAAATAGATTTACATATTTTTCCTTTTCTATCTTCATTGTATGTTTGTATTCTCTCTCCTGTTTTTTCCTACTTTTGGGTCATTATAGCCTTTGTAAAATAAAATTAAAAAACAATAGTTCTATAAAATATTATCAATTTTGTTTGCTAAAAACAAACTCAAATAAATTCATTATTCTTGGATACGTAGTACCAATGTCGCCACTAGATTCTATTTCTCGCCCTATAAGTGTATCCATTGTACCTCTCACTATAATTGCTAGTATATATAATGTATCATGTAATATTTTACATTTTGGAAATTATAATTCAATAATGAGTTGGAATTTATCATTAAATTTAAAAAGACATAATATCATATCAATATTAGAACCATGGAACCCGTAGCCATAAACCCTAATGGACCTTGTAGCCCTAAACTCTGTAGTATAGATGCAGGCGACAGAAGTAACTTTTCACCAGGTGGGAATAGCTGTAGAGGTAGATAAGGGTGGAGCTGCATCTTGGTAATTTTCGAACATTAACCATTAGAGGAGTTCTATTACAAACAACGCAGGAACTGCGGATCATGGCTAGAAGGTGGAGCAGGGAAGGAGAATATTAACCCCACGCTAGGTTCTACCCTTTATGACACAACCATAACGGCAGGGAAATATGGTTCTGGTGTCAGTGGTATGTATCCATAAAATCTACAGACCGTCATGGAAATAAAAGGGGGCTAAGTGATATGTTTTAGCATTTGATACATCCTCAGTGACATCTTCAGAGGAGAAACATAATGTGCAGGTCATGATTGGCGACAATCAGGGGAGGCAGAGGTCTTTTTATATGGACACTGCTAAAGGTATCCATACAAAACCCTTGTTGTCTTCGAAAGAAACCCCTGTATTCATGCTAGAAAATGTTGTGCTCCGTAGAGTATGGGATTTCGAAGAGGCTTTGTAACAAGCATGGTCTCATATGAAAAATCCAAAATTTTGGCCCCAATATTTCTCAGTTACATGATTACATCACTAAAGAATGGGGCTCTAAAATCAAAGGTAAGATTGAAGTTTAGCCATGCTCCAAAGTGTATTTCATTCTAATGTTTCAATCTAATGAGGAACATGAAATATTTCACAATCGGTACTGGGATTTGGAGGACTAGTATGATCTCATGACTAATCATTGGTATCACTTATTTGACCCTTGGAAAGACTCATTTGACACAGTACCCATCAGGGTTAGACTGCCTAGGCCTCCCGCTGCAACTTCAGGATGATTATTTCCTTGAAGCCATTTGCAATCAGTAGGGGATGTATAAAAAATAAAATATTTACTACTTCTATATAACTGCATACCACTTATTCTAGTATTCTTGTGGATTTAGACATCTCTTAAGATCTTCCCGAGAGGATTAATAATTTGATTGGTGATATTTCTGGACAAAAAGATGGGACTATGAAATACTAGGTTTTGGTTGTCACAGGTTTTTTGAAATGGGACATGTTGTAGAGTATTTTGGTCGCTTTAATAAATAATGGGGAAAATCATGCCTAGTGGGTGGATGCTCTCCCCTTACATGTTACGAATAAACCTTCTACTGATCATTTTCTTGATTCAATCCATGATTCTTTTTAATTACCCTCTCGAGTGGCCTCTCCAGCTATTGTGAACCCCTCTCAGTTTCCTCATATTGAATCAAATAATCATATTCACCATGCCACTACTGAGCTATTCTCTGAGAATATTTCCCCCTCTTCCTCTGATAGGTATCTTCTTCAACCTATTTCCTCTTTACATGTTCATGTCATGTGTGATTCTAGTGGAAATATTAACAAGGAGTGTACAATGGTCCAAAATAGGAAAATAGTGACATCTAAACTACATGCAAGCCTCTCTCACATCACACTCAGATCACATTCTTTTGTTTTCTGTTGATTACAGTTCTTTATTGTTGATGTTGCTCAAGGAATTCTCTTTTCTTGTTGCGTAACATTTCTTTCTAGTCATGTTTCTATTTTTCTTCATTTTTGTATCTAGGATTCAGTCATTTTTGTTCCTGGGTAGGTCCCTAGTCAAAAAACCTTTATGCTTGGTAAAAAATATTATATAAATATGCTAAGCTACTAGTGAAGGTATATTGGTAAATTAAATGTCAGTGTGAAAATTTATTTTTCCAGCTATGATGGAGGATCAAAGGTTACACATACTCTAGGCTCTTATATGTTTCCCAAACTACATAGCTATGTTATAAATAGTTGGATTTATCAAATATATTAAAAATATTCCACTGAAATGCATAATTTTTGTGAAGAGTGTATATATCCAGTATGTTCACTCAGTAAAAAATTAAAGACAATACATTTTTTTAAAATGATTTTAATGTACATTAATTCTGGATAACCAACAGTTGTGTGTGTGTGTGTGTACTGCACATGTATATGCATATATATATATATAATATATATATATATATATACATACACACACACACACACACACACACACACACACACACACACACACACACACACACACACACACACACACACACACACACACACACACACACACACATGTGTGTGTGTGTGTGTAGTGTATATATATATTGTGTGTAGTATAAACATCTATATAGGGATTACACACACACATACACACACACACACACACACACAAACACACACACACACACACACACACACACACACACACACACACACACACACACACACACACACACACACACACACACACATACATATATACATATATCGATTGTTTACATTGAGTTAAGTTTTGTCTGGAACTAGTTAATACATATGGCACTATCTTCTATTTATGATTTTACTAATCATTGGTCAAAGTTATTCCCTTAATGCCATGCCTTCCTTACATTATTTTATTTTTAATTCATTTCATTTGTGTTTGGTATGATTATTGACATTTTTGACTTTACAATATTCATGTGCTTGCATTTTCTTATTGATTTTTTTTGTATATTGTCCCTATGCACTTCACTCTTATCTTGCTTCCCTCTTCTTCTTAGTTTTGTTTTTATTCCCCTTAATTTTCATTTTTTTTTGGGAAGTTTTCTTTGAGTTGTACTTTAAGTACATTTCTAGTTATTTGCATTGTGGGCCTTTTTTAGAAATAATATGGGTGTATTGAGATGTTTTTGATTTTTTTCCAACTTTTAATCTTGTTGAAATATCATTATATATATAAATAGCATTCTAATTTTAATTAAATAAGCCTATGAATGGAAATTTACTTTTAAGTTACATTTATAAAAATTATTAATAGAAGACGCATATTAATTACAAATGAGAACATTATTGTTGTAAAGAGAGGGAAAATATATATTTTTTAAGCATCATTGGCTTAAAACTAGAGATTCAGAATTTAGAGAAGCATAAATCATATGTTATTTGTGTGAGTTAATTAAAAATAAAAAGAATAGATAAAATTCCACTACACAATTTTTCCTACTGGATTGTATTATGCTGATAAGTATATTCTAAATATTGAATTGTATAGGGCCCTAAAAATTTATCAAGGAATATGTCCTTTATGTAATTTAGAACATGACCCAAATTTCTTTTTTTTTTCTTATACATTCAATAGACACAAATATGAAATGATATTTTTGAAGTAGAAAATTTCTTAGTGATTCACAAAGAATTCTAGAAAAAGCAAGTACTACAATGTTTTTGAACCTATTGAGTATGAGATGAGATTTATACATATGTTTTAATAATTGCACGATGTTTGAATAATTGTATTATTATTTGTTGTGGTTCTGCCCTCAAAGGATTCACAATCGAAACTATTACCTATCAAGTGAATTCATATAGGAGTTCTATATATTAGTAAAAATGGACCCAATTTATTACCGCATATTACAAGACATAAAGGGCTAATGTATAAGGTTTTAAAAATATATTAGGGCAATGGTATTTGGAGTGACAGATATGATGGAGGAGTATGTTTGGGGTGAATGAAGAATACCTAAATTCATCTCATTTTCATTGTATTGACATGAATTAAATAGAAGGAAACATGTATTTCCAAAGTAATTATAATAAATAACTCTCAATAGATACAATACCCTTCAAAATATATTTTCTAGGGTATTATTTTTTCTTTTTATTAATTTTTTTAGGATAATAGATGTCATGAATATTAAAAATTTTGACCTAAAAAAAATGCAACCACATATGAGCTTTTACATTACCATACAAAGTTTTAGGAGTGTGATGAATGTAAATAGAAAAGAAAGAAAAAGAAGTGTCAAAAAAGATATGATAGGATATGTAATTCTTTTCTCTGATATGAATTTAGTTGAATTTTTTTAATTAGAAATATAATTAAATATTATAAAGTAATCCAACAATGAAGACGTGCAAATAAATGGTGAATAAAAATGTTAGAGGGAAAATGGGTAGTTTAGAATATTGTTAAATAGTGGATATTTTATAATTTCAAATTTATATTTGAAGGACGTGTTGGTAATTGAATATTAACATGTATATTTTTAAATAGGGCTATTATTTAGTATCCAATGAAATCATGTGATAAGACATAATTTTATATAGTGAAACCCATGTTTGCATGAATTTATTGTGTACGTAGTGTTCTTAATTCTTAGGAAAACATATCTCTTTGATTTATTTGTTTATTTTATTCATCACACCTCATTGACCAATGTTACACTATGAATTATTGGTGCTTATATTTGTATCCTTTGATAAATTATGTATGACTATAAAGTATTAATCATAGGGTGATTATCTTTGTTGTTTTGATTACATTGCTTTTCCTATTCTCCGAACTATTTATTATTATTCGGATTGATCTATGTTACATATTTATATCTCTTTTAGACTCAAATGTAATGTGATATAGATTACTAAATAGTAATAGTAGGATAAAATCACTTTCTATGTCAATATTTTGGTGAACCCATGCTTAGTTAAACAAAGAAACCTAGGGTTTTTTAGAGTTAGGTTTTCCTAATGTCAATAAAAAATTATGATTATAAGGCATGTATTTTATCAATGATCATTCATTTATCACACACCGTATCATTCTTCTTCTTAGGGCCTTCTTGAGATTTGCATCTATGTTTTCCATAAAAATTGTTTTTATCATGGATATTGTGAAATGTGTTATTTAATGTTTAAATTAGTATCAGTAAAATAGAGGTGGTTTATTCATTGCATTATCTCACAACCATGATATTTATCATCAAAAGTCACCACCTTTTTATTCAGAGGAATTGTTGTGAATAATTGATCTTGTTAAATGTATTACTAAGGAATGACTGATATCAATTTTGGAACAATTTCACCTAGATCCCAAACAAGCCTACTTTTTATTTTGGAATTTATACTTCATATATGTTATCTAATATCTCATATGATTTAAAATTTGCTAGATATACTAATGAATATCAATTACAATCAATTTTATTAATTAAACTATTGTTTTTTCTATTTAATAGTCAATTTTATATAAGGTGAAATTTATTATATTAATATTAAATATTAAATTATATATAATGTCGGATATGCTTAGTCAATGTATCTTGGAATAAATGTAATGAATCTTAAAAATTCCATTTATTCAATTTTTTTTAATCCCGCATTGATTAATAGGATTGGTCCTCAACAGTGTATGTATACCCTAATATACCATTATCTTTGAGCCAATATGAGTGATCCGACATCTGAAGTGAATCTCTTACTAACATTATGGTCAATTGGTTGTAGGATGAGTATGTTTTGTTTTTTCGCCTTCCCCTCTCCTCCTCATTAGTGTGAGGATTAAAGAGTGGAGATATAATTGTTAATGTAAAATCATAGCACCCTCAAATGGCCTGGTTGTGAGTTGGGTATTCAGTGTGATTGTACAACCTGGGACCATCTCTCAATCTGTGAGAATTGCAAAAATTGAGATGGACCTTCGAAGAAAGCAAGTTCTTGATCCTAAACTACCTGCCACAAGATACTCTAATGCAAGCAAAAAACAAACTATCCTAATCTAGCCATTCCAAGGAATAAGATTGAAAGAGAGAGTAAAATAAAGCCTACACTAAAGCGGTGATACACCAGAGAAGGAAAGGGGTGAGACACTCTTGAGGGAGGATGAAACAGGGGAAAAAAGAAGATGGGAAGGTTAGACAAAAGTGACACAAACCCAGATCCTGATCCATGATAAAAAATCCATCAAACACAACACCCTACACCTGAAAATGTGAAATACATGCACAAAAAAAAGTTTTGAAAGGGAGAGGCACGGGGAGACAACAAAACAATGAAAAGGGTTGAAGAAACACCACAAAAACACATTGTATTGCTCTATATGGGTGCATAGACCATTACATTTATGCTTAGATGCAAAAATATGCTTGCCAGGCATATGAGAAGGTTTTCCACTGAAAATGGAATTGGGAAAAAAATTTGACAGAGTTTCCCTATGCCTAGAATGTCTCCCCTTCTCAAATGAGAAGTTTTACAATTTATAGACAATCAAAACCACAAAGAGAGAGGAGAAGATTGACTCTACTCTTAAAATCCAACCACTAACCATCAATGCCCACCATAAATCTTCCCACAATCTATCAAGTTTGATTCCCCATGTATGTTCAGCATGTTGAGGAAGGAATAACGGCGGATCGAATTAAATTAGATGTGGTAGTTTAAGCAAATCAGATTCTAAATTAATGTCCTAAAATATGTTTTCATATTTTTAACCCACCTAACCTCGTCAAAATTAAATTTTCAAGCTCTCATGGCATAGATGAGGTTGAGACATTTCCAACAGTGCCAAAGTTGTTGTGTTTTGGGAAATAGGTTGAAAGATATGTCCATTTGAATGTTTTGAAATGGTAAAAACCAGTCTATAAAATCGGTCCATGGGCCCAAAACTCACTTTTTTCATTTTGGCACAAAAAAACAAAATGCAAAAAAATTCCCCACATCCCTACACTTCAATTTTTGAAAAAAATCATCTTCGGGCCTGTTGGCCCACATGCAATTAAGGCTTAACACATGGCTGCTTGGGTATCGGCGGAGGCGCAACTCATTTTTTCACTTTATTCCCTCTTCGGGAAAAAAATTCAAACTATCTCAAACGATCTGCTGGCCCGCTTTGAATTTTAAATATGGCCACATGTCCCTTTACGAGATTTAGGCATTTTTCTTCATTTGGATTTAAGATCCCCTGCAGGCTTGCAAGCTAGAATTTCACTTTGCGCCCTATTTTTGAAAATCACTAAAGTTCCAAAACTCCCCACAGACCTGCCGGCCAAAAAATAACTCTAGTAATTTTTCCTCGTCATGCCTGATAGCCCACATTTTCCCTTTCGGTGAAAAGTCTCTCCCAGGCTTGTCGGCTCGCCTTTGGTAAGAAATCCTTCCAAGGCCCGTTGTCCCGTAACTTGAAAAATATGAGGAGTTAGAAGGACTTCTTTATATCTTTGGAAAGGGGAAGAAATTTCTGACCTGATGAAGATATTTTTAGGAAACCTTAAGTGATTAGAATATTTTAAAAATTAGATTGAGGAACTAAAAGAGGAAAAATAGGTGCAATTAACAAAAAATAAGCATGAGCTTATTTTTTAGAACAATTTGGCGACTCACAGGGACATCTGTCTACTAAATGAAAATATCAGTGGCCTTGAAGCATCCATTGGGCATGGATTCTACCTGGTAAACAAAAATCTGATCTGAACTTTGAAAATTTGATCCCTGAGCCACTTGGAAAACTGTTGAAAGTGGGATTGGAGCTGATCTCACCAAATGTCATTCTTAATGCATTGTGCAAGAGCAAAAAAACACCACAACACACTATGTGAAAAATTTGACATCATACACATCCCAAGTGGGATATGTTGAGTGTGCACAAGCACTTATTCTACTAAAAGAAAACCTACATACTCTATTTTAACAAGAGAGAAAGAGGGCTCAAACAAATCTTGCACCTGGCAGAGAGAAGTAGTTTGGTTTTCTCAAGAAGGGCAGCAATGCAAATTATTTAACACTCAATATGGCCACTTGCATGAGTGAAAAACTTACTATAAGCTGGTCCTCCACCCAAACCATCAAGGTGTAGATTGAAACAAGACAAATACCTTCTTTAGTTTCTCTATTTTTAGACTGAAGAGGCATTACAACTAATCCTTGGTACTGTGAAACTCATCCTCATGCTATAAAGTAAGCATTACTGGTTTTGGCTTCTCCCTTGACTCTAATGAAGCGAAGTACCTAATTGTGCAAGGTTTGATCCTTTGAATTTTCTCACTGTTATGATATTTAACTCCAAGAATGAAGTTTTCTAGAAGATCTTCTTGGATTGATGGTGTGGCAAGGCCCGTAGGTCCGTAACTTGAAAAATATGAGGAGTTAGAAAGAAATTATTCATAAATTTGGAAAGGGGAAGAAATTTCCCACCTAATGAACATGTATTCAGGAAACCTCAAGTGCTTGGAATATCTAAAAATTGTATTGAAGAACTAAAAGAGGAAAAATAGGTGCAGTTAACCAAAAATAAGCATGAGCTTATTTTGGATAACAATTTGGTGACTCGCGGGGACATCTTCCTACTACATTAAAAGATCAGTGGCCTTGAAGAATCCATTGGGCATTGAGTCTTCCTGGTAAACACAAATCTAATCTGAACTTTGAAATTATGATCCTTGAGCCACTTGGAAAACCACTAAAACTAAGATTAGAGTTGATCTCACCAAATGTCATTCTTAATGCACTGTGCAAAAGAAACAAAACACCAAAACACACTATGTGAAAAATTGGAAATCATACACATCCCAAGTGGGATATGCAGAGTGTGCACAAGCACTTCTTCTACTGAAATAAAACATACCTATTCTATTTTAACTAGAGAGAAAGAGGGCTCAAACATATCCTACAACTGGCAGGGAGAAGTAGATTCCTTTTCTCAATAAGGGCAGCCATGAAAATGATTTGACACTATATATGGCCACTTGCATGAATGAAAAATTGACTATAAGTTGTTACTCTACCCAAATCATCAAGGTGTTAACTTGAAACAAGACAAATACCTCTTTTATTTTCTCTATTTTTGGATGGAAGAAGCATTACAACCGATCCTTGGTACTTTGAAACTCATCCTCATGCTCAAAAGTAAGAATAATCTATTTTGGCTTCTTCCTTGCCTCAAATGAAGCTAAGTACCTGATTGGGAAAGGTATGATCCTTTAAATTCACCCACTTTTATGATATTTAACTCCAAGAATCGAGTTTTTTGGCAGATCTTTTTGGATGGATGGTGTGGAATAGATGATGACATCCTCTTGCTCTTTCCTTTCCTCTTCTTGTGAAGAACATCAAAGATTCTTGTCTTCCAACCTTGGTTCCAGAGGGATATTATGAAATTCAGGATACTGTCCTTGAATGCTCTCCTTCATGCCAACAGGATCATGTACTTGGAAGGTGGATGATGGAGGAGAAAATGATGTGATCTCCATGGGTTACTCTCCATCAAATCAATCCTCCAAGTTAGATAGATAATTTTGCTCGTTGTTATCCTATTGCATGCGCTCAACCTCCTCCATGGTGTCCTTCCGATTTGAAACTTTCTCACCATGGTTCTCCTCATCTTCAAACATGAAGTTTGAAAGTTTAAACTCTTCTTCAACATTAGGGTTTGAAGGGGATGGAGTGGAAGGAAGAACTGAAGGTTCTTCTATGGTCTTCTCTATACTTGAAGCCTCTTGAACTATGTGGTTCTCCTCCATTATGGATTCCTCAATCAAATCAGGTCCTTGAAATGAAATAAAAAAGTCTTCAACAATGCTTTCTTCATTTAGTGGCTTTAAATCTAATTTGATCTCTTCTAGTTTCTCTTTTTCAATAGGACTTGGAGCTGATTGTTCCTCTTCCTTGATGGATGATTGCGAAGCTTGGGTTGGATCAGCATTTTCTTCAAATAAAGTGCCATTATGGGCACTACATTTAGGGAAAAATGATTGTTGATCATCTCCTTCTTGTTCTTGTTCTTCTTCTGTTACAAAATCAGCCTTAGCCACCACTGGCTCTTCAACCTTGACCTCATCTATTGGCTTAGCCATCAAGGGGATCTTTTTAATCCAAAATTTGAGATCTCAACTCTTCAGATTTTCTATCATTTCTTCTCTATTGGGTTCCTCTTCTTACTTCCCTTGGTTGGTTATTGTATCTTCATCTCCCTGACATGGATTTGGGGATGCAAGAGGAGTGATATGTTGGGATTCAACCTATTTTTTTGTTGTTTGTGGTGGGGAGGGAAGTGGAACTTCTTGTTTCTTTGGAGGGAATGACTGCTTGGAAGGGAAAAGGGAAGAATAATTAAGATGAAATGGAAGATTAGGAGATGGAGAAGGGAAATCAAAACTTGGGGCAGTAGATGGGAAGCTTGGAAATTGTAGCTTGGGTTGAGATGGTGCTTCTTGAGAAAGAGAAAAAGAAAAGCTATGAGATGGTGGACTTACCGATTGACAAGGTTGTCTTGTATCCAAATCATAAGCCTCAATGTCCTCAACCCATTTTGCAAGTTGGGCACCATTTCAACCATGAATTCAAGCTTCTCCTGAGGGCTAAAATGTCTTCCCATAGGGCCTTCCCATGGACAAGGTGCCCTACAACCAATTTTGAATGCCTTAATTTATATTGTAGCCGTTGACTGAACCATGTCAGCCTCCATTTTTTGAATCTTCTCCAGCAGATCAGCATTCTCCAATTGAATGCTGTCATTGTATGTGCCCCCTTGTTCTTGATGAGTTCTATGGAAAATTTTGTTTTGACCCTGCTCATATGGGTAGCCATAATGGTCTTGGATTTGCTCATAATGCTAAGTTGGAAGATTTGTGATACATATTGGAGGTGGACTGTATTGTTATTATAAGTGTGAGTTACAAGAAGGAAATGAAGTCATGATTTCACAAATCTATGGAATGGGATAAAATGAAAGAGATGGAAGGAGAAAATGGATGAAAATGAGATGAAATGGATGGAAAAGGTATGCAACTTAGAGGATGGGTTATTAATTGGATGAATTCTCCATATGTGTTTTGAATGTTCCTCTAAAGGCTAAATCCCACCAAGAACACATCAACTTGATGAAATGAAGTGGTAAGCTACTTCAATCTTGTCCCACCGGGCATGCCAAAACTGCTAGTGTGGTGGCAAGGTGGCTTATGATTTTTTGTTTGTAATGAGACACCTTTGAAAGATGAGAAAAATCTAACCTCAGTATCCCATTGGGTGTGTAAAAAATGTTAGTGTGGTTACACGATGGCTTATGATTTGTTGTTTGTAATGGGACACCTTGGAAAGATGAGAAAACTCTAACCTCAGTGTCCCACCAAGCATTTAAAAATTGTTAGTGTGGTCACACAGTGGCTTATGATTTGTTGTTTGTAATGAGACACCTTGGAAATATGAGAAAAATATAACCTCAGTGTCTCACCTGGTGTGCCAAAACTATTAGTACAAAAATCATAGCACCCCCGAAGGGCCTGGTTGTGAGTGGGGAATTGTGTGTGATTGCACAAAATGGCACCATATCTCAAGCTATGGGACTTGAAAAACTTGAGATGGACCTTTGGAGAAACCTGGTTCTAGATTCTAAACTACTTGCCACAAGATACTCTAATGCAGGAAAACACTAAACTATCCTAATCTAACCATTCTAAGGAACACAGAGAAAGAGAGAGTGAAAGAAAGCCTACACTAAAGTGGTAATACACCAGAGAAGGAAAGGGGTGAGACGTTTTGTTGAGGGAGGATGAAACAAGGGAGAAAGGAAGATTGGAAGGTCAGATAGAAGTGACACAAACCCAGATTCTGATCCATGATCAAAAATCCATGAAACAAAACCGCCCTGCACCTGCAAATGTGAAATACATGCACAGAAAATAGATTTGAAAGGGAGAGGCACATGGAGACAACAAAACAATGCAAAGGGTTGAAGAAACACCACAAAAACAAATTTTATTGCTCTATATGGGTGTACACACCATTACATTTATGCTTAGAGGAACAAATATGCTTGTTAGGCGTAGGAGAAGGTTTTCCACTCAAAATGGAGTTGGGAAAAAAATTTGATAGATTTTTCCTATGCCCAGAATGTATCCCCTTCTCAAATGAGAAGTTTTACAATATATAGACGATGAAAACCAGAAACAAAGAGAAGAATATCAACTTGGCTCTTAAAATCCAAGCACCATACATCAATTCCTTCTGCGAATCTACCCAAAATCTGTTGAAGTCTTATTCCCCAGGTCTGTTCAGTGTGTTGAAGAAGAAAGAATGACAGATCGAATCAAATCAGATATGGTAGTTAAAGCAAATCAAATTTTGCATTAATGGCTTGAAATATGTTTTCCTATTTTTCACCCACCCAACCTCATCAAAATTAAAGTTTCAAGCTCCCATGGTGTAGACAAGGTTGAGACCTTTCCAACGGTGCCAAATTTATTTAGTTTCCAGGAACTAGGGTTGAAATATATGTCCATTTGAATGTTTTGAGTCAGGTTTGTACAAAAATGGTTAAAACCAATTGACAGAACGGGTCTGCAGGCCTAAAAATCACTTTGTGTCCTTTTGGCACAAAAAACAATGCAAAAAATTAGCCCACAGTCCCGCAATTCACATTTGGCAAAAAATCATCTTTGAACTCGCCGGCCTGCATTTTCCATTTGTATGAAAATTTACTCTAAGGCTCGCTAGCCCGTATGCAATTGAGGCTTGACATGTGGCTCCTTGGGCATCTGACAGCAGGTGTGGCTCATTTTTTTCATTTTACGTCTTCTTGGGGAAAAAAGTTCAAACTACCTCCGATGACCCGCCAACCCACTTTGACTTTTCAATACAGCCATGTGTCCCTTTGTGGGCCTTAGGCATTTTTACTCATTTGGCTTTAAGATCCCCTACTAGTTTGCGGGTCCAAAATTCACTTTGCCGCCCTATTTGAAAAAATCACAAAAGTTCCAAAACTTCTTGCAGATATGCCAGACCTGAAAATTCACTTGGGAATTTTTTTGTCTTCAGAGCACGATGGCCTGCATTTTCCCTTTGGGCTGAAAATTCTCTCCCAATCCCGCTAGCCCACCTTTGGCAAGAAATCCTTCCAAGGTTTGCACTAGCCTCATAACTTGCAAAATATGAGGAGTTAGAAGGAATTATTTATATCTTTGGAATGAGGAAGAAATTTTCCACTTGATGAAGATGATTTTCAGGAAACCTTAAGTGCTTGGAATATTTGAAAAAAATGATTGAAGAACTAAAAGAGGAAAAATAGGTGTAATTAACCAAAAATTAAGCATGACCTTATTTTGGATAACAAGAAAAGATATTGATATCTCTTATTATTCTATTAAAAAATAGAACCATTAGACATATTATATAGCCCAAAGGAATAACAATATTCCCCATAATAGATTGAGGGGGTTATAAATTATTTGATGAATAATGTTATATCAACTAATCTAAATAATCTAATTATATATAAGATATGATATGTAGTATTATGCCAACATTCCCACCCTTATTACATATATTCTTGCAAATGTAACCCCCGAAAAAGTTCCAATTTCACTTTTCCTAAGGATTTTGGTGAGAATATCAGGTACTTGTTCTTCTTTAGAACAATATTGGAGCTGATTGTGATGATTCAAGATGTTCTCTCGAATGAAATGACAATCAATTCGCAATATACTTTGTTCATTCATGAAAAATGGATTCTGTACAACGTTCAACACACTCTAATTATCGCAATAGAGAATAGGTGATTGTTTTTCACGAATTTACAACTCATCCAAAATGTGACATAACCATATTGTTTTGCACACATCTCCTCGTGCGGCACAATATTCTGCCTCTGTGGATGAAATAGAAACAACATTTGCTTCTTACTTATCCATGAGATAGGTCTTGATCCAAGATGAAATATGTATCCTATAGTTGACTTCCTATCATCAACATATCCAGTGTGGTCTGATTCGATGTATCCATGTAATAAGAATTAATCATTCTTCTTATATTCAGACATATATTAAAACATTCTTTGTTGTATTCCAGTGACATTTTTTCAGCTCTTGCATGAACCTAGAAATATAGCTAACAACATAACATAAGTCTTCTCTGGTATATGTCAAGTAGATGATTCCTCCAACACATTTCCTATAGACAATAACATATACTTGAGGTGAGTCCTAGAATCTTAAAATTTACAAGCCTTTCTCCATGGGAGTGGATATAAGTTTACAATAAGAGATTATGTACTTTTCCAGGTTTTTCTTGGCATAATTTATCTGGGAGACAAAATTTGATTCTTCTTTTTCCATATTTCCAAGCCAAGACACTAATGTAGTAGCCCCAAATATGTCATGTCCAAGGTTCTTTTGAGATCATTCTTCTCAATATCAACCTGATCTTCTGAACTAACAGTGATGACAAGATCATCTACATACACACCAAGAATGGAAATTTCTTTTCCTACCTTCTTTATATACAAATTTGAATCTGAGGGGCTACGAGTGAACCCATGCTGCAAAAGGTGATCTTCAATCTTGATATACCATACCCTTGGATCTTGTTTTAGTCCATACAGTGATTTGATCAGAATAAATACCTTCTTAGGATGCTCTTCATCAACAAATCCTTCAGGTTGGGTCATGTAGACTTCTTCTTTCAAATCGCCATTTAGGAAAGCTATCTTAAAATCCATCAGCTAAAGTCTCCATCCATTATATGATGCCAATGCGCAAAAAACTCTGATGGTCTTGATCTTTGCAGTGGGTGCAAAGGTTTCTTCATGGTGGATTCCCTCTTTTTGAGCATATCCTTTTTCTACAAGTTGTTCTTTATGTTTTTTGATGGATCCATCTGCCTTAACTTTAGTTTTGAAAACTAGTTTGCAGCCTATGGGTTTTCTTCCTGTTGGCAAATCAAAAAATTCCCATGTCCAATTTTTCATGAGTGAGTCATATTATGTATCCATGGATTCCTTCCACTGAGGTTGACTAAGTGCTTCACTAACATTATCAGGATTAGAGCTAATAATCAGTGAACTCATGAGTGCAATGTTTAACTCATTTCTTGTTTGACTCAGGTTGTTTTGATTCCAGATGATGTATCTGGGAGTTGTTGCAAATGTGAGTCCTTGATGGTGCTTTGTACCCACTTCAGATGATAAATTGGCTACTTTTGATAAGAACTGTGTCATTGTTGTGTGGATTGATGTGAATTTTCATTCTCTAGTTCTCCAAGGTCAAAAAATAACTCTCCTTGTAGGATTTCTTTTCCTTAAGTAGTCTGTTCTAGCTCATTATCTGATTCGGAGACTAGTCAGTGAGAGGTGATTGGAACTAGATCTTTTGTTGATACTAATGAATCAAACGATGACTTGTCACAAACCACATCCTGACTCTCATATATTTTCTATCTTGGGATCAATGAGATGATGTGCCTTCAAGGTAGTGTTATAGAAAAGTAGGATACACAGAAGTATCTTTGGCTCAACCTTCTTTCTCTTCTGAGATGAGACATGCATGTATGTTGTGCAACCAAATACTTGTAAATGAGAAACGATGGCTTTCTACAAATCCATACCTCTTCTGGAGTTTTATTTTATAGTATATATTTTCAGTGCCCTATTGAAAAGATATACATTTGTTTGTACTGCTTCATCCCAATAGCATTCCACTAGCTTTGTTGTTGTTAGCATGTAGTGAGCCATCTCCATCACTGTGTGATTATGTCACTTAACAATGCCATTTTTCTAAGGTGTGTAGGGAGAATTCAGGTTCTTCTTAACACCTTGTTAGTTCAGGAATTCCAGGAACTTCTTTGATGTGAATTCCCCCCTTAATCTAAGTGAAATAGAAGAAGTGGTTGTCCAGTCTCTTTCCCAAAACGATGATAGAAATTCTGGAAAATTTGAAGAGCCTCACTTTTCTTCTTCAGGAAGAACACCCACATCTTGTGAGAGTGATCATCCATGAAAATTTGGAAGTACTTGTATCCTAAATATGAAGAAGGAAACGGGCCATTCATATTGGTATGAACTACCTCCAGACGCTTCATGTGATGAAAGGTGCTCTCTTGAAATGGATCCCTATGTTGTTTTCCTACAAGATAACCAAGGAAAATAGGCAAGGAACTGGAAAATTTGGGTAGTCCATGAACCATTGCTTTTAAACTCATCTAATGTAATGAACTAGCTAACAAGTGTCCATATCTAAAATGCTAGAGTGCAGTAGATTATATTGTTGATGTAGATAAATCCATTGCAGAAGATGAAATATTATCTAAAGAAAATAACTTATCTTTTAGAAATGACCTAGTAATAATCTTACCTTGTCGTGAGGTAAAACATGATTTGATGTCGTTTTGGACAGGAAATTCTACCTTCAAGTGATGATTCAATAGCCGAGTCACTGACATGAGGTTGCTAGTCAATCTAGGAACATATAATACCTTTGTAAGTGTACATTTTTGCGGTCCCAGAGGAATGGTGACTCTTACTATTCCTTATGCAACGTACTCTTTTTCATTAGCTATTTGAACCCGATTTCTAGTGGGTTATTCATCTAGTTAATCAAATAGCTCCTTATCACCTAACATGTGGTTACTTGCACCCGAGTCAATCATCCCGACTCTCGTCATGGGTTGTGAAGTCTGAAAGGTTCTTACCACAATGGGATCCTTTTGATGTATCCTCATCATATTCATTATCTTGTTAGGCTGCAAGATGTCCCATGTGCTTTCTCTAGTGGGGACATCGTTTGGAATTTTGAAAATATTTGTGCCCTGATGTGCTTGTTTGACTTGAAGACCCTTGTTTCAAGAAATTGTACTAGTAGTGATTAGTGTCGTGAGTGTTGGTTCTGTAAATGTGACACCACCTCTTTGACTTTTGATCTTTCTGTTGTTTTGGTTACGCTTAGCCACAGTATGGCTTTGAGAATAGGGATTTATCTTGAGTCTCCTCTAGGGATGAATTGATGGCCTCTTCATACTGTAGAAAATTTGCAATTTCTTAGAATGAAATTATTTGTTTAGATATATTTAGTGTAGTAATGAACACTTGAAATTGAGAAGGGAGTTATCCCAAGGTGATTGGTATGATAATTTTTTCATCCACCATTTCATCGAGTACTAATAACTCTGATCACAGCTCATCCACGCGACATAAGAACTCCTCAAATTTTTCATGTGACTCCATAGAGAGGGTGTACAACTTTGACTGAAGATGGAGGATCCTAGTCTAAATTTTGGCTTCATAAATTGTTGTCATCTTGTCCCAGGCTTCCTTTGGTTTCTCCACATTCCGAATATGTGTTTTCACATCATCATTGATACTGAGCATTATCAGAATTAAGGCTTTGGGACTAGCCATCTCATACTTTATTAATTCATCAAGGGCTATGGGAGCGGTCACAAATCCGGTCACAATGCCCCATAATCCTTCAAACTGAAGGATTGTCCTCATCTTTGTTTTCTAGGCCGTAAACTTGGGCCCTTTAAGCAACTGAGAATTGGAGAGAAGCAACTTCAGTGAAGACATTTTTAATAAAATAATATAAAAAAGTATTTATTTATTTATTAATTTCAAGAGATATTACAATTATGACTCACTGATGTGAATTACTAGCTCGTAGATGTTCTCATTATTCACATGCTGAGAGATGATGAAGTTTGGTGGGGTGTTCTTCTTCTTCTTGACAGTCGGTGTCATACCCGACTTCTAATTTCTTTCAAATGCCGTTTTCTTGGCTGCTAATGTCAAAAAGGAAATAATCAAGGAGTCCTTTGTGAAGCACTTCATCAAATACAAGGTTGTTGGTGTTGTAAATGGAAAAGTAGAACCCGAAGCTCTTAGGAGCTTCTAGATGGTGTTCTAAGATTTGTGCGTTATTGTTATGGCTTGTGACAGTCTAGATTGTGTCAATCACGCTCATCATTTAGCATTTGCTATTAGAGAGATGATTTGATGCCATGGTAGAGGCTTATTTTCTAGACAATATATGACACCTTTTTAAAATTATTGTAGGAGATGTTATGGCATCATGCACCAAAATCTTCTGTCCTCACACCACTTTAACTCTTTATGTAGACATGAATAGTATTTCTCTTTCTTTACGTACTTAATCTCCTACTTCACGCTAGTCTTATCCTATTTCATGATTGGCATGTTTAGGCACTTAGAAGGAGGGAAAATCTAATGTCTACGTTGGAACTATGTTTGTGGCACAAAGGAGACAAACATTCTAACTAGTCACTGAAATTGTACTACGTAGCCTCCTTTAGTAATTACCACGCATTGTATGTTGAGGAGTATTTTTCTAAACATTCACACAACAATAAGATTGATTTTTTCCTTTCAACACAGGTATACAAACCATTCACACAGATTAAATATTTTTCTCCTCTATGTCTTCATGTAGGAATAAATTGTCATGTTTCAATATTTCTTGCCACTTCACATAGATTTTATGCCTCTCCACACAAGTGAAAGATTGAAGAATTTTCAGGCCACTCCAACTCTTTGTTGAAGACTATGCAACTTCCACGCACCAGCAGTTTCAATCATCCACGCAGGTGAATGCAATAATTTAGGTAGCTAAGTAAATCTCCACGTCCATCTTGTGTTTTCTCCTCAGATCGCTATCCCTCCATGCAGAAATAGAAAAAGAATTGGTCTTTCCTTTCCAATGCACACACACAGGTAAGAGTATTTGATGATATGATACAAGATTGTGAGGATAAAAGAGTGGAGATAGAATAGAGATTTATATCTCTTATTATTCTATTAAAAAATAGAAGCACGAGACATATTATATAACCAAGAGGCATTATAATATTCCCCATAATAGATGTAAGGGGTTATAACTTATCCCAGAAGAATGTGATATAAAATAATCTAAATAATCTTATTATATAGAAGATATGATATGTAGCATTATGCAAACAACTCGCTTTATAATCCAAATTAAAGTTTTCATACAGTTGCCTCTAAATATATGCATTAAATATCTAATCAAAATATTCCTCTTTTTTTGTTCTACATGGGATGAGTAACTTTTATTTCTTGACCTTCTCCTCTCCAACTAATGTAAACCCCTTAGATTCTTTAACTTTTTATAAATTGGCATTGGTTTCGACTTTTTGCAAGGTTTTTTAACCATGCTTTTTAACCATGAAAAATGATACATTGTACAACATAAAGATTTAAAAAATACTTTTTGATAAAGAGTAATGTTTCAAGTTTTTGGAACCATAAGTTTATTTCAAGGTGATGTGTAAGTTTTAATTTATTTTTAACGAAGTCAGAGATAAAAATCCCCTCTCCTTTTCACTAGATTCATAATCCAAATAAAATTTTTCATCCAGTTGCCTATAAATATATGCATTAAATATCTAACTCTAATATGCCTCTTTGGTTTTTTGAATTTGGATGAGTACCTTTTATTTCTTGGCCTTCTCTTCTTCAACTAATGTAAACCCCTCATATTCTTTAACTTGTTTCTTTATTAAAGGAAAATTATTTTTGAAAGCGATTATATCCTTGTACAATAGTGGTCAGACGCCAGATTTGAAAAATTTAGTATTTAAAAAAGAGATCAAAATCAAGATGTAATGACAAAGCCCAACAGCAAAGAAAAAACTACCAAGATCATAGCCAAAAAACAACAAACTTACAGCTAAGAAGCATTTTCTTTGTAGTATCATAGTAAGCCAATAACCCAGATGTAGCGATGATAACACACAATAGGATAAGACTCAATCCTTTTCTGAGACAATGAAAGGTTTAGATTGAGAGTATCCCTTCATTTTCCTATCCACTATCATCCATTCTTCTTTTCCTTCTTCCACTGAGATTGGAAGAACAACTTCAATTTCCTTAATAGGGATGTGGCTTACATCATACAGTGTCAAATCTATCACTGAATCAACATCCTAACGAGAGGAAGCTTGAGGTTTCTTCTCAAAAGTGTTCTTAGCTTGCGGGATTTCCACAACTGGGTTGGTATAGTGATTGACTGTTATATGTTCAGGAAGAAAATCCTTCCACCATGCAGATTTTCCATTATGTTAGGAATGTTCACAATCCTTTGAAATATGACAAATTTGAAAGCAACGTCGACATCTGAAAGTAATAAATTCATAGTGTAATATCTATACCTAGATTGTATCTCCAATTTATAGATTGATTTCTTCTGGTAGATCTTGAAAGGTATCTAGATCTATGAGGATTTGAGCATAAGTAGTATGTACTTGAACAAAGGTCCTATCATCAAATTTTACACATGATCCTAGAGCATCACTTATGGAAAGAAAACACGATCTATTCTAGAGATGAAGTGTGTGTCCTGGAAAATGAACCCAAATAGGGTAAGTATAAAAGGAATCTTGTAAGGGATCAAAAGATGGATATCATGGCTTGAGCATGAGCCCATGCTCACCCAAAACCTAATATTGTTCGAAAACAAAATCTGTATCCTCAAGGGTTTTAAAGACAAAAAAGAAATATGCTTTGGCACAAGGATAAAGCTCAATCTTACCTTTTATTTTTTCTCTCCATCTTTGTGTGATCCAGTCATGTAGCTGAGAGATTTTAGGCCAAAATTTTTTAATCCTAGAGATAAGGCCAATTTGAGTAAGATTTTCCTCCTCCTTTAACACCCTGGGAAACAGATATTCCTCTATCTTTAGTGTTGATAATGTCTGAGAGGGTTTTAGGGATATTCTTTAACTTGTTATAAACTAGCATTGGTGTTGGTTAATGGAATGGTTTTGTTATCATGATCTTCATCAATATAGTTAGCAAAAGGATACAATGTAGAACATAAAGAATTTGGTAATACCTTTTGGTAAAGAGTAATGTGTCAATTTATTGGAATCATAAGTTTCGTTAAAGGTGATGTGTAATTTTTAAAGAAGTGAGAGAGAAAAATCAAAATTTTATCAAAAAAATTAGTCATATACTCTTTATACATAATTGTATGTTATAACAATTCAATGGATTTTGTAGTGCCCACTCCTCTTTGACACTTATTATATTTTATTTTCAATTATTATTGAGTATAAAAATGGATATTGTCATATAATTTTGGTTTAGCATGATGTTAGATGATAAAGATATTTGGAGTATTGATTGCTTGTGATTCATAGAACGATTTATGTGGATTCTTAGAGATATAGAGAGACATTTTATATTGATGATGATGGTTTGTTAGTATATATTTTTACTGACATTTGGAATTTTCATCATTTTGACTATGATTTAGCATTTGAACTAATCTCGTGATCTCGCTAATATCAATGAAATGATAGAATTGAGATATTGAAAATATAAACAAATCATAGCATTGCTTAGTCTATGTGATGATTTTGTTATATGAGGATGTTTATTGATGGATGTGCATATATTTTATATTTTATGTATTTGAAGCGGCGATGAGGCCGAAGGAGGTATTGTGTGATTTTGTAGGTAATTATATCACAACAAAAAAAAGGGGGTTAGGATACCAACCATAGTACAATATTGGATGGATACAATGATGGTCACCATGGAAACTTGTGTAATGTTACTGTTTTTGTTAGTGTTAGTCCATTTTCCTTGGGTGGGGGTCCTTCCCATTTTTTCTATAACCTGGAGTGTTGGGCTCATTGGCTAAAACAGAGTAGTTTTCCATTGGTATTTTAATTAGCTCTGCCATTATGTGATTTCTTTTGTGAAGCCAGTCATGTAATGCAGGCCCTTGATTAGTGTGACTCCTTGCATTAAGTGGATTCATCAGGTTTAATAAGTTAATCTGGGGATGTGATTATTAGTGCTGAATCACAGCACCCTCGAATGGCCTGAGTGTGAAGTGGGGCATACCAGTGTGATTGCACAACATGGGACCATCTCTCAAGCTGTGGGACATTGCAAAACCTGAGATGGACCTCCGGAGAAAGCCAATTCTTGCTTCCTAATCTACCTACCACAAGATACTCTAGTACAAGTATCTTCTAGGTAAGTACAACAAGTTGGGGGACAATTAAGCTGGACATCAAATCCTGAATTTTACATAAGAAAAACAAAACATCAAATTTAGTCTTATGCGGACTTAAACCATGCCAGAAAGTAAAAAATATGTCATAAAAATGGTACCATCATGTAGGGGATACTGTTAGCTTTGTATAAATATTGATTTTAAAGTGAATAGAATAGGATATATATCTTTTTATAATTTTTTACTAATAGTGGGTCTTTAAGACACTTTTTCCCATGAATATTTATGTCTACGTTTAAGACTGCAAATTATGTTTCACATGTGCAGAATGTGATAAAAATTATAGCATCCCAGCCGTGGTGAAATCATATATCATGTTCAAAAAAAAATTATTTGATTTCAATATTTTTTGATGAAGTTATGGCGGGCAAACGGAAAGTGCTTTGTTTTCTTTATGTTTTCAGACCACTTTCACGGATATTAAAATCATAAAAAGTAAAATATTTCCCAAAAAAAATACAAAATAAAATCTATCCCAAGATAGATAGTGACATCTAACTTCTCACATAGAGGAAAAATATATATATCAATTTTTGATCATCCAAATTGCGGGCAGAACGAACTACAATCTTATAGTCATTTTAAAAAAAAAATACAAAGTCATTGAATTTTGAGTGTTTAATATAGCTAAAATTGTGCATTTTAAAAAAAATTAGTAGTTTAGAAACTAGATTCTGAATCCTCTGATTCATATTCGTATAAGTTTTTCTAATTTTGAGTGTATGCATTGCTAATAATCCCTACAAGTTGATAATATGTTGTTATTTGCAATATGACGTCTCACTTATGACTCACTTTTCTGGTGTATCACCAACTTGCTGAACTTACCCATCTAACTAACCTAGAACCATTCCAAGGGGATAGGGAGAGGAGAGAGGGTGAAAGAGCCTACACTAAGTGGTGATACACCAGAAAAGGAAGTGGATGATCACAGACCTTACTACCTAAAGTGGAAAGAGGTGAGTAGAGGAGAGGGTGGACATAATGCACCATGGTCTGAAGATAGATTTCACATAGAACACCACTTCAAAACCCATTAAACACAGCTCGCAGGACCTGCAAGAAACATCATAATATGAACATGATACCCTGCAACAATGAGAGGTAAGAAGAGACAACAAAATAAGCCAAGGATGGACAGATGCATCATGAAATAGATTCTATTTCTCCAAAATGTTACACGGTACATTGTCAGTGGGAAAGAGGAAAGAAATTCCATTCTAGAGCCATGAGAGGAGGCTTAGACCCCACATTCTACCCTAAGGAAGAAAGAGAGAGGGGGGGCAAGAGAGAAAACAATGACAAACCCTTCGAATATGCCCCTCCTTTCCAATATATAGGAATAATAAGAGAGAGAGGAGGGAAAAATTTAAATCCTACTCAACCACCTTCGCTACGCATTAAATCCTGCTCTGAAAGCTCAACCACCACTCCTTAATGCCCACTCTATATCTTCTCACAATCTGTCAAGTCCGCCTCTATTACTTGTTCGGAACATTGAAGGAGGAACAACGGTGAATCAGATCAAATATGATCTAGTTGTTGGAGAAACGGATTATGTATTAATGGCCTCGGAGACGTTTTCATATTTTTCACCCACAAAATACTACTAAAGGTAATATTTTATATATCCATGGCATAGACGGTGTCGAGAGATTTTCAAAAAGTATTCTCCCGCCCAAATAAGAGTTTCCAGTCAAAAGATTGGCTATTTGAATATTTGGGTGGCAGGTGTGTAATATTTCAAAAGCCTATCCATACCGGGTCCATGTGGTAGCCTCACGCTTCTTGGAGATTCATTCCCTTCCTTACACTCCTTAAATTGCATCGGATTGACACGTGGTGGCTTCCGCAGGCTCCTCGGTGTCCCTTTGTATTTTTCCTAAGTCCTTTTCTTGGCAGAGCCAAAAGTTTGACCTTGGACATGACACAGCTTGGCGCTCATTTGAAAACAACCCCTAGATTTTACCTTTGAAGTTACGTGGTCAAACACATGCAGATGCCTCTTCTTGCTTTTGGAATTTTCAACGGTTGACTGTACCTCTTCAGACTCTGGGACATGTGGCAGGTTGGCACTCATTTGAAAACTTGTCCCAAATTTTACTTTGTGTAAAAGCGCCATGTTGACACGTGGCTTGTTCCACAATCCTACTTCTTCTTTGACTATTTAACCACGACTCTGTCCCTTTTTGGACTTTGGGACACGTGGAAGGCCTGCGCTCATTTGAAAACATGCTCAGGATTTTACCTTTGAAGGAGTATCGTTAAGACACGTTGCGCCTTCCACCTGCACTCTATACTTATTCATTTTGGGCCCACTCTCCTTTTTTACCTCTGTTGACCATTTGATACATGGAGGGCTAGCACAAATTTGAGTCTCTACCTTGGGCTCCCATCTTGGAATTGTGCAGAGCTGACACTTGGCACCTCGTGGTGAGTCGAATAATTTTCAATGGCTGGTGTAACTTTTGGGGCTCTAGACATGTGGAGGCTTGGTACTTGTTTGAGCCTACCCCTTCAAATTTAACATTTGAAGGTGTGTCGTTTGGAGACTTGGAAGCTTTTGATGTCTCCTTCATACTTAGTCGATTTCAGGGCTCTTTCTGAGTCATTTGTAGAGCCCGAAGACTTCAAACCTTCACCGTTTCTTTTGCTTTGAGCCTCTTGTTCCTTTGACACTACTCCACCTCCTTCCCTGACCCTGCTATTCCATTTTAAAGCCCACCTACAATGTTTTTTCTGTATTTGAAGTATGGATTCATTAGATAGAGTTGTTTCTTGAATTTCTTCGTGCACGAGATCATTTGATCTTTCATAGGCCCTGCCACTCCATTGTAGAGTCCCTCTATTGCCTGGTTATAGGATTTGAATTTGATTTCTATGGTTTCTTCTATTCGGGGTCGTGGTTGATCATATTTTACTCAGGGGGAAAATTAAGATAACAATTTGGTGACTCGTAGGGGCATTTACTTCTTAGATGAAGGGGCCAATAGCCTTGAAGCATCCATTTGGTGTGGAGTCACAATTAATGGCTTGGTACTAACCCTTCTTTCAAAATGGACTCTTTGATTGCCTGCTTTTCACTTTTTACTTACTCTGAGCTTGCTTGTGCGTCCGCACTCTCAATTTTTATAAGAAATCTTGAAACTAGGCTTCTGAGAGTAGAAAATTGTATTGACTTGGGGATTTCATCTGCCCCTAAATGGACTGTCTTTAAAATTTTCTTTAGTTGCTCTACATTTGTTTTATTTTGAAATTTACAATTGTTACAAGCACCTATGAGTCTTCTGTCATGAATAGTGAAGGGTCTGGCCTCAGTAGCTCTGGAGTAATATGAAAAAAACTTATGTATAAAGACAAAATCATACATGCCTCATATGAGACATGTAGAGTGTGCACAAGTAATTCTTCTACTGAAAACAAAGTCTACTCCTACCGCTACACTCAATAGAGAGAAAGAAAAGCTTAAACAAATACTGCAACTGGCAGGGAGAAGTAGCTTCCCTTTCTCGAGAGGGGCAACCATGCAAATGATTTGACACTAAATATGGCTTCCTGTATGAGTGAAAAACTTACTTTAAGTCAATCCTCCACCCATATCAGCAAGGTATTAACATTAATGGAAAATACCTCCTCAAGCTAATTTGCATTGGATTCCTAGAGGTGTTGATGGTGACCCTTGGTGCTTTGATACTCATCCTCATGCCCTGAAGTAGGCATGACTAGTTTTGACTTCTCCCTTGGCTCCAATGAAGCCAAGTATCTGATTGGGCAAGGTCTAGTCCTTTGAATTTTCCCATGGTTCTGAACTTTAACTCTAATAATGGAGCCTTCTTCCTAATGCTCATGGATGGATGGTGTGGGAGGAATGATAGCCTCATACTCTTTCTCTTCCTCTATAGGAAGGTGTGACTTTTGGAAGATCAAAATCTCCAACTTTGATTCTGGACGCATGTTGCAAACTGTAGGTTGTGCTTGCATGTTGTCTTCTATGGCAGCAGGTTCTTGTGATTGAAGAATGAATGACGGGGGAGAAAATATTACAATTTTAACTGGCTCCTTCTTATCAAAACATTATTTTGAGTTTGATAGGAAATAAAACTCTTTACTGTCCTGCTGTAACAAGGTCTCTCCCTTTTGGATGTTGATCTTAAAATCTTCATTATTTTCACCATATGAAGCCTCATCTTCAAACATGAAGCTAGTGAGTTCAGGATCTTTTAAAAAATTAGAATTTTGGAGAGGTTGAAAGGGAGAGGGATCTGTAATTTCTTGTGCAACCAAATCATGATTCAGTGCCTCTGAATCTATCTTGGTCACCTCCATATGCTCCTCTTTAACTAGACTTGGAGTTGGCTATTCTTCTTCCTTCTCTTGTGAAGAACATGGAAGACTCATATCTTCCAACCTTGGTCTCGGAGATTTGTTATGAAGTGCAGGTTGCTGTCCTTTAATGTCCTCCATCATGGAAGCAGGCTTAAATGCTTGGAAGATGGATAAAAGAGCATCAAATGATGTGATATCCTTAGGATCCTCTTCACCAAAGTAATCTTCCAAGTATGACAACAGTATTCCTCCTTGTTGTCCTAATGCAAGTGCTCTACCTCCTCCATGGTGTCCTCCTGATCTAAAAATTACTCACCATAGTTCCCCTCTTCCTTAAACATGAAGTATGAAATTTCAAACTCTTCTTCAACATTAGAGCTTGAAGGGGATAGAGTGGGAGGAAGAACTGAAGGTTCTTTTGTATCCTTCTCTACACTTCGAGCCTCTGAAACTATATGGTCCTCCTTCATCATGGAATTACCAATCAAATCAAGCCCTTGAAATGAAAGCAAAAGGATTTTCAATGATGCTTTGTTTATTGAGTGGCTTCAACACTAATTTGATTTCTCCCATCTCCTTTGAAATAGGGTTTAAAACTCCTCTTCTTCAATGGGACTTGGAGATGATTTTTCTTTCTCCTCAACTGGTTGTGCAACTTGGATCAGATTAGCATCCTCTTCAGAAAAAGTTCCATTAGGGATACGGTACCCCTTCAAATAAAAGTAGGTTTTTGATCTTCTTCCTTTTGTTTTTTTTCCTTATCTGCTACAAACTCAGCCTCAACCACCACTGGATCTTCAACATTGACCATTCCTCTATTAGGAAGTATCTTGTCCATCAAGGGGATCTTTGTAAACTCCAAATTTAGCATCCCAAGAACTCTTCTAGATTGTATATCGTTTCTTCTCTATCAGAGTTGGGCTCCACTTCTTGTTGTTTTCCTTGACTGGATGTCTTGATTCTCTTCCCCTGTAACATGGAATTGGGAAAGTAAGAGGAGTGGGGGCTTAATAAACAGGTTGGGGTACAACTAGATTTGCTAATTTTTTGTGGTGGGGAGGGAGGTGGAACTTCTTATTTCTTTGGAGGGAAGGACTGCTTGGGAAAGAAAATGGGAGAAAAATTTAAATGGGGTGTGAAGATCTCCAGATGGAGAAAGTTGGTGAAATCAACACTTGGGGCAACAACTGATGGGATTGACTCTTGATCATGCTGAAATGATAAACTGAATAGTTCCCTTGAGAAAGAGAAAATGAAGGATAGGGAGTTGGTGATTGACATACCCATTGACAAGGTTGTCTCACACTTGTGAGAAATAAGCCTTAATGTCATCAATCCACTGTGTAAGTTGAAGCATCACTGGAAACGAAATCAACCATGAAGTCAAGCTTCTCTTGAGGGTTGTAATGTCTTGGAAAAGGAAGTGCACAGGAGAGCATGCCTTGCAACAAATATTGAATGTCTTCATTTGTGTAACCATATGGCCCTTTACTGAACCATGTCAGCCTCCATTTTTAGAATCTTCTCCAAAAAACCAGCATTCTCCACATCATTGTCACCATTGTATGTGTCCCCAATTTGTTCTTAATAAGATCGAGTCTGTTGTGATGGCCAAAGTGTTTTTCACCATGCTCATATGGGTAAGCATAATGGTCTTGGATCTGATTATAATGCTGATTTCGAGGATTTGGGAAATGCATTAGAGGTGAACTGCATTGCTGCGACGGGCATGAAGAACTAAGTGTGAGTTCCATGAAGGGAATGAAGCACATGATTGCACAACTTCATGGAATGGGAGAAAATGAAAGAGATGGAAGAAGAAAATGGATGAAAATGAGTGGAAATGGATGTGAAACAGGTCTACATCTCAGAGAGGAGCGAGCATTGTTATTAACCAGATGGAGTCTCCAGATGTTCTTTGAATGTGCCTCTAAAGGTTGAATTCCACCAACAACACATCAACTTGATGAAATAAAGTGAAGACTTGGAGATGATTGTTCAACTGGTTGTCCCATCGAGTCGTGCAAAAAATTGTTAGTGCAGAATCATAACACCCACTGAATGGCCCAAGTGTGTGAGTGGGGCATTCAGGTGTGATTGCAGAACATGGGACCATCTCTCAAACTATGGTACATTGGGGTTGAAAAAAAAGATGGAGAAGTTAAATCTTGAGATGGACCTCTGGAGAAAGACAGTTCTTGCTTCCAATAATCTACCTGCCATTAGCTACTCTAGTGCAGGTAGAATCTATTCTAACCTAATCTAACCCCTGTTCCAAGGGGACAAGGAGAAAGAGAGAGAGGGAAATGAAAGAGCCTACTCTAAGCGTGATACACCAGAAATGGAAGTGAATGAATCACAGATTTGACTACCTGAAGTAGAGAGAGGTGAGTAGAGGAGAGGGTGGAAATAATGCATCATTACGGTCAAGAGATAGATTTCACACAGAACACCACTTCAAAACCCATTAAGCGATGACACAACTCCCAAGAACATGCAACAAACATTAGAATATGCACAATATACCCTACAATGACAAGAGGTACGAAGAGACAATAAAATAAGCCAAGGATGGAAAGATGCATCACAAAACAGATTCTATTTCTCCAAAATGTTACCAGGTACATAGTCAATGGGAAAGAGGCAAGAAACGCCATTATAGATCCATGGAAGGAGGCTTAGACTCTGCATTCTACCCTAAGGAAGAAAGAGAGAGGGGGGCAGGAGAGAAAACAGTGACCAACCCTTTGAATATACCCCTCCTTTACAATATATATTAAGAATAACAAAGACAGGAGGAAACAAATCGAATCCTACTCAACCACCTTTGCAATGCATTAAATCCTTCTCTAAAAGCTCAACCACTACCCCGTAATGCCCGCTCTGGATCTTTGCATAATCTATCAACTCTTCCTTGATTACTTATTTAGCACGTTGAAGGAGGAAGAATGGTGGATCAGATCAAATCCTATCTGGCTGTTGGAGAAATGGATTCTGTATTAATGGTCTGGGAGACATTTTATTATCTGTTACCCAAAAAACCCTACTAAAGATAATATTTTATGTTTCCACGGCATATAGGGTGTTGAGACGTTTCCAAAAAGTCTTCTCCTACCCAAATCTGATTTTCTAGTCAAAAAATATGGTCATTTGAATATTTGGGTCACAGATTAAAAAGTCTATCCATATCAGCTCCATGTGGAAGCCTCATGCTTCTTGGAGATTAAGCCCCTACCTTGCACTCCTAAAATTGCACCAGATTAACACGTGGTGGCTTCCGCAGGATCCACATTGTCCCTTTGTATTTTTCCTAAGTCCTTTGCTTGGAGGAGCCAAAAGTCTTACCCTGGACACATGGCATCTTGACACTCGTTTGAAAACAACCCCTAGATTTTACCTTTGAAGTTACGCAGTTGAAATACGTGGAGGCCCCCTGCTTGCTTTTGGACTTTTCAATGGCTAACTGCACCTCTTCGAACTCTAGGACACATGGCGGGTTGGTGCTCATTTGAAATCCTGTCCCAAATTTTACTTTTTGAAAGAGTTTCATGTTAACACCTGGATCCTTCGACTGGCCTACTTCTTCTTTGACTATTCAACCCCAACTATGTCCCTTTTTGGAATCTGGGACACGTGGAAGGCCTGCGCTCATTTGCAACCCTACTCAGGATTTTAACTTTGAAGGAGCTCCGTTAAGACATGTGGTGCCTTGTGTCTGCACTCTATACTTTTTTGTTTTGGGACCACTCTCCTTTTTGACCTCTATTGACCATTTTCTACGTGGAGGGATTTCTCAAGTTTGAGTCTCCGCCTTGGGCTCCCTTCTTGGAATTGCGCGGAGCTGACACTTGGCATCTTCCGCTGAGTCAAATACTTTTCAATGGCTGGTGCAAATTTTAGGGCTTTAGATGTGTGGAGGCTTGGCACTTGTTTGAGCCTACCCCTTTGGATTTAACCTTTGGAGGTGCACCATTTGGACACTTGGAAGCTTCGGTTGTATCCTCCATACTTAGTCAATTTCGGGGCTCATTCTGAATCATTTGTAGATCCCGAAGACTTTAAACCTTCATCGTTTCTTTTCCTTTGAGCCTCTAGTTCCTTTGACATTGCTCAGCCTCCTTCCCCGACCCTACAATTCCATTTTAGAGCCGACCTACAACATGTTTGTTAGATTTGAAGCACAGGTTCATTTGATGGATCCGTTTCTTGAATTTCTTCTTGCACGGGGTCATTTGATCTTTTGCAGGCCCTACCACTCCATTGTAGATTCCTTCTATTGCCTGATTGTAGGATTTGAACGTGATTTCTTTGGTTTCTTCTGTGCGGGGTCATGGTTGATCCAATTTTACCCTAGGGAAAAATTGGGATAAAAGATTCAAATTGAGAAATTTATTAGAGTACTTGGTCCTTTGGATCTTTTGATTTAAGTTTAGTGGATTTGACTTTGAGTGTTATGCACTCTGCCTTGATTTGGGAAATTCAGATTTGGGCTTAAGGGCCATTTTTAAAGGATTGTGAGACAAGTTAAGCTTATCTCACACAACTGAATTTCATCTACAAACTATACCTATGGTTTGGGGGGGTCAAAAATAAACCCCATTATGTGAATTGTAAGGTAAAAATGTGATATTTATTGCACCTTCTTACATGCATTTTAAATTATATCATTTTGAGGTGTGGGTATGCGTTTGTGTGTGTAAGAGGCTTGTCATTTTTCTCAACTACAAATTTATTGTGCATTGGGGTTGAGGTTTCACTTTTGTGTGGAGTTGAGGATAAGTAATGTGGTATCCTGCATGGAACCACCCCACCCTCATCTTCTCTTTTTCTATATATGCAAGTTTATTTTTTGGTTAGGGGGTTACTTAATTTTATTGTGCACTTGTATATTTTGAGTTAGAGAGTTTTTTGAGTGCTTTTTGAAGACTTGAAGCTTGTTGGAGCTAGATTGAGCTTGAAGGAACTTAGAGTGTGATTATTTGATCATGTTCTTACTATGGAAAGGTAGGAACTACACCTTTCTTTTAATTTTTTTATATGTGTGTATTGCACGCAAGTGAATGGTTTGTGTGCTTGTTGGGATAATGGGGAGAATGCCTATGTGTGGTGTAGGAGAAGGTTGTGCATATTTTATTTTGGAGGGAGGCATAAGATTTTTGTTTCATGTTTTTGGAGGGACTTCGGTTGAGTGCCCTACCTTTTGGATAAGAAAAAATTGGTTGCTTTTCTTATATGGTTCATTTAAGGGAAACATAAGAGATTTTAGGGAGGCATAAGAGAATGTGGGAGGCATAAGATGATCTTGGGGGAGGCATAAGAGTTATGTAGGGGTTTTGAGATGTGTTTGAGAGGGTTTGAAATGGGCACCTAATCCCATTGGGAGGCATAAGTGATCTCCCCATAGTTCCTTGCTCCATTGGCTTTGAGTTTTCAAGCCTTGTGTATTTTGATAGTTGTATTCTTGTGATTGTTATATTTTTCTTGAATATGTGTTAAATGGTTATGAAAATGTGTATTTTGATGTGGAATCATTGTCTTAGTTTTCATGGGTTTTATCCATTTCTTATTGCACTTTGGTTGGTGATCAAGGGCCAATGAGGAAGATAGCTTCTTCTCCTCATTAGATTATTGGTTGGGGGGGAGAGTGTTGTCTGCCCCTCTTTATTTGTTGTTTTTCTTGAAGTAAAGAAAATTAGGGACCTCTTGTTGAAGATTTGGAACTTTGATCATTTGTTGAAGTCAAAAAATAAATCCTTTATTGTAAAAAAAAATCACGTAGTTCCGACTTAAGGTGGAATGCTAGTAATCTTGTATTTTAAATAAGGTTGTAATGTATAGTTTATTTTTCAAGGTCTAATGTATTGTTGTAAAGAAAATTGCTTCACAATGTACTTGTAGGAGTTTAAGATTGTAAGAAATGGAAGCTAAAAATTCACTTAAATTTAATATAGTTACTTAGTGCTTTCTTTGAAAAAATTGTGGTTGAAAGCTCATTGTTTACTTGCAGGAGTTTACAAAAGAAAACAATGTACAAGAATAGATTGAATTTCATCCGGATCTTGAAAGTAATTCTCTATTGGAATAGTTTCTTGAAGTTTTATTACATCGCTTAAAAGAAAATCTATGCATCCATTTAGTCCCTTAAGTCATTCATGTATTAATAGGAAATGACTATAGGCATAAATTTAATATAGTTACTTGTGCTTTCTGTTGAAAAGATTGATCAAATATGCTAAATGATTTCATGAACAAGTTGCCAATGTATGAAAAGTGCCGGTCCTATTTAGGATGCACTTGTGTAATTTTTACAGTGACACAAATTTACCTTGTTGACTACAAAATGCCATAAGGAAGGAAAAATCAACAACACATATATGTACATAATTCATTGACTCACATAGAGACATGAAAACAAAATAGTGGAAAATACTAAAACAATGACTACTTACAACAAATAGATTTAATTGAATTTTAGTATTCCTTCATTTGATGTGATTGAAAGAACTCAATTTTATAACATGGAATTGTGGGACTATTCTTGTAGTTATTAAGCCACAACATACTCTTAGGATAAGCTAACTATTATAAATTTCCAAACCATAGAAAATGCTAAAATAAAAGCCTACTTTTACACTATGAAAAGGAGGGTTAAGTCAAATTCAATGAGGTAAAGTACACTAGAAGAGGTGATTTCACCATAATCTATTAACATTTGAAAGAACATAATAAAAGACTTATAGGATTAAAAGGGGCAAGTTTCCGAATTTAAGGGGAAGATAATCCAGCTAAGGTTAAACTATTACAAGATAAGAAAAAGTCTGATGAAAACAATTTTGGCAGAGCTTTGCTACCCAAAAATTATCATATGGTTCTTTTTACAATGAGCCCAACACTCCAATTTGTTTTCAAGGAGAACAAGACTTGGAAATCCACCCTTCAACCACCTGCATTAAATTGAGTGGCGCTCTCCATGTGAGAAAGAATGATGACCATGCCTCTTAATTGCACTCATCTTGTGTAACGCCCAATCAATTTTTCATTTTACACACACAAATACATTTTGTTGAGTAAAATACCAGTGCGAGGCAATAATTTTTTTTTAGCTTTGACAATGAGCATTGACTGGACACCGAATATGTTTCTTATTTAAATATCTATCATTAAAAATTCATAGGGAGCACACATCCATTTCTGTGGCACTACCCAGGACCCGTTTCTTCTATTCCAGGGCTCCAAGTATGGCCGTTTGAAGGAAAACTTTTGTCCTGGTCTGATCTTCGGCCTTCTTTTGCTGAATTCATTGTCACCCCGCGAATTCTATCGTCCCACACATAACAACATGTACATAAGTCATTGACTCACATAGAGACATGAAAACAAAATAGACATGTCGATGTCCACACTTTTCCCAATCCCGAGGTTTGCAATGAATACTAGTAATGACCCAACCATGAGAAAAGGTCTCAACCATTTTATTTGGGTTACATGATTGGCAAAGCCACAACACATCATTTCTTTAATTGCATTTTAGTTATGATCAACATTCCATGAACATTATTGTGCAAGGAAAAACATTTTATGGTGCTTTCCTTTTTTCATCTACAAAAGCTTAAGTTCATTCCACATTTAATTTACTGTTCGACCATTTTAAGTTGGCTTTTTATCCTTCACAAAAATTTCCATAACTTACATACTTATTTGGAATAATTCAAATTACATATTATAAAGTACTTAATTATCTTGTTCTTATGTTAAGAATATGCTTCTCAAATGTTTATTCAATGTCTACATTTTACGCTTGTAACTCAAGTGAATCTAACGTGATGTCCAGAAAGCAATATTAGGATTTAAGGAGGATAGTTTAGATTCAAGATACCTTTTCCCCATCAACATTCTTCGATCATGGTATCTTTATTTCCCGATTCAACATTCCCACAATAGGAATCACATTTAAATTTTATGGATATATCTTTTGTTTTATTTTCTCGAATTTTGATCTCACCAAGGGGAAACTCATATCCTTTGAAACACATGAACATGTTTAATTGAGTTATAAGGACTCCAAGAGTGACATTATTCCCAACCTCAAATCTTTTTTTTTTCTCTTATATGATTTAATTTTACATCGCATTATAGTCTCACTATTACCATCGCTTTATAAACAAAAGTGTCATGAAAGTACTTGTCATGACATATATAAGAAGTACATTCTTGGAAGCATCATAAACTACACATGAACCACAAGTAATTTGTGTTCAAGGTAAGATCCCATGTTTCTACGTTTCACGATTCCGCATGTGAAATTTCATTTATTTTTAATGTCATAAAAGGTAAACAAGGGATTACGGGAAACGATATTTCATTTTCCTAGATTCTCTAAAGTCAACATCTTTCAAATAAATTTTCTTTTCAAAGAGTTAATTATAATTTTCTACCCATAAGTTCACCTCCTAATCACTAAGGTTTAGTTAAATTTCAAATTTTCACTTAGGGATTTACGCCCTATTATAGATTAGATTAGGGTTAAAAAACATATTTTCCCTATAAACCCTTCATAAGAGATCAAGGCACTTGTATTGTCACTAGCCAAAGATAAGACATTTAACTGAGAGGGACTAAAGAGTTCGCTAACAAGAGTGCAAGTTCATAGAACAAATATATCATGATATCCATTTATGTCATCTGAATCCAACAGAGATTTCATTCGAATGATGAAGTTAATTTCTAGATCTAACTTCATAAGATTTAGAAACCCACTAGGGTCCTAAGGAAGTAATAGCTCTACTTACTCCATATGAAGTTTGTCCAGGTCATTCCTAACTCTCGGGTTCACGACAATAAGACCTTGCTAAGCATACTGACCATAAGAGTAACACTAATTAGGGTTCTTATTTACCTAAGCTAGGAGGTTCCATCAAGCACAAAACTTTAAGTTCATTTTACGGTTTTTAATTTCTTTTGGGCTAACAAAGATCACACATGAAGACATGTTATGCATGAATCTTAAACTAGGGTCGAGTGTTTTGATTAAATCTCTTTATTACATTTACAAGGTAAGAATACAACCCTATAATTAATTAATCATTTATTGAACATTGAAAAAACACTACAATATATTAACTTCAAATTCATTTACGGTATATATAATACCATTTTCCATACACAACTATGAATCAAATTGAACCTATGATTAAATGCACATTTCCTAAGATATCCCTAAAACTAGCATCTCATACATATTAGAAAATTTCAAATATAACCTTTCTGTAACAAGAGACTACATTATACATTTATTCATTTTACAATGTCCTATATAAATTACAATAATAAATAAGGAATTACACATCACCATTTTTCCATCTTTCTTACATCCTGCAAAACCATGTGAGCATGAAATAAGTGATAAATCGCTAGCATGGAATCCACCCTAATCTAACATAATTAACATTTTTCATTTTACCATTCACATATAATAATAATTACAATTTGCAATCAAAAGAAAAGGTTTAGAAACATGTATTCATTACATTTCATTTTGTAATCCAAGGAGAGAGAGAAGGAGAAAGGAAAGAGAGGGAAACACAATTTTGTCAAAAGTTCTATTTCACACAAGAAGTTACACTATGGAGTTTTCAAATAGTTATTTACATGTGTCAAAAATTTCCATGGTGGTTTAGCAACGCTGACAAGGGTCCTACAACTATTTTTTTTTACACATTTTCTTGCTAGCTACAAAAACGTTCAAATCAAGATCAGAGGCTAAGAATCCAATTTCAAATGTTGCCTTCCGATGAGCAAACACACAATGATTAAATTTATATGTGTCCACTTATATACCAAGAGTTCATAGGAACAGACAAAATTTGGAACTAGTGAACGATTTACTATTGGCGGCTAGTTTTCTGGGGCCATCGGTCGTAATTGGCCTAGTTGCAAATAATTAAAACTTATCTCAAGGGATCAGAAAACCACGTCCAAAAATGACGATTGATGGATGAATGCGTAATGAGGAACTTCCAACAAGTTCCCCTATATAAGCATAGAATTCATCAGAGTTGACGAGACTGAGAACTAGAAAACAATTTTCAAACGGTGAAAAGTTTTCTTGAGTGACAAGTCATAATTGGTCCAGTTTGACCTCGTCAACTATGACCATAGGCCTACAAAATGGCTTTTCCAAACTATTAGGAAAAGTGTTTTCCCTCAAACTGAAAATACCGGGCAATTGTCTAGTAAAAATACTAGAGGTTTGTGAAGATGGATAAGCATTTTATTGTCCAGAATTCAAATGGAAATTCAAAACAAAATCCAACTTTATAGTTTTAGTATCCTCTTACAACTACAAAACTGTGTAACATTGATCCCAATCAGGCATCAAAAGGATCACAAATGTTCATTTGGGTTCAAACCAAAGGTTAAGGTGTCTCCTCACATAACAAGGTACACGAATGAAGCTTAACATCCCATTTTCAGAGTTACGAAGGGTACTTAATGAGTCTCCAAACAATGCAAAATTATCTATTTAAACAGGGAGATGGTGAACATTTTTACTGGGAAGTCAATTTCATCTTGTCGATAAAACAATATTGTAGTGATTTAGTTGGGCAGGAAGTTTTCTAAATCACCTCAAAATGAGGGTTGAGGTTCATGGTTTAATACAAAAGGGTTATTTTGATTTCGTGAGTTACGATATGACATTTTATTATTTTGCAACAAGTTAATATAAAACAATTAAATGTATTATAATCCTAATATTATAAAATTATATTAAGTTGCAAATGAAAAACTAAAGTATGAGAGTTATGAAAGATAAAGAGATTTGAACCATGCTTAGAGAAACGAAGTTGACCAAAACTAAGGGATTCAATTCTACATCTTAATTAGGCATTTTGTCAAACGATTCACATGTAACAAAAACCCAAACTCCATGACGGTGACCATGTGTTTTAATGCTACTGTCTGCACTAGTAATCTGCATCTCCAGTGATTCAGGAAGTTGTAAATGAGACTTCTTAAAATTTGATGACAAAAAGATCGACTCGTTGTTTGTTGTCAACAGTGTAATATGTCACCCATATGCACTCCAATCAGCTATTGTAACTTTCTCTTTATGTGTTGAAAAGAAGATCCAACTTCTCTGCAAGTTAGTGTGCTTTCTTGGGAAAGTGTTAAATGAGTGTTTTCTTTAGATATGCACCAAATAAACTCCATTATAAACTTATCTTCATAAACCAATGTCGACAGAAATGACTTGAACTCGACCTTGTGTACTAAATCAGGAATGCAAAAAAAAAATTGTTCCCCCAACACAGGCAAAAATCACTTGACAATGTCAGAATGGAAACGCCACCAAGCGCCACGTCCACCATGCTCACATCCTGAACTATCAATGCTTTTAGTGGATTTTCTTTCAAATCCTCCACCACACGTAAAAGCTCTACAATCTTAGCAACATCGAATCCTCGGGTATGAGCGACAAAGGCTAAGCTAAAATGATTGGATATAGCATCGGCCTGCAATGGAGCGGATTCATATACATCTACTAGAGCATTTACAGCTACAACATCTGACAAAACCCCTCTATATTTTATGCTTTGTTTGATGCCCACGCAAGTTCCAGAGCTTGTGTTTGACACAGGCTAGGCATACGCTAGTAAATGTGAACAAATCCATTTGGAGACCTGTTAGTAGCAATGGAGAAATGGAGTGGTTTTCGAGTGAGTAAACCTAATCCTTCTTTGCGCTGCACTATCCCAATACTTCTAAATTTTACAACATCTCTAGGTGCTTCTGCGTGTCCCAAAGAGTAAATTTCTTCTATTATTTTCCAATGATAATGATGGGTTTGACTGCACATCTTAGGGATCACATGTGATCTGTCAAGTTGGCCATGTGTTTGCACATGGCAAGGTTACTCCACTCACCAACTTCATCACCAACCCCACCAGTCACAGTTCACCCCATATCCCACGCAATTAAGGATTTATTTATTATTATTTAATCTTATTTTTATTTATTTTTCCTTTGGGTTTTACTCTGGGAACTACAACTTGATCAAAGAAGCAGTCTCTAAACCCCCACCTAGGAAGGGAAGTGGTTTCTGAATCGTCACCGTGGAAGGGCGGTAGTCACAGAACTATTGACATGTTCAAGGTGGCAATTTCATCACTTTTGGCAGAAAAGGAAAATCCGCGACTGTGAAAATTTTAAGTTAATTTAATTTAAATCTAATCTTATAAAAAATAAAAAGGAAACCACCAGAAAACCATATGGGAACAAACTCTTTTTCTAAGCATGTCAATCCTTCAATGGGACATTTAAGTGTATTTAATCTCATAGATTCAATGGTAATGGTGTTTTGCCCAAATAAAGAACTCAAAAATAAAAATAAATAAATAACTACTCCAAATTAGGGTGGAATCTCTCCAATCAACAAATAGAAGGCATTACAATAACAAATCCATGAATAAACTAAACTAAGTTAGATCCAAATGAATCCCTTCATGCTTTCACTTCTTGCTTTCATGGCTTCCACTCCTTGAACCTGCAAAACAAAGAAAAGAAAAGAGACGAAAAGAAGAGGCGCGAGGGCAATGGAAAAAGGTATAAATGGAATGTCATAAGGATGATTAGGGTTAGTTTGGAACTTTATGATATAGTTGTCTTAATGGATTTAATCCAAAGGTTAATAATCAACCCTGAAATTATTCGGTGAGAATATATATCATGGGATTTTAAATAATTTAAATGTATGTGAAAATGAGGGAATGGGGCCACTTAGTACCTTAGTATGTGAAGTTAATAATGACACTCTCCTAATGTGTTTTAGTAAATGATTTAATGGACATTAAAGCTATTAATTTAAGGGTACTAACATAACGTAACTAAGGATAAGGGTTTAAGAAATGTGGGTTTGAATGTTAATTTGAGAGGGGGAAAACTATTTAACCAAGTAAAAGAATTAATGGACACATTTCTAGAGGATTGTAATTGAAGTTGACTTTAAAAGTTGGTTAAGAACATTTAATTATTAATCTATACCCGATCCATTCAATGTAATGTAGCAGATTGCTGGTAGGAGTTAATTAAACGTATTATAGGGTTTGACACCCTTGCAATATTTTAAAACAAAATAAAATAATTTGCAACTTTCTAGAACATCCAAATTGTAAATGTTATAGATTTTAAGTAGTTTAATAAATCTCAATCATACATTCATTAAATTGATAAAATATTTATATGAATTGTTCTATTTGCAACGCCATGAGTTTTCTTAATCACAAAAATGTCGTGTAATGATATAATAATTCTTAATATAAAACTTCACACTTATTTGCTTTTCTTCACTTAGTCGTAAAGCACGTGCCTTCTAAGTTAATTAAACATATTAATGTAGGGTTTGACACCCTTGCAATATTTTAAAACAAAATAAAATAATTCATAACTTTCTAGATAATTATTCAAGCTCTCAATGTGGTTTTAGAACATTTTGCAAATTGTGGACGTTATAGATTTTAAGTAGTTTATCGGTGTATAAATCCCAGTCAACCATACATTCATTAAATTGATAAAATATGAAAACTGAATTGTTATATTTGCATACGCCATGAGTTTTCTTAATCACAAAAATATCATGTAATGATATAATAATTCTTAATATAAAAGTTCACAATTATTTGGAAAGCTATGTTTTCTTCACTTAGTCGCAATGCACGTGCCTTCTAAAGTACCTTTTCTCTCCTCTTCATAATACGTTAGTTTACGTAGACTTAAATTTTTTTTTCCATTTTTTTTCCAATACAGACTTTAATACCGGATAGACGTCACCATTACACTTTTCAAGCGCGCTAATTGCTAATTTACATAGTTGTATTTCAATTTAAACATAACATTACATAAAATGGTTGTGGAAATTTGAATAGTATGTAAGTGAGGGAGTTATGTCCATAAACAACCTCGCATTGACTTCCACTCTCAAATGTCGGTAGTGTGGATTTATTTTGCTAATAAGCGATGATATTCTATGTAAAGTTGACAAAACACGGTTGTCCCCGACATATTTGGAATCATTGAGCATCTTTGCATTCTCTCGAGGAGAACGCACCAGTCCTCTATAATAAGACAAGGCCATGGGACTAACTGTTACTGTATGTGGGCATTCTCAAGTCTCAACTGCGTCAAGATATGTTTTCTTATTTGGACGACCAGCGATTGTTCAAATCACTAAGCATTCTTATACATCGTGGAGAAGTAGAAGGAACTATTCCTATGTAAGAAGACAGACAATAATTGTTGTTGTACGTATTCAATGATGAAAACAGAGGTAGAATACATTGTCCCAATGCTATATATAATTGAAGACTACTTTAAGCTATATAAATTTATAAATTGAAGCTTTTCCCAAGTGCAGGGACCTTGTGTATTGGGAAAGCTCTTCGGATGATGGCCAATTCCTATTCCTGTGTTCAGGTGCACACAAAAAATTTGCAAAGGATTCACTGAAAAACCTAACCTAACTTGCCAAGGAGATAGGGTTGAGAAGATGCAAGAAAATAAACCTAATCTAACCAAGGTGATGCACCGAAGAAATGATGAACACTGGCTTTGCCAATAAACACAAACCATAAAATTGCAATACAATAAACATGCATAGGTAACCAAGGCTGCAATGAGAGATAATTTGAATGAAATGAATATAAGAGAGGGTTTAAATCCTCCACAGACTTAGTTTTTATTGCTCCAAATATTGACACAATCCATTACAATGGCCAAGAGGTACAACATGCATTACAGTTTGAATGGGAGGTCTGAACTCCACAAATCCACTTGCTAATAAAAGAAGAAGGGAGGGGCAAAACAAGAATGTCCAACCTTTAGAAAGAAGCCCCTCCTTACAAATTATAGGAAGAATAAGAGAGGGAGAAGAGAGGAATTCAAAATCTACCCCAAACACTTCCAGATTGCATTTAATTCATCTCATTATGGTGGTAGGTGAGAACCCTGAGAAAACCCTAAAAAATGGCAAAATATATTTTGAATTTTTTAAGAACCTGTAAGCTTTCCAAAAGCTCCTCTCTTGCGTGAATCCGAGCTCCCAGTTGAAAGCTGTGGCCATTTGAAGGTCTAGGTGGTATACTATGAAAACTGGCCTGAGAGATCCAAAAAACTGAAAACTATGGAACCCTGAAAACCCGAAATATGAATTTTCGAACAATCTCATTTTGGAGAAAAAAAACACTGTTCATCACAAAAATTCCTTGAGATTTCCAAAACTTTGAACTCCGAAACCCCGAAAGTCCGAAGTCCAAAAATTCAGAACTTTGGACTTCAGGATTTTAGACTTTTTTCTTTCTACGTTTGGCACGATTCCCAAGGCTTATTTTTCCTGAAACCCAAAAACCTGAAATTCTGAAAAGTCAAACTTTCAGACTTCGGAATTTTAGACTTTTTCTTTCGATTTTTCCAACTTTGCACGTGATTTTTTCAAAAAGCTGAAAATGCTAAGGCCAAAAACTTCGAGCCTTTTCTCCATTTTTCCCTTCGAGTTTTGATCTTCCTTGACGTTCCCCTATGATTCCTTTGATGCCATTACATTGCCAATCTCGACTACAACTTGATTTTTGGAAATGATTGTGAGCTCGCATGGCCAAACTATCCTTCATTCCTTCTGTTTGTAAGGTCATGTTGATCAATTTTTCCCTAGGGCGGCAAAAAATTGGACAACAATTATATATACATACTATTACAATAATAGATCATTTTATGAATATTTAAAAAAATTGGCTTTTTATTAATATTAAATAGTTATTTAAGTTGTTAATTGCAATTGTATTGTGTATTTGAAAATTTATGTATTGTAGTTATTGATTTGGTATAAATTGAATTGTAACAATATTTATTTTGATGACCTTCATCTTAATAATTGAAGTGCAATTTCAAATCCCTCCTTACTTAAAATCTATCATTTATAAATAAAACATGATTTAATATATTAATTGAACAATCAGTAAATCATTTATAATAAAAAAAAATATTAAATTATCCATATACTCTCAAAACTAAATATATTAATATTTATTAAATATCAATCATAACAATAAATCTTCCATAATATTCTATACTCAAAATGATAAATAATTTCCAAGTAAAACATGAATACAAGAAAAATATATATATATCTTATGGAAATTGGTTTTCCATGGAAGCCGTATAAACTACCCTAATCTCATAAAAAACCTAAATAGGTATGGAAATTTTTTATTAGCTATGAACAAATTTAATTACAAGTTTTAAAGTTCATAATTTATTATAATATAATGTTAAAAACAATCCTCTAATTGGGGAATTTAGAATTTATTGGAACACAATGCTAAAATATCAAATATTATTGATTTTAGGAACTTGGGATTAAATAAATAGTGCTTGCAAATGCAATTATTATTAATATTTATTATCCAACTTTAACCTGTACCAGCAATTGCAAACACAACTTTGAGAGAAACCCTTTACGGATAGGAACCATTGTATGGATTTTTTATTTAAAAAATTACTATATCTGTCCTAAAGAGATTACATCTATAGATCTCATGTAAAAAAAATTCAAATCTAGAAAATATTTGTAAATAAAACAATGGCAGAAATTATAAACACCTCATGCAACCATGAAGCTTTGTAATTTTGAAAGAGGTCATAATAAAAATCGGGTAAGTATTGAAGGGAGAATCTTGATTGAGTTCATCCGCTGCAAATTTTACCCACTCGAATTTTCATGGTAAATGCCTCCATCCTATTTATTATAGTTTGATAAATTTTAAGTTTTGACTTCTTCTCCACGGATCAATGCCTAATCCCAGAAATTTAGATTCTTAATTATTATTGGCATGGATAACGACAGAGATCAATCAATGAACCGTTAGATTATTTCTTATCAACGGACCATAGGTAATGCAATGTATTTATGATATCCTTTTAACTAAAAATATTTAATGATATTTATCATTATTAAATTACAACTATTAGTGGTAAAATAATTTATAATATGTTTAGTTCAATGAAATTTATATCCACAAAAAGTCTTTTAAATATTTTTTATTTCTAAAAGTGTGAGAGATTATTTTGGACCTTTACTATACCACATTAATTAATTAGTTTATTATCCTTTCTACAATTTTTAAATAAAATTTGAAATAAAATTTTGGATAAAAATAATTGTGTGAGACATTATTTTGGACTTTTACTATACCACATTGTTTAATTTGTTTATTATCTTTTCTACAATTTCTAAATAAAATTTGAAACAATATTTTGGATAAAAATAATGTAAAATCGATTATTTATATTATACACTATAAAACAACCATATCTTCTTTAAATAAGGATGAAATAATAGTATGGATATTACAAAATATTTCTAAAAATTTAATTTTTAAAAATAATTTAAATACATGATCCAATATGTTGTTATAAAACATATATGGACATTGGGGGCGAGTTTACGATCTAATTTTAAAATGTAAAACATTAACTATCTGTAACGCCCGTTAAAAATAACCCACTTGAGACCCAAGAAATAACCTAGGATTAGTTAGGAAAATTATGGAATAAATTTTTCTTATTTAAAGGATCTGACAACCAGGTTGCAAGACAACGACTGTCACTAACAAGTTCTAGATCAATTCTAATCCACTAGAATATATTTTTCTTTTATTAATAATAATTAGAGGTCACAAGGTTCAAAATTTAGGGTTAGAAGTTTCAATAAGGTTCAAAGGGTAAATTCCTCACCATACCTATTCTCTAATAGGCTTAAAGTTTCAACTTGATTTTTCCCATACTTAACACATTCAAAAATTCCCTAAATCATTTCCATTCGATAGGAAATTTCCTCACCTTTCCATTGATATAAATAAGTCCTCCTGACTCTTCATAAAACTCAAGTTATGGGCTAGTGGGCCTTGGCAGTGAAAATTTTCCCTCAAAAGCGGGCCCGTGGGCCCAAGCGTGAAAATTTGCCGAAAGGGTGGGTTGACGGGCCGCAGGGAGGATTTTTTGATATTTTCCCATGTGGGACAAAAAATTGATTTTGCGCCCGTGCCCCCACGGGTCCGCAAGGGAAACATGGTGCCCTCCAAGCCAAAGTGGGGAAAAACGAGGGAAGGTGGGGTGACGGAGATGTTTGGGAGAATTTACCAAAGGTGGGGATAAAAGGAGTAAGTTGCAGGCACAGGCCCGCATGTCCACGGAAGTGATTTTTGCAAGGCTAGGGTGGGAGTACGGAGCTGTGGAGATAATTACAAAACTTCACCAAAAACAAATTTTCACGAAAAAGATAAAGTTTCAAGGGTTCCCCCCCTCCGCCGTGCCAAGTGGCAGGCATTCATTGGCTACGGGATTGCGGGCCGGTGGAGGAAACTAAGAATTTTTTCCAAAAAATTAAATAAGTGCCAAGGAAGAAAATAGTGTCACGCCTCTGTCGTTGCCTCGTGAGGCCACGTGGTAGGTTCCAATTGCCTGTGGGGCAGTGGAGAAAATTTTGAAAATTTTCCCAAAAAATTTCGTAAGTCCCAAGGGAAAAATTCAGGACGGCGGGCTTGCTAAGAAATTTTTTTCCCCAAAATTTTAATGCCAAGTGAAGAAAACTTCATAAATCAATTACTTTTGATAGAGAGATCAGTTTTTGGCAAATGATGACTTTCTGTAAATCTCTCAATGCCCTCTTTGCACATGAGTCATTAATTTTAGATTTTGACAAAGTTTAAGGGGTCAATTTCATGAAAATGTTCTGCAAGCTTTTTAAAAGCAAATTGGTAAATTTTAACATATAAAATTTTGTTCAAATTTTATCTTCTGCTAAACTCAAGATACCAAACAGACATGGATGATTATTCTAAGAAGGATTTAGGATGCATTTGAAGGTAGTTTTTCTTGATTGATTTCAAATTTAAATTTTTACAACTTTTGATAGCTAAAAGACTGTGAAAAGGTTTTGGCCCGATTTTGCAATGTTTTAAAATATTTTCTTAAGTGTTTTAGTCTACTTGGAATCATTTTTGATCACCTTAAGATCAATTTAATATTTCATTTATCTTTTATAGCTTGCAGGGTCGTTCTGATTAACATTTGATAAAAAAATTACAAGTATAGATTGGAATAAAAGATGGAGTTTATACAATTTAAAACAAGGATTAGTCTATGCCTTTTGCTATACTATAACAACATTGAATTCATTCCATTCTCATTTAAAGTAGTTATCTTTCCTTCAGTTAAAATGTAGAAACAAAAATGCAGATTCTATTCTTTTCCAATCATGTATTTCAACAAGACATGACAATGCATTTTCTTCATACATACTTCCTTCTTCCAGTTTTCCAACCAGGGATTTCAAATACAGACTTTTAAATATAACAATGCCATTCTAAACAAGGTAGTAAAACTTTCATAATTTCAATGAATCTTTTACAATTATTTTCATATATATTTTCAAAATACAACATATAGAACTACATGTCTATTCTTTTCTAATAACAGAATTGAATACATAGCACAACTCTTTTACATTTCAAATTTCAACTTCTTTTTTTTATTCCTTCCAAAAATTCATCATACAAATTACATTTCCTTCACATTTTTTCAAAGCAAAAATAAATTTTATATCTTTTTCATTTCAATTTACAAATTTCATAATCCATACATCCTCTTTCTATTTCAAAACATTTACAATACATCTACTTCAAAGTGGGAAAGGTTAGAATGATATTTCATTTCACATGGAATATCAAAAACTAATCTTATTTTCTCATCTCTAGGACAGCAAAATGCATTCTACTCATTCTTTCCAATTTGATCACAAAAAAGGTAGGGGAAAGGCAAGCACTCTCCACCCAACCAAGACATCCAATTCAGAGGGGAAACCATCCTTCTTCATTGGCCCCCCGAGCCCCAACCACAATGCAATAAGAAATTTATTTGAACTCATGGAAACAATAAGGCTTCCACATCATAAAGCAATCTTTCAACATGCACATTTCAACTTGAACAACATAGTCCAAACAAGAAATAGCAGTTTACAACTACATTGAAACATTAAGACAGAACACAAGCTTCATCATGCAAGCCAAAGGATAGCAAGAATTATGGGGGAAGATGCTTATGCCTCCCAATGGGAATTGGGTATCCACCTGTAACAAACCGCTATTATAAGTCATCACACATATCCTTATGCCCCCCACAATCCTTCCTTATGCCCCCCACAATTTTTCTCATGCCCCCTACAAAGTCAGAAATGCAAGCTATTTATTTTCCATGGTAGATCCCAATATCAAACTCTCTGCATAATAATTTTGATGCCACTGGCATTCCCTTATGCCCCCCCCCCCCCCCACATGGATTTCCCATAGCCTTCTCCTACACCATTCCTAGGGAGTCTACCCAAATAGCCAACAAACACACAAAACATTCACCATTCACACAAACATAAAAATAAATTAAAGTACATATGAAGAGCTAAGCTCCTACCTCTCTATGGTAGATTTTTTTCCAAAACCACAAGCTTTCAATGCCAAAATACAGTCCCATAATAAGCAATTCCCAAGTATGAAATGCTATCCAATCTCCTCCGAAATCAGTAACAGCTCCAAACAGCCAACGAAAATTCACCCCTAAGGAAGCATTCCAAAAGTTCAACAAAAACTCAAAAACAAAGCAAGGAGTGTCAATTTTCTAGAAGAGGGAAGAGAAGAGGATGAGGTGGATCCATGTAGGATGCCACATCACACATCCTCAACTCCAACACAAAAGTCAAATTCATTTTCCAAAGCACATTAAAGAGGTGGGTGAATAATATGACAAATAAACTTACACACTCCAAAAAGCCTACACCCCAAAGGACTCAATTAAATAAAATGTAAGAAGAGTGCAATTAAAACTTATAATATGTTTTCCCAAAATGCATTAAAAAGTTCTAAAATCAACCCTCCAACCATAGCGTATGGTTGGTAAATAAAATTAAGAGGTATGGGACAAGTTTTACTTGTCCCACAAGCCTCCAAAAACATCTTCCAAGGACAAATTGGAATTTCCAAGGAGGTGGAGTCTTTCATACTCCAAAATCTAACCTTACACAACTCTTACACATACTTACACATCACTTACCACATTTAATACAAGATCAAAAAACTTCTATAACTACTTTCCTATATCCCAAATTTGATTTATTTATTTATTTTAACAATATGATTACTCACATTAATTCTCCACAATTAAACTAATCAAGAAAGGGGTAAATGCATCACAAAATAAACACATGCAAATAATAGTGAAAAGGAACCACATTAATAAAATACGACAAATCCCCTTGGTCACATTCAAAGGAAATCCCCCCCATGGGAATCCCTAACAAAATATACAACACACACAAAAAAATATAGTTGCCATGGTGACCTTGTTTAATTCATCTATAATTCTCAATGTGGTTGGTCTCCAATTCTCCAATTTTTGTTGTGATAGTTTAACCTGCAAAACACAAATACCTTCTTCAGACCTCGTGGCCATATCAGAACATCCAACATGATATAAATATAATCACAAAATCATCTATACATATGAATCACAACAACATCAAGGAAATCAACAATATCTCTTACAATTTATATCAACAACTATATCATCATCATATAATGTCCATTTTCTATAACTACTCACAATATCTAAAAATCATATGTCTGAACAACATTCATAATATTATATCCATGTCAAATAGTATATCATCATCCACATATGAAGTGTTTCTAATAATTATCATGCATCATAACCTAAATCAAGATCAACAATAATCCGTGATCCAACATCTAACGTCAAACTAACTCAAAACTTTAATAATGTCCATAATGTAATCAACAATATCAAGATCAGTATCAAAAGGTGTCAAAGGAAAGTGGGCACTACATTATCTTTACCATTTTAGGTTATTCTGGGTAATCCACATTTATTAATGGGGAAATGTAAAGCTCCTACTAGTATTAAAAATTAACATTAGTGTGAATCTTCTATAACAAGAATAGTTTTAAGTTTTTTTACTGGAGAATTATTTTTTAATCTTTTTTTTTGTATCATGGGAGTGGTGAAGTAAATTGAAGTTATGATAAATTATTTTGGGTTGTTTAAACAATTCATAAATCTAATTTTAACAATCTATTATTTTAGAAATCATAATCTAAAAATGTGAATTATCCGCAGTAAGCAATAGAATATGGAAAATCCAAAAATTCAAGTTTTCTATTAATAAATTGCTGAATCTTTATATTATATTTATAAAATATATCTTTTTTGTTGATAATTTACATTATTTCCACAACAATTTATTAATGGACAACATTATGGATAAATCCACTAGGCAATAATTTAGTGTAATGTTTAATATTATTAAATATATAGTTTACATTATGTGACAACAAAATATATATAATTTAAGTGTGTTGACATTTTAGAAAATTTTTATTTGTAAAATTTTTACGTGTATATATATTTTTGCTATTCAAACCTTCTAATTGTGTGAAAATTCAAGAAGACTTATATTTAAGTTATAAACAATATCCATAATTCTATTTTCGATGATATTTTTTTCCAAAATGAGGAGAAATCATGATTTATTTAAAATAAATATTGAAGGATGATGTGATATTTCAGAATTTTCAATTTGAATTTTATGAAGTAGCGAAAATATTTTTCAGAACATGAGAAAATGTGATTTTTCATACACTTCATGAAATGTGAAAAAGTTTGATATTTAACAAATTATCAATTTTTTTTTTGGGTATGAAATTGTGGTGAAATCTACATTTTATTTTTAGAAGCTATCTTATCTAAATGTTATTACATTCACAAATTTTATACAAAATGAAGACGTTTTTGTGGATAACAATGTGGATAAATTAGCCTACTTCTAGTAGTGACGATTGACAAAAACTAGATGTCATCATGAATAAATTTACCTTCTAGGTCTTAGGGTGAAGAATTAAATATTTGACATAAAATCTAGGCTCTCATATGTTTTCCAACATGTGCTTGTTAAGTTATTAACCGTTGGATCCATCAAAGTTAAATGTCTAGCATTCAAAATTATTACTAGAGTTTCAAAAACATTTGTATTTTTTTGAGTGATGGTAAGAAATATTTTAAATAGATGTTGATATTCTTTGAATTTCTATATATGATCCTACATACCAACTTTTATAAAAATATGCATTGCTTAACATGTTTTATATCCTTAAATATCGTACAACAAAATGACAAGGCCAAAGATTTGTTGTGAGTCGTTTAACATATTTGGAAATGTTACTAATATTATGCAATATTTTTCCCATATGGAATTAAATCAATTGTTTAATGAAACATGCACAAGAGAGATTTATATATGGAGAGCAAGAAAATGTGTATATGTCAATCTTATAATATGTTGTACATGTTGAAGAAATATTTGAAAAACATGTATTTGGTCTCATGGAAAATATTAACGAATATTACGGATCTTACAAGAGATATAAAATTCAATATCAATGATTTAATATTTGTGTAGTTGTTAATGGGATGGGGATACTCATGAATATAACATGTATCACACATTTTAGAAGAATTTGATGAAATTTTTTCTAACATTTTTTTACTTATAGTGATGTACAATTATTAATCTGAAACAGGGATGTCAATTGAGATAAATTTTACAAATCTTATCTAGTGAAATAATGGATCATTAGATTGAAAAAAACTATATGAGTTTTTTTAAAGCAACGAGAGTGGTTAAAACCAAATTTTTGGAACTTACTTTTGAAATATTGATTAAGTAATATGGTAATTTACTTGTAATATGCATGGCTACTCTCATTAAGCATTGTTAGTATATCTATACAGATCAGTGAAGATGAAATCAATGGTATTTTACAAATTATTTGACCACATCTTGGTTAACACATTTTAGGCTTACAATGATATATCAATATTGGTTTCCTTAAGAACAAAAATAAAATGGTGTTATTAGCAATTTTATGGACAAAATTGTATCCTAACAACATTTTATAGGAAAATATTAGCTAAATTTTCAATTATATGAATTGTGTCAAAACTACTAATTTTGGGCTCTATTGAAGATGAAATGTGATTATTTAGTGTCCTAGTTTTTTATCAAAGAAAAATTTGAAACCAATAAGATAAATATCTTGAGATGTGTTTGAGATTATTTATTAAATGTTATTCTATGAATACATTTCCATATGAGAGAGAATTGGAAATTTGGAGATCACTTACTGAAAGGAGAGGCATTTATGATTTCTCAGTGAAGATCCTAACATATGATCTAAATAACAAGTATGAATATGCCTATGAGACATTAGATACAAATGTCAGTTTTTAAAACCGTGTTGTTGAAGCGATTGTTTTAGTTGACTGAACTTTTGTAGTGCCCACTTCCATTATTCAACACCTATTATTTTGAATTTGATATTTTTGTCTATATGTATGGACATTGTATAAAGTAATCATTTTGGAATTACTCTTGATGTTAGCTGATTCCAGATACATGGATTCATGGTTGATGAAACTTTGATTTATAGTTCATTATGTATTTTCTGGATTATTAGGGGTATGTTATATTCATGAGTCCAATGATGGAGAGTCGAGATGGTTATATATTATGACATTCATGTGTAATGTCCCCTTTTATATGCCAAAGGCCTAAGGGTCAAGTCGAGTCCAATTCGGGTCATACCCAAGGGGGCTGTGGACGCTAGGGGCTTATTGTGAAAGGGGGCACATGTATGGTCCTAAAATCCAAATTTTTTTTCTTTGGGGGTCACTTTTGGACCATAATGACTTAAAAGGAAAAAATTAACTTTAGTTACTTTCATTTTATTGAGCCCCTCCATGGAATGAAATGATCCTAGGGTTATTGGGGCTTGTTTTCCGAGGAGAAGTATATAAGGAGTGGGGTGAGTAAGGAAAAGCACTTTTGTCAAATACATTTTTAGCCACCTTCTCGTGGAGTTGCTGCTGTTGCACATCTACAGACTTGTGGAGTCAAATCCCACAGGGACCCCTAGCTTCGGTGGTGAGAGACTCGTCCCTAGCTAGCAAGGCATTCTTCGGTAGTGAGATATCTTAGAGGCTCCAGTCTGTCATTTTGGAGCTACTTTTAGGGCTGTGTGGTAGAGACATTATCAGAGGTTTCAGAGGAAGGATCTCCTTTGGATTTGGGGGCATTTGGGGAAGATAAGCAGAGGGGCTCAAGATCCAGAATAGGACGGATCATGACGCATCCTGTAGAGGATAAGGGCGTGTCAGCTAGTTGAGAGTGCACTTCCATGCAATTTCAGACACAAGGGTCCAGGTGGCAGGTGAGTTAGCAGCCTTCTATTTGAGGGGTTTTCCAGTTGGTCGTAGTGCAGATCTGAATGGTTCCCCGGTGACTGCCAGATAGTTGTTGTAAGTGTGTGAAGTACAGTACCACTTTCTATGCTTGGGCCTGGATCTACATAGTCACATAAGAGATAATAACCACTTTGTTAGTAACAAATAGTTACAAGGTAAGCTCATATTTCTAAAACATAGCATTATTCCTATCTTTCCACAATTGAAAGATAAGAGTAGCTTGAAAATTTCCATAGGTAGACAAGATGATCATGATGATTAATAAAGTTTCCAAAGAAGGACATATTTCCAGTCAAACTGTTACTCTGCTGCAATTTTCCCATATTCATAGGATATTACATCATGCTTCGTTATATTGAGTAGACCTTAGCAGTTAAACTAATCTTGTGATCCTATGAATATTGATGAAATGTAAAATTGAGATGTGTAGAAATTTAAATTGGTAACGGTACTTATCTAGATGATGATTTCATTTAAATTATATGTGGATGTTTGATGAGGACATGAGGAAGAAGGATGTATTATATGTATTGCAAGTAAAATATAACACAACAACCAATGGGGGATTAGAGAACAACCACATCGGAATACTGAATGAATTCAACAAGGGTCACCATGGAAACTAGTGTTTTGTGGCATGTGTCTTCTGTAACGCCCATAAAAATTTGTTGCACGAGACCTGAGAACAATCCTAGGGTTAGCTAGAAAAATAATGGAATAAGTTTTTTTGAAAAGCGTACCCACAAAAGGTTTGAAAACAATGAAATTGGCCACATTAATGTCTCTAAGGTGATGATTTTAATAAAAAAAATTCCATGATAACACAATATTTAAAATCTACATTATACTTTAATACATTGATTTGACTAAGCATGTTTAATCTCCCTAAGGATTATTTAAATAACAAATTAATTCATATTGAAGTTGAATATTCCCCCATGGGGTGTCAAGGGATAAAGTGGCCAATGAAATTAAATACCAAGGTTATTTAATTTCTACAATGTTGAAACAACTAGCAAGGTCCCTTATTAAAATATTGGGTTAGGATAATGAACACTTCCATACCCCATAAAGTAACCCCTTAAAAGTCAACCCATAATTTGAAATTAAACCATTTAAATTAAAAAGGTAGTTTCCATTCACCCACTCTCCACCTACATTTTGTAGGGATGAATCTCATCGCTTGGATAGATTTAATTAGGGACGTCAATGTTGAAAAAGGGAAATCTAACCTTAAAACAAGCTTATAAAAGCTTCATTTCCCATTTCATTTGGTTCATTGTTCTTCTCTTTTGATTTTGCAGGTTGTTGGAAGAGGAGAGGAAAGCCATTGGATTCCATCTCAAGCTCTTGCAAGAGGGCTTACTTGTTCCATTTAATTTCTCATGTTTAGCGTACACCATCTTCTAGGGTTTCTAATAGGATTCATATCTTTTATTTAGCCCAGTTTTCCTTTGATTTTGCCCAAATGGGCTTGTGGGTATTTTTCCCCATTTTATGATTTAAAGCTATAGCTTAGTATGTAGGTTTTCATTTGAGAAGTAGTGATATATAAGAAAACATATATGTGTATATACGCTAAACCCAAAACATACAATATTAACTGATAAAAAAAAAATTGGTGTGTAGATATAAATAACAAGATAATTATATGAGTATATATAAATATGATATATATATATATATATATACAAAAGAGAAAGAAATATGATATCATCCGCGGATATATATATATATATACATATATATATAAATAAGAGAAAGACATTGATAGGCCATGGCCACGGATGGCTTGCACTGGTCTGCAAGAAGAAGAGAAAATGATGCGCTCAAGTCTGTTACAAGGTATGTACCTTGGCCGATTAAGGCATAAAGTTTATTATTATATTATTTAAGTTGGGTGAGGATCACTGCCCCCACCCCCATCCAACATAAAGCGTCGGTGAGGGGGTAACCCGTCAATGACCCTTGCCCCCCACCAATACGTTTTAATAAATCTTATTCCCACATAAGGACGCGGCCGTTCCCTAGCACTACTACGCATTTTCCTTTTTGAGGTTAATTAACAGTATTTAAACTATAGCTTTTTTTGTTATATTTATAACACTAGTGTGCATTATCCTTTTTGAAAGGTTTACTTCTATTTAGTTCGGTTTATAGTTTATATACTATATTTATATATATATATATATATATATATATATATATTAGTGACTCCAATATTAATAGTGTTTTATTATTAGCAATATTTATAATAACATTGATAATAGTCATCAATAGGTGATCAAGTTGATAATGTTATCTAGTAATCTATATCTAAGTTAGTTTTCTTGCCCTAATAAATTTTGATTATCCTTTATATAATTCGGTGAAAAGTAATCATAACATGATCAAGAGGGAGTACATTTTTCACTAAATGTCATTAGCAATTTGTGATATAGGGACTTGCAATAACCCCACAATAACTTTAATAATAGCATACTAGAAATTTCAAAGTGTCTAAAGTTCAAGTTGACCATAATGGAAGATAATTTCTTTTCTCCACTGAGCTCTTTAGGAATTCATCAAAGTTATATAAATCAAGTATAAATAGCCTAACTCTTACACTTCATGCTTTTCAAGTAACACAATGATATGTAACATTTCAACTTTATTACAAATGTTCCAACACACTTTTATCATCCAAACTGCAAAAAAAAGCTAGAAGAGTACTTTCAACTTTTCCAATAATATATTCACGAACTATGAACATACATATTTTGGTGGGAAATCAATACAACTTTTAATAACATGAGATAATTCCTTTTTACAACTCTTCTCTTCTAGTCCACCCAAGAGCAAGCTTACAACACATATCTTTCTTTCTCTTTTTCTTAATATTCAATATAACTTACATATCCAAAAATTGAATGCATAACTTTTCCATCACAAATATTAATACAATGTCTTACCACCTAAGGTGGGAAAGTAATACAAGGATGTAAGATAAAAGAATACAAGGTTACAAGTTGTCCTCCACCTTAAGTGTGAACAACATAAATACTTTTCACAAGAATCAAGTTCTTCAGGATTCCAAAAACATCTCCAAGCTTCACAACACCAATAAGAGAGATCCTTCATGACTTACATTTAATCCACAACAAAAAGGGGGGAAGAAGCAACACTCTCCACCCAGCCAAGAATATCCAATGAGGGGGAGAAGCCATCCTCCTCATTAGCCCATGATCCCAAATCACATTACAATGAAAAATGGATTCCAACTCGTGGCAATAAAACAAACTTCTATATCACGATACCAAGTATTTCACAAGAATTTCAAATGCACATTCAACTCAAACCACAAACACAAGAAGGACATAACAACAAAATATAATAAGGCTTCTAAATTAAGAGTCAAAGGAACAAGAACCTATGGGGAGGCCACTTATACCTCCCAATGGGAAATGGGTTCCCAACCTTAAAAACCTCCAATACAAATATCAAATCCCCTATATACTCTTATGTATCTATCAAGTACCTCTTATGCCTCTCACATACTATTATTCCTCCCTCATTCTCTTATGTCAACCTCATACAAGAACAAGTAAGAAATACAAGCATTCCTTGTCCAAGGTGGGTCAACCCAACCCAAACCTCCCTCCAATACATGAAATAACTCTTATGCTTCCATACATGAATTCTTCCCATAGTCCCCTCATACACCACAGTTACGAAATCTACCCAAGCACCCAACAAGCATTCAAAAAAGTCAACAAAACAAACACACAAACACAAAATAAAGGATATTAACATAAGCAAAAGTAAAAGCTCCTACTTTTCCATAGTAGAGATTATTCCAACAGTCAAAAACCAATCTCCTTCAAACCCAATAAATCATCAACAAGCTCCCACAAATACCACAAGCTCTCCAAAATTGTCTAACTCCTAGAAATGCAATATCACAAAAGAATAAAGTAACCCCTAAACAAGCAAAATAGCTTGAATAAATAGAAAAAATGAGGGAGAAGGAGGATGTGGCTCTAAGTAGGATGCCACCTTATTTTCTCTCCACTCCACATCAACTTAGTCAACCACATACTCCAAAGCATAATTAATAAGTGGTTGAAGAAATGACATGTTACTTACACAAACGATTTAAGCCACACACCCTTTAATGACTAAAATAAATACATGTAAGAAAGTGTAATAAAAAAATTACAATTTGTCTTCCCAAAACACATAATGGGGTATAATTATTTACCCCCCAATCCATAGGTAGGATTTGCATAGTAAATTGAAGAGGTGTGGGACAAGTTTAACTTCTCCCACAAGCCTCCAAAATTTGCCCCTAATGACAAATTTGAATTTCCATGAGGGGAGTTGGAGTGCACAACACTCAAGATCTTAAGCTCTAAATCTTACAACACATAAAACCAAAGAGCTATATAGTCTAATAAAGGAATTAAATTTGACCCATTCTTAATTAATTTGGTAAACTAGATTAATTTACTTAATCTATGACACTAAATCAGGTGATTAACATAAAGGGGAAGAATACATCAGTTTTCTAAATAATTAAAACAAGGAAATTACATCACTAAAAATCACATACTACATTAAGTAAAGGAAGTTAAACCATAGAACAACACATAACCACTCGGTCACAATTTCCCCCTAATAATAATTCAAACACACAAACACAAACAAATGTTTCCATAGTGACCCTGGTTGAACTCACCTAGAATACCAATGTGGTTGGTCTTCAATCCCCCTGTTGTTTATTGTTAATAAATTTACTTGTAAAACACATAAATACCTCTTTTGGCTTCATGGCCACATTAAAACATCCAAGATAAAATATGTAATATAAATCCACAATCATCTATATATTCATCAAGTCCTCATCTAGGAAATTATGATATAATTAAAAAATTCTAACAACGTCCCGATTCTGCATTTCATCAATATCCATGTGATCATAAGATTAGTTCAATTTTTCTAGGTCTACTCAATATGACGAAATATCACATGTCTAAAATATATAATTATAACCATGTCAACAACATATCGACATCAATATAAAATCTATCTAATAATCCACACGCATCATATATGAATCGAAATCAACAATAGTCTAGTATCTCTAACATCTAACATCATGCTAAATCAAAAACTACAACCATATCTATAATTATAGTTGATAGTATCAAAATCAATAATAAAAAGGTGTCGAAGGGAAGTGGGCATTGCATCCCCCTCCCCTTAGACTTGACTTTCTCCTAGAAGTCGTTAGAATAGGTTTGGAAACTGAACTCATAGCAATGTATCATCCTCCCATGTAGCCGCAGTCTCATCATATCTGTCCCACTTGACTCGAACCTGGTCAATCTCTCTGCCTCAAAGGCTCAGGGTCATGCACTCTAAAATGGGGACAGGATCCACCATCATCTAACCCTAATCCTGCACCTACAAGGAGGTCCAATCTAGTACATGACAAGGGTCTGCAATATATCTCCTAAGTACAGAAACATGAAACACATCGTGGATGCGAGAGAAGCTAGGTGGCAACGCTAGACGATAGGCCAAAGGACCGATATGATCCAAGATTTCAAAGGGACCCACAAATCTAGGAGCTATCTTAGAGCATTTTTTTTAATGAATGGGGCTCTTATGTGGCCTGACATGAAGGAACACATTCATGTGAACATAAAAACCATAATATTTCCTATCCTGATCCACATAATTCTTCTACATGTCTTGTACCTCCTGCAATCTCTTTCTGTTCATAACAACCAGTCGCTCCATGTCTAGTAATAACACTGGCCCTAGAGAAACCTTGTCCTCTAGCCTGTCCCAATTAAAAGGTATCCTGCACTCTCTGCCATATAGTTCCTGAAAAGGATACATGCCTATCGAACTCTGATAACTATTATTGTAGGAAAACTCCACCAAGTATTGGTACTCCTCCCATCTCGACTGATGATCCATAACGTACATCCTGAGAATGTCCTCTAAAATATGATTCACCCACTTAGTCTATCCATCTGTCTTAGGGTGATATGTTGTACTGAAATTGATCTTAGTCCCAAGAGCATGCTGCATGGTAGTCTAGAAGTGGGAAGTGTACAAATGATCGCGGTCACAAATGATCTTCCACGGAATCTTGTGCAACCTAACTATCTCATCTAGATATACCCGCGCCACTGCACTAGCTATGTAGATGGTCTTCACTAGAGAAAAATGAGACACTTTCATCAATTTATCCACTGTGACCATGATGGTTTCGTGGTGGTATCTCGACATCGGTAACCTAACAATGAATTCCATGGAAATGGTGTCCCACTTCCACTTCGGTATAGCATGAGGAAAGAGAAGGACAACTGGATGTCGATGTCCAGAATTCACCTTCTAACACTCTAAAAAACATGACAAACACTGAGTCATGTCTCTTTGAATTCCCCTCCAATGGTATAATTGTCTCAAAGTTGCGTGCATCTTCTTCACCCCGTGATGGGTTGAATAAGGTGCATGATGAGCCTTTGTCAAAATTTCCTTCCTCAAGCCTCCATCTCTAGTGACATATATCCAATCTCTTCTTCAAATAAGGCCATTTTCCTCTAATTAAAAACCATAAAACTTCCCCTCAAGGGGTCTCTGAGACTCAATCTCTGCCCTGGCTGCAAGGTAGAAGCTTTTGTGAGGAAGCTATTGTAAAATCCTTCTCCGCATATCTATTCCCACTGAAGTGGCCATAACCACATGTCTCTGTCTACTAGTCACATCTGCAACCAATTTCTCCTTCCCCTTCACATGCTCTATCTCCATGTCATATTCATAAAGAAACTCTATCAAATGCCGCTAACAAGCATTAAGATTTGGCTCTGTGAAGAGGTGGAGAAGACTCAAGTGATCAGTGCTGAGTGTAAATATCTGGCCAAGGAGGAAGCATCTCCATCAAACTAAGGCATGAAAAACTGTTGTAAGCTCAATATCATGAGTTTGATAATTGAGATCATAATCGTTAAGTTTGCGAGACTCAAAAGTAACTACTCTGCCCTCTTACATCAACAAAACTTCAAATATTTCCAAATAAGCATCTGTGTAAATAAACAACTTGACCTGTGGATCTAGCACTACAAGAATAGGAACTTTCATGAAATATTCCTTCATTTCCCTGAAATCCTGATCACATATGTCTGACCATAAAAACTTCTTCCCTTTCCACTAAAGGTAAGTAATGGGGTGCACAACTTGAGAGAAGTCTTGTACAAATCTCATGTAATATCCTACTAAACCCATGAAGCTACACACCTCTGGCACACTAGTAGTTACTGGCCAATCCATAATAGCTCAAATATTGGAAGGATTGATTACGAGACCTTACCCAAAAATGATATGGCCCAAATACTGCACCTTTTTCTGAAAGAACACACACTTCTCCAAGTTCCCGTAAAGATGCTACTCTTGAAGACACTCAAGAACCTGGCGAAGGTGCTCCTCATGTGTACATGAGTAAATCAGAATTTCGTCAAGTAAAATGAGCATGAAGTGATCCAAGAATATCCTAAACCCCCCATTAATCAAGCTCATGAACACTACGGGGGCATTCTTCAAACCAAAAGGCACTACTGTGAACTTTTAGTGGCCATATCTATATGAAAGTCAGTCTTATGAATATCTATCTTCATGATCCCCTACTGATGATAACCTGAATTAATATCTATCTTGGAGAAAAATTTGGCCCCCTTCATCTGATCAAATAAATTGTTAATGCGCAGAAGGGGGTAACGATTATTGATCGTTACTTTGTTCAGCTGGCGGTAATCAATACACAACCATAGAGATCCGTCCTTCTTAACAAAAATCACTGGTCCACCCCAAGGGGATACACTAGGACGGATAAGGAATTTCTCTAGAAGGCCTTCAAGCTGAAATTTGAGCTCTTAGAGCTCAAGATTAGTCATCTGATATGGTGCTTGTGAGATAGGCTATGCACCCGTAACTAGATCTATGTGAAAATATATCTCATGTGGGGGAGGTAACCCTTGTAGCTCCCCAGGAAAGACATCAAAAAACTCTCTCAATATGGGATGATCATCAAGGGATGCTCCACTAGAATCATCCACCCATCTGTCATTAACCATAATAGTATACATCTAACAACCTCGTCGCACACACCACTTAAGCTATATAATGGAGATGGTGTGAATAAAAATGGTCCTCCTATTTCCTACAATCACTGACTTAACTCCTAGATCATTTGTACAAGATATAGACTTATGGTAATACTCCACTCTCGCTCTGTGTGCAGACAACTAGTCCATTTCCAAGATGAATCCATACGAACCCAACAGAAGGATACAAATATCCAAGGGGTGAAGGGTCCCAAATCCACTTCGCACTCCTTAATGAAGGAGTCTACAGAAATTTTAGCTCAAGAAGACATTCCAACGTCCCAATTAAGACCCTACCTAACTATCACTAGGCTATAATTCTCTACTACGGATGGTGCAATAAAAGAATCTGATGAACCAGAATCAAACAAAATGGAGGTAGGAATACCACCAGTGCTACCTATCATCTCTATGACGGTACTCTAGTGTTCATCCTAGCGGTTCTTGACCGTTGCATAGATCTGATTGTTGTGCCCCATGTGACCAACCGTAGGCTCAGAAATATGTGTCTTACCCTTGTTACTAGGGTTTTATGGGAACTCCCTCCAATGATGTCAAACAACACCACAACCATAACAGCTACCCAGTCCTCTCCAATGAGATGTGGCTCCTTTTAGTACTCTAGAGGTCTGTGTTGTGTATCCTGATTAGCTGGCTATGGACTGTTAAGGTCTCTACTGGTGAGATTCTAGTAACTATGCTCTCGGCACACCCTGTGTCCTAATGGGAACCCTAGGAGTAGGCCCCATATTTTGTCCTCTCTGTGCGTCAAACCTCTGAGTAGGCCTGAATGGTGGATGATTATGTTGCTAAGGTAGCTACTGTGGTGGTCTAAAATAAGACTGTACTAAACCATGTCCACCACGAGGAGGAGGAACTAACCCCATCAATTTTGTATTCTACATATACTGGATGCGGCTCCAAACTCAGTCCCTGGCGCTACTACTTCTTTCATCATGTCTCCTCTACAATGTAGGCCTTCTACACGACCTCTACTAAGGTCTGTCGGAAATGAATATGCATCGCACCACCAAAATCAAAAAGTTCAGGATCCTCATGAACCTGTGAATCTGTACCTACTCATCCTACATATAGTTGACATACTGGAGTAGGTCCCAGAAAACTAACTCTCATACTTAGTTGTAGTCATAGATGCCTGATGGAGGTCGTGGAACTCGTCTATCTGCTACTGAATAAACCTCTGGATAATTACCTGCTCCTAAACCACTCCTCAAAGCGCTCCCTAGGTAACCAGTCTCTAAATCAACATGGAGATTCTGCTCGTCAATCCTCCACCAGACACCTTCTCCATCCCTTAGAATATGGATCGTAACACAAGCTTTCATGTTAGCTAGTACAAGGGTAGAGCATTAAAAACCTACCTAAGATCACTAACTAGGCCTCAGCCTGAAATCCACCTGTATCTCAAGAATAGTGGAGATGGTTGTAGCTTCCAGGATTTCACTGATATGGTCTACAACTATCTACTAGCGAACCCAAGGCCTCTCTACATGCTAATCTCTAGGTCTAGGGGGACCGGGACCTATCCCTGTTGTCTTGAAATCCTATCTCCCTGTGCCCTCTACGGTGACTGTTGAGCAATGTTTTTACACTTGTGCAAAAAATGGGGCAACTGAAAACTTTGTTGCGATGGATAGCATTGCTGAAGTATACCTAAGCTAGGGAAGATTATATCAGATTATGTTGTTACTACTGATTTATTTAAAATTAATACATGAAATCGGCAACTATGTGTGCTGTTACAAAACATAACAGATCACATAGTCTACAATTTCATTGACCATCCTCAGCAAAAGAACAAAATCCCTGAATGAAAGTTGTGTTGTCTTGATGAGGACATCCAATTGTAGAATAAGTTGAAGTGCAAAGTTTTGGAACAGACAAACATAAGTACAGATAAGAGAAAATCAGAGTTTGTTACTGAATGTTACAAGTTCTATTCAATGTTCTTTCCTTCATGATTAAGACATTCAATTGTGTTACTAAGTTTTTTAATTCATTATAAAAATCCATACAGAAAGTAGAAATGCAGAAAGAGATATACAAATCATTTACAGAATTCAATGTTATATTCATAAGAAGTTTTGAAATGTTTTTCCACACAAGCCGTGGGGATTGTAACTGAAAAAGTACAGTACATCTACTGAAAATAAAGATAAACATGCATGAAAGAGAAAGAAAAGGAGTATGAAGTGAACCCATCATTTCCTTGGGAATTTATTTCTTTGATCGAAGCATCTCTACTCTAGCCTTTTCTTCATCTCTATTGAAGAATCACTGTACCTGAAAAGAAAATAGGTTAACTAGTCAGTTACTGAACTCAGTGATCAAACCATATTCCTACACTATCCTACTTCATGCATATGAATCTTCCCCAAGCAGGAGATGTATTCTACTTGAAGGATAAATTGTATGCATAGTTTTATTCACTCAGAAGAAAATAAGAAAGCTGAAAAGAAAGAAGAAAACATGGACATAAGACAGGACAAAAAGCCTAATCATTTTCCAACTGTTTTCCTAAGTGTGTAGGTACAGGTTGTAGCCAAAAAGAAAAATAGACAAGTGATAAGTGCATGCAATAAAAGGAAGAATGTTACTAAAAGTTCCAACAATTGCTTCTGAAATGGAAGAGGTTACAATAAAAAAGAGTGGAAGATAGAAACACTTGTTTTTGTTACAGCAAAAGAGTGAGAATCCAGATTTCAAGAAGCTGAAGTTAAATGAGAAAGAAGGGATTACAGCTTGAAAGAGGATGAGAGAGAAGATTCTGGGAAAAATTTGACAGAGCCATTCACGATGTAAAATAGACAATTACAAATTTTCATCATGTTGTTTTCAATTACTACGTGCTTTAAAGGAACTATGCAAATCAAATAAGTGATACCGGAAGTAGAAAAGCATCAGATGATCAAGATAAATAACTAACATATTTTCAAATTCTCAAATTGCCTATATTAGTTCAGTAAAAAAAGTGTTATTTTCCATATTGAGGATCTAGAAAATACAACAACTATTTTTGGAAAAGGCATTATAGAAATGATTCTAGAAAAAATTTTGCCAGGGCTTCACCATAAAAAATCAACATTTCAAAGCATCTAAGTAAGAAACAATTGCAGAAAGGAAATAAATAATCTGAATCAAGGTATATGCCCTGAAAATAATATCTGAAATAGTTTAAATTATTGCTTCTATTTTTTAGAAAATCACTTACAGATTACAAGTTCACATAACAGAAACAATGCAACAATTATTATGCTTTCAAAGTCAAGTATTTTAGAAATGAAGAAAATATGAGAGCGCAAAAATACTATAATGTCAATAAAGTATATTCATTCAAGCAAAGTAGTACTCATCTATGACATGATCACAAGCCATTACAGGTAAACAAAGTAGCTATCTCATGATGACATTAGAAGTGAGAAGTAATTCAGGTAAAATCTACAACTATAAGGGGATTCAGAAAGAGATAATAACCCAAATTTAAAGTATAAACTATCTTTTAAGAATAGGTATATCGATTCAAGATCATAGTAAAGGAGATTATTATAATCCAGAAAATATAATCAGAGAAGCAACTCTCATCCAAGAGAAGAATAGTTTTATTAGTGAAGGCACTCGCCGAAGTAAAATATTGATACAACTTGAAGAACTATGAAAAACAAGAATACAGATATTCAGAACAACTTCTGAAGAATATATCAAGGAAAACATGAAGGAAAGAAACACGTTTTTTAAGTATCGAAACCCTTGAGAAGGCTAGTAAGTATAAAAATACAAGGATAGAGCGCATCAATTCCTTAGATAGAGACCAGAATACAAAGCCAAATGAGAAGGAATACCAATGTATGAGCCTTTATTGCATCACAAAAACCTATAGGAATCCATCAGATCTTGGAAATGATTAAGTATGGTGACCACGTCAAAGTAAAACAGAGCAGATTACAATGAAGTCAAAATGCCAACAGACATAAATAGGGTAGATCTGAATCATCCTACAATGAGCTAGAAATTTAGAAGTAAATATCCAGAACCCATCTCAAACAAAGCAAAAATTTCAGAAGCAATAAGAACTAATACAGGACAGAAAAGGCACAGAGAACATATTAATGAAATTTTCTATGCAAAATAACATCTAAATCAGGGACAATGAACGTAAAGAGAGTGTACTAGTTGAACTCAAGGTGAACTACTCTCGAAGACCATTAAGATCAAAGTAAGAGGGGGAAACCCAGAATTTTTTCAACTTGAAATCTCCTAAAGGAACCACAAAGGAATGCAAATAAATAGTGAATTGTCAGTGTTTCGAAGTCAAAGTAATAATGACAAAACAAACTACTATGCTCAGAGGTAAAAAACTTACCATCCTTGCATAAAAACAATGATGCTAATAGGATAGAGCCCAATATATACAGATCTGAAATGATGAAGAAATGTAAATAATGTAAATATTTGAGCCGCATGACATTACACTACCTCAGAATAACAAGTTTCGAGCTCAACTAATCATCTTTGGAGGCTATAGAGTTCGTAGAGCTCAAAGACACAAATGATGGCAACCGGGAGAGAAGGTAATTAACAGAGCTTACAAGCTGAGCCCAACAAAGAAACAACCACGATACACAAATTAACCTAGCTCAGAAACCATTTCGCCAGAAGATCTAAACTTCAAAAGTTGCAACAATGGCATCAAAAAAATTTAACAGGGATTTGCCCACATACCATAAAACTGAATGAAATGATCATCAAACCCAAGCTTTGTTTTACCACCTGAGCCCATGTATGGGTTAATTTTAAACCCAACCATGATTTTAGATCAACAATTAGGATTCATCAAGTACAAAGATTAGAGGCTGAGGATTAAGCTCAAAGATCAAAACAGGTAATCACGGTTAGTTCTCACCAACCACATTAATTACAGAGTTACAAACCCTAACCACAGGTTAAAGATCAATGACATCAGGCCAATCAGTACAAATGGTGTAGGTTCCAATTCAAACATCAAAGGAAACTCGGCCTAGGTCAAATATCCACCGACAAAGTGTAAGAGGGGTGAGTCACCATGGAGAAGGGGACAGTCCACGTGTCCATAAAACAAATAATCATTACCAAAGACTTTCAAAGTCAAAACCATAGTGTATGCCTTGAAATAATCAAAATCTGAACAAATTATGCCAAATGATCACTGAAAAGGTGAATTTCAAATTATACACTACCAAACATGCAACGACCAACACATATATACATGTGTGTATTATGAAAAGGTGGTGGAGAATATAGTGGCATGTGCCATGAAAAATGGTCGACCCTTTTATATTGCTAAGCTCACAAAGGTGGCCAACCATGGAGAAGTGTAGAGGTGGTCCCCTACATTGGATGTTTACCTTGCAAATATTTTGATTTATTTACTCACAGGTAGAGATTTTATTTTTTGAATGCCTTCACAACAGGACAAAATAGAGAAGAAGACAAAGTTGCATGTTCATGGAGATGACTTGCATAGCAAGCAATATACTTTTGGCAAAATTATTCACTCAACCTTATTAAAAATAGAACAGTTAACTTCAGTTGAATAATATCTAATCAATGGCTATTAGTGCCTCTTGTACTAGTTTGTATTATTTTATCCTTTTATTTATTATTAAATAAAGAATAAAATTAGGATACATGGACAAGTACAGCCTTAGGCTATTTTTAGGAAGGGTGGGAAAAATTATTTTGGCTATATATTGTGTGCTTTTTCAAAGCATAGGTGATTCTTCTAGAGGACTTTTGGTTATAGGAGTACTAAAGTAATTTTTTGCCATTTTTTTGTTCAGTGTGTGAAGTGTTTTCTGCCTTTCCAATTATTTGTAGTCTTGTGTATGTTTCTATTAGTCTTATAAATGAAAATTCCTTGACCAATCATCTTACTCTGCTACAAAATTTAGTATTTTCTACTAAATTTTAATGTGCATGTTAACTTATCAATACTGTTGTGATTTTCCCTCAGTACAACCAAGTATTTTCCCTTAAACATTTTGTAGAAAACTATTGGCTCATGCATCAAGAATCCTTCTCATAGCAATCGTGCATATACTTAGTCAAAGCCCTCATATAATTTTTGTGTATCACCTCAATCAAGTTATTTCGCAGCCATCTTTTACCCTTAATCCTAGAAAATCAATTTAGGATACATCAATAAGGAATTGGCCTTTTAATCCTAGAGACTCACCTCAAAATAGGTATACCCACAGACCTGAGCTGTTTCCATTGTATCTACGAAAGAGAGATCAATTTTGCAAGACTAGAAAACTTGCAGCCATCTCTCTACAGGGTGCACTTTCTAGAGATAACAATTTTTGGAACGCCCAGTGGGACCACGAATTAGATATGCATGCAAACAGTAGATTAAAGTTTACTTTTTGGAGCAAGTTGCAACAATTTATTCTAAAGATTTTATGATCATTTAGCAACTCCATAAAGCTGATTTCAAACCAATATTGTAGTATGTTCCATGCCTAAAGTGACTACAAGATCACCAGTAAGAGGAATTCCTTCTGATTTTGTTTCTTTACCTTCAAATTTTTCTAGAAGGAGAAGAGTTGGTAATACTTTACCTTATAATAGACCTAGTTTTGGTAACCCTCCTAATATTCCTTTAGCATGTATCAATTTCTCAATTAATATCCTAGTTTTTCAAATGGCTATCCAACCACTAAGGAATTTTGTGACCTTTACTAATGGAGGTCCATTAGTAATCCTAGTTTACCATGACATTCCTAATGCTGCCATGAAAATTTTGCCATCATTCATGGGTGAAAATCAAGTTATGCCAACTGAACATATCAAAGATGTTACAGCCCTATGTGTAATCCATAATATCACTCATGAAGACATGGCTCTAAGACTTTTAGCTACATCTTTTAAAGGGAAAGCCTTGCAATGGTATAGAAACCTAGAAATTGGCAGCATAAGAACTTGGGATGAATTAGGTGAAAAATTACTAATGCAATTCTAGGATAATTCAGATCAATTGTCTCTCATTAAACAATTGTCTAGTATTAAAATATCTCCAAATGAATTTATGCCCATTTTCAATATCCGCTTTGCTAGAACTTGGGAGAGAATTCTAGCAAGTGTCAAGCTTCAAGATTATCATGCTTTCCTTTATTATCTTAGAGCATTAAATAATGATATCTCAATCATGATTTGGTTAATGGGTGGAGAGACACTCCCAGCAGCTTATGATATTTCTATCTGAGCTGAAAATAGCCTAATTCAAGCTGAAAAATTGGCACTAAGGCCATCAATGCCTTTTTTGGTAGATTTAACACCTATTCCTCAACCTATTACAATCATAGAGCCCACAATTAGACTCCGATTGAGAACAAAATTGCATTACCTAGTAGACCCTACCAGGATCCTTATCAGCCCTACCAAAAGAATCAACAAAACATGCAGCACTATAAATAGAATCAAAATTATAGGCAACCTTACCAGCAAAGGTAGTTTGACCCAAAGGCTCCTAGTTCATCTAACGCTTTAGTCCCAGTTAATATGGATACAGAAGAGTGGTGTCAACCTTACAATCAACCTCATTCAACTACAAATTTCCCAAACACTTTTCTGAATCTGAATCTTGTTGCACAACCTCAATCTGAAACATTGTTTATGCCTCAAATGGAGGGTGGGAAGCAAGAGACTCATGTTCAGAAAGCACTTGAACAGAATTTAGTCAGTTTTAATGAGGAGGATTTCATTGTAGTCACTACAAGGGCTCAAGGGACAGATGCTAGAAAATAAAAAGAAACAAAATAGGCCTATCCTACCTATCGTCACTGACAAGACTGCATCTACAACTCCAAAGTCAACTAACAACCCTGTTGTTACTCAAAAATCAGCAAGTGTCCTAGTTGATAAAGGTCATCAAAGACAACTACAGCCTGATCCAAGAAGATTGTTTATACATCAGATATTCAAGGCAGCTGAAGCAGAATCAGTTTTTGTTAAGACCTACTCTAAAACAGTTGATTCTGTCTCTAAAATAGTTACTTCCTTTAACATTGTTGATGTAATGAAAAATCATAATGTTAACATCACAATGTGGGACGCTCTAAGTATTCCTAGACAACAAGATTTACTTTCTCATGAACTAGCTAAGCTGCAGATTTCTTCAAATAGAGCAGAAAAGGAAGTTCAGAAGACAGACATGGTCCTTGGAACGTTTGAGCAAGACCGTATTAAAGAAGTTAAATGGATGGTTCAGAGAGTTCTGAATGCTCATGACATCAAGAAATCACCACCATTTTATTTATCACTGATTATTGGTGAAAATCTAGTTCATAATTGCATGGTGCATAGTGGTGCAAGTAGCACAGTTATGCCAAAATTGATTGCAAAAAAAATAGGGTTGTAGTATGAGCCTATAGAAAGGAGTGTCTTACAGATTGATGGAACTACAACTAATACAGTTGGTATAATCAAAAATTTAGAAGTGACATTACATGCTTGCCCAAATGTTTCTATTCTGTAGGATGTTACTGTTGTGGACCTACCTCCATATTTTTCCTTGTGCTTATCTAGAGATTTCACATTGAAAATATGACTGTTGTGTACCTATCTCTTCGGATTGGATATTTCCTTGGTCCTTATTTTTTACTACACATTATGGAACTAAGGTTACTATCAATTCAAAACCATTGGCTAGATTCCATATTGAGCCTCATTCTCCAAATGTAGTAGCTAATTACTCAGCTTTAGAGCAATCTAATTTTGATGATGTAGCTCAAGTTTCAGCATTAGATGGTGTTTCTAACATGTTTATGGATGAAAATATAGTTGAAGAACATGCCCATGATCCTTTTAAGGAAGTTCAATAACATTTTTTGGTGTGTATTGTATGCATGAAGAAAATACACCACTTCCCTCGCTGTCTAAAACAGAAAATTCAGTAGAAGGGATTTGAAGCTTCATTTTGATGGAGCTAAGAACAAAAAAGGACAAGGAGCATGTTTGATGCTCACTTCCCCAACAAGAAAAAGGTATTTCTCAAATTTGAGTCTCCAATTTTCATGTACTTGCAATGTAGCTGAATATGAAACATTAATTCATGGCTTACTTTGGGCCAGAAAGAAAGGTATCAGCACTACATTACAAATATTTGGTTATCAATCAAGTAAAAAACTTGAATGTTTGTAAGAATCCACTAATGAAGTCTTATAGACATAGATTTTCAAACTTAATGGAATATTTTAACGCTATTAATATCCAGTCTATTCCTAGAGCTGAAAAACAAGCATGCAAATAGAGTTGCAGCAGTTGGTGCTAGTTTCGAAGTGCTGGAACAGATGAAAACATAGAAAAATTCAGCCTCATATTAAGCTAATTGTCAAATCTTCTATACCTAATAATAAATCAAATTGGCAAGTTTTTGAAAGTGATGATCAAATCTATAGGTTTTTGCAGCAAGAAGCTGAATTTTCTGCATTTAATTAGGATAAGTTACAACATTTATATGGTGATCAGATTGTTCAGTTAAAGACAAATAAATTGCCTCAAGGTCTGGTCACATTGGAAGACATCTTCAGTACTGATGATCAGTTAAGAAAGGTGAAGACTAAAATGTCAACCCCCTCTGATAATTACAAAGAGATCTTGGTTGATGAAGGGAAAAAGCTATTTCTTGAAAGGTATGTTCCTTAATCGAAAAGCAGTCATTTATTAATCTTTGCAAAGAGTTTAAGGATGTTTTTTCTTGGAAATACCAAGATCTGAAAGGATTTGATCCCAGTCTAGCACAACATACAATCGAGTTACATCCAAATGCTAAGCTTGTTAGACAGAAACAGAGGCCTATAAATCCAAAAATAGAACCTCTGATGAGGAAAGAATTATCTAAATTGATTGAATCAGGTATTATCTTTCCAGTTAAGCATTCAAGTTGGGTAGCCAATCTTGTTCCTGTTAGGAAGAAGAATGGTGAAATCAGACTATGTGTAGATTTCAGAGATCTTAATAAAGCTTCATTAAAAGATCATTACCCACTACCGAATATGGATCAGATTTTGAGAATAGTCTCAGGTTCAGATAGACTATCTCTTCTCGATGGTTACAGTGGCTATAATCAGATTTTAGTTTGAGAAGAAGATAGATACAAAACAACTTTTACCACCAAGTGGGGTACCTATGCTTACAAAAGAATGCCTTTTGGTCTTTCAAATGCTGGTGCAACATTTCAACGTGCAATGGACATGGATTTTTAGAGCTTGTTAAATAAATGTATTCTTGTTTATTTGGATGATATTACCATGTTCTCAAAAAATCCAGAAGAACACTTGATGCATTTAAGGCAGACATTTCAGTTGTGCAGGTAATTTGGAATATCCTTGAACCCACTGAAGTCTATCTTTTCAGTACATCAAGGTAAATTACTTGGTCATATTGTTTCTAAGAAAGGTTTAGCAATTGACCCTTTCAGAATCGAAGCTATATCAAAACTATCATTGCCTCATCATAAGAAGGCATTACAGAGTTTTTTGGGAAAAATCAACTTTGTTAGAAGATTTGTTCTAGATTTTGCAGCATTGGTCAAACCATTAACAACTATGTTAAAGAAAGAGAAAATGTTCTCTTCGACCAGCGAAGGGAGAGAAGGTTTTGAAGCAATCCAAATAGCTATCTCTCAAGGCTCCTACTCTTGCAAATCCAAATTTTGATAAATTTTTTAGGATGTATGCACTTGTAGTAGCTGAAACAATCTCAGCTATTTTAACTCAGGTTAATGATGAGAATATCGAGTAGCCTATTGCTTTCTTCAATCAGAGTTTGCATGATTATGAAACAAGGTACACATTCCTTGAAAATCAAGTACTTTCAGTAGTCAGAGGACTAAATAATTTCAAGTATATGCTTTCGAACAATAAAATCCATGTTCTTGTTTCTCATCCAAGTGTGAAAGCATTCCTACTAAATAAGGAGTTAAATGAGAAAAGAGCAGGCTGGTTAACAAAGGTTATAGAATATGATGTTGATATCTAGGTTGCTAAGACTGTTCGAGGTAAAGGTCTATGTGAGCATCTAATTGCTGATATGGAAAAACAAAAAGCTGTGAAACCTGAAGATTCAGAACACCATGCTGAAATTGTGTATCAACAATCAAATATCATGGTCCAACCAGAAAATCAGCAACCTGAACTTGCTTGAGGGATCCAAGAATCAAGGTGGATGACTGATTTGGTTAACTACTTACAACATGGCACCTATCCGAAAGGTATGGATAAGAATAAAAGAAGATATTTCAGATTACAAGCAATTCCTTATCTTTTCGTTGATGGTTTGTTGTTCAAAAGGGATATAAATGGAATCTTGCTGCGATGTGTTGACTATGATAAAATTCAGAAAATATTATCAGAATTCCATGAAGGACCTGTAGGAGGTCATTTCTCAGCACGTACTACAGCTTTAAAAATCATGAAAGCGGGTTACTATTGGCCTAGCATATTCAAAGACTATTTTGAATAGATTAGAAAGTGTAAGAAATGTGCTTTCTTTGTTGGAAAAAACATTTAGCTTCGTTACCTTTACAGCCTATTTCAGTTGATCAACCTTTTATGCAGTGGGGTCTTGATTTTATTGGCATGATAAACCCACCTTCGTCATAAGGACATAAGTGGTTCTTAACTACTACAGATTATTTTACAGGATGGACTGAAGTAATAGCCTTGAAAGATGCTAATGAAGCTTCGATACTATCCTTTTATGAAGGAATAGTTTACAGATTTGGTGTTCCGGCAACTATCATATCAGATAATGCTTTAGCATTCCTTGGTGCAAAGATAACAGATTGGGTTGTCAACCATGGAATTTATCTAATTTCTTTATCTAATTATTACCCACAAGGTAATGTCTTAGCTGAGATTACTAACAAGAAGCTATTAAGAATAATCAGAAAAACACTCAAGGATAATCAAAGAGCTTGGCATTTGATGTTGAATTCAACACTTTGGGTTGACAGAGTGACTCCTAAGAGATCAGTTGGTAATTCACCGTACAAACTTTTGTATGGAAAAGAACTAAGAATGCCTATTTCAGTTGAGTTACCCACATTAGATTTGCTACATTAAATAGAGCTACTTGAGAATGAACCATTGCAGGTTTGTTATGCAGAGTTAATGGAATTACAAGAGCTAAGGGATCAAGCTCATTTAAATATGGAAAAGAATCAAAAACAAATCAAGAAGACTTTTGATAAGAAAGCCAAATTCAGAGTCTTAAATGAAGGAGATATTGTGTTAAAATGGGATACTGATCGTGCAAATCCAGGAAGACACTCAAAGTTTGATACACTCTAGAGTGGTCCTTACATGATTTCAGCTAGCAAGGAGCACAATGCTTTTTAGCTTTCAAATTTGAATGGAGAGGAACTTCCCATTCCTATGAATGGTATGTTTCTCAAGCATTGTTATTGAATATCTTACAGTGATTGTTAGAGTAGGATTTCCCTTCAATAAGTGTAGTTTCTGCACATTGTATCATTTTTCAATTCAATAAGTGCATTCTTGCACGTGATCTAGTTTACCAGATCCTTTCCCAGTTTTAGTTTCATTTTGGAAAGGTTGGAATTTTCAGAAAAGGAAAATTGTTGTTACATGTTTAGACTCCATGCCCAATGGACAAGAGCAAGGCACTCGTATATAAGCTAGCAGGAAGCTTTCCCCGGAGGATCGCCGAAATGTTGACAATTTTTGCACTTGTGTAAAAATGGGAAACTCAAAAATTTGTTACGATGGATAGCATTGTTAAAGTATTACCTAAGCCAAGGGAGATTATATTAGATTATGTCATTACTGCTGATTTATTTAAAAGATTACATGAAATCTGTAACTATGTGTGCTGTTACAAAATGTAACAGATCACATAGTCTGCAATTTCATGACCATCCTCAGCAAAAGAACACAAGCCCCGAAGGACAGTTGTGTTGTCTTGATGAGGACATCCAATTGCAGAATAGGTGAAGTGTAAATTTTTGGAACAGTAAGCATAAGTATAGATCAGAGAAAATTAGAGTTTGTTACTGAATGTTACAATTTCTATTCAATGTTCTTTCCTTCATGATTAAGACATTCAATTTTGTTACTGAGTTGTTTAGTTCATTATACAAATCCATATAGAAAGTAGAAATGTGAAAAGACATACAACTCATTTACTGAATTCAATGTTATATTCATAAGGAGTTTTGAAATGTTTCCCACACAATCCATGGGATGTAACTGAAAAGTAAAGTACATCTACTGAAAAATAAAGATACACATGCATGAAAGAGAAAGAAAAGGAGTATGAGTGAACCCATCGTTGCCTTGGGGATTTATTTCTTTGATCGAAGCATCTCTACTCCATCCTTTTCTTCATCTCTATTGAAGAATGTACCCTGTCCTCAGGGATCAAACCATATTCCTACTCTATCCTACTTCATGCATATGAATCTTCCCTTAAGATGAGATGTATTCTACTTGAAGGACAAACTGTATGCATACTTTATTCACTCATAAAGAAGAAAGTGAAAAGAAAGAAGAAAACATGGACATAAGAGAGGCCAAAAAGCCTAATCATTTTCTAAGTGTTTTCCTAAGTGTGTAGGTACAGGTTACAGCCAAAAATAAAAATAGACAAGTCATAAGTGCATGCAATAAAAGGAAGAATGTAACCAAAAGTTCCAACGACTATTTTTAAATGGAAGAGGTTACAGTAAAAAAGAGTGGAAAATAGAAACACTTGTTTTAGTTATAGCAGAAGACTGAGAATCAGATTTCAACAAGATGAAGCTAAATGGAAAGAAGGGATTACAGCTGAAATAGGATGAGAGAGAAGATTCTGGGAAAATTTTGACAGGGCTTCGCCATGTAAAATGGACATTTACAACTTTTAATCATGTTTTTTTTCAATTACTACGTGCTTTAAAGGAACTATGCAAATCAAATAAGTGATACAGGAAGTAGAAAAGCATCACATGATCAAGACAAACAACTAATATATTTTCAGTTCTCAAATTGCTATATCAATTCAGGAAGAAAAGTGTTACTTTCCGTATTCTAGATCAGAAAATGAAACTACTATTTCTGGAAAAGGCATTATAGAAATGATTCTGGAAAAAAAAATCCAAGGCTTCGCCATAAAAAATCAACATCTCAAAGCATCTAAGTAAGAAACAATTGTAGAAAGGAAATAAAGCATCTGAATCAAGGTATATGCCCTGAAAATAATATCTGAAATAGTTAAAGTATTGCTTCTATTTTTCAAAAAAGCACTTATAGATTACAAGTTCACAGAATAGAAAAAATGCAACCATTATTATACTTTCACAGTCAAGTATTTTAGAAATGAAGCAAATATGAGAGCACACAAATACTATAATGTCAATGAATTATATTCATTCAAGCAAAGTAGTACTCATCTATGACATGATCAGAAGACATTATAGGTAAACAAAGGAGCTATCTCATGATGACATTAGAAGTGAGAAGTAATTCAGGTAAAATCTACAGTTATAAAGGGCTTCAGAAAGAGATAATAACCTAGATTTACAGTATAACTATCTTTTTAGAACAGGTATATCAATTCAATATCAGAGTAAAGGAGATGATTATAATCCAGAAACTATAATCAGAGAAGTAACTCTCATCCAAGAGCAGAGTAATTTTCTTAGTGAAGGAAGACCCGAAATAAAATATCAATACAACTTGAAGAGATATGAAAAACAAGAATACAGATATTCAGAATAGCTTCCGAAGAATATATCAAGGAAAACAAGAAGGAAAGCAACGTGTTTTTTAAGTATTGAAACCCTTGAGAAGTCCAGTAAGCATATAAAATTATAAGGATAGAGCGCATCAGTTCCTCAGATAGAGACCAGACTACAAAGCCAAATGAAAATTAATACCAATTTAGGAGCCTTTATTGCATCGTAAAAACCTACAAGACTTCATTAGAGCTCAGAAATAATTAAGTATGGTGACCGCGTCGAAGTAAAACAAAGTAGATTTCAACAAAGTCAAAACCCAACAGACATAAAGAGGGAAGATCTGAATCAACCTATAATGAGCTATAAATTCAGAAGTAAATCTCCAGAACCCATCTCGAGCAAAGCAAATTTTCAGAAGCAATAAGAACTAATAAGGACAAAAAAGGCACAGAGAAAAAATTAATGAAATGTTCTATGCAAAAGAACATCTAAATTAGGGACAATGAACGTAAAGAGAGTGTAATAGTTGAACTCAAGGTGAATTACTCTCGAAGACCATCAAGATCAGAGTAAGAGGGGAAAACCTAGAACATTTTAAACTCAAAATCCCCAAAGGAACCCTTAAGAATGCAAAGAATTAGTGAATTATCAGTGTTTTGAAGTCAAAGTAATAATGGAAAATCAAACTACTGTGCTCAGAGGTCAAATACTTACTATCCTTGCATCAAAGCAGTGATGCTTAAATGACAGTGCCCAATCAACAGAGTGTAAACAATGAAGAAATGCAAATAATGCAAATATTTGAGGTGCATGACATTACACTACCTCATAATAACAAGTTTCGAGCTTAACTAATAATCTTTGGAGGTTATAGAGTTCACAGAGATCAAAGATGCAAATGATGGTGGCTTGGAGAGAAGGTAATTTGTAGAGCTTACAAGCTGAGCCCAACAAAGAAATAACCATGAAACACAAATGAACCTAGCTCAGAAACCATTTCACCAAAAGATCCTACCTTCAAAAGCTACAACAATGGCGTCAGAAAATTTTGCCAAGGCTTCACTCGCATACCAGAAAACTAAATGAAATGATCATCAAACCCAAGCTTTCTTTTACTTCCCGAGCCCCAGTATGGGTTAAGTTTGAAGCCAACCATGATTTGAGATCAATGATTAGGCTTCATCAAGTACAAAGATAAAAGGCTGAGGATTAAGCTCAGTGATCAAAACAGGTAATCGTAGTTAGTTCTCACCGACCACATTAATTACAAAGTTACAAACCGTAACCATAGGTTAGAGATCGACAGCATCAGGCCAATCGGTACAAAGATCACCGGTGCAAGTTACAATTCAAACATCAAAGCAAACTTGGCCTAGGTCAAATTTCCACCGACAAAGTACAAGAGGGGTGAATCACTGTGGAGAAGGAGACAGACCACGTGTCAATCAAACAAATATTCATTGCCAAAAAATATCAAAGTCTAAACCATAGTGTATGCCTTCAAATAATCAAAAGTTGACCAAATTATGCCAAATGATCACTGAAAAGGTGAATTTCAAATTATACACTAACAAACATGCAACAACCAACACATATATACATGTGTGTATTTATCAAAATGTGTTGGAGAATATAGTGTCATGTGACATGAAAAATGGTCAACCCTTTTATATTGCTAAGCCCAAAAAGGTGGCCAACCATGGAGAAGTATAGAGGTGGTCCCCTACATTGGATTTTTACCTTACAAATATTACCAATATTTTGATTTATTTACTCACAGGTAGAGAGTTGATTTTTTGCATGCCTTCAGAATAAGATAGAATAGAGAAGAAGACAAAGTTACATGTTCATGGAGAGGACTTGCCTAGCAAGCAATCTATTTTTGGGGAAAATTATTCACTCAGCCTTATTAAAAATAGAATAGACAACTTCAATTGACTAATATGTAATCAATGGCTATTAATGCCTCGTGTACTAGTTTGTATTTTTTTATCCCTTTATTTAGAATTAAATAAAGGATAAAATTAGGATACATGGGCGAGTATAGCATTAGGCTATTTTTAGGAAGGGTGGGAAAATTTATTTTGGCTATATATTGTGTGCTTTTGCAAAGCATAGGGGATTATTCCAGAGGACTTTTGGATATAGGAGTACTGAAGCAATTTTTTTGCCAGTTTTTACCTTCTGTGTGTGGATTATTTTCTTCATTTGCAATTATTTCCAGTCTTGTGTATGTTTCCATTAGTCTTGTGAATGCAAATTCCCTTACCAATCATCTTACCCCTACTGCAAAATATAGTATTTTCTGCTAAATTTTAATGTGCATGTTAACTTATCAATAGTATTGTGATTTTACCTTAGTACAACCAAGTGTTTTCCCTTAAACATTATGCAGAAAAATTGTTGGCTCGTGCATAAATAATCCTTATCATAGAAATCGCGCATATACTAAGTCAAATCCCTCATATAAATTTGGTGTATCACCCCAATCAAGTTATTTCAAAGCCATATTTTACCCTTAATCCTAGAAAATCAATTTAGGATACATCAATAAGGAACTGGCCTTTTAATCCCGGAGACTCGCCTCGAAATAGGTATACCCACAGACTTGCGGTGTTTCCATTGTATCTATGAAAGAGAGATCAATTTTGCAGACTAGAAAACTTGCAGCCATCTCTCTTTAGGGTGAACTTTCGAGAGATAACAATGACTCTACTCTAGGTGACTCCACATGGGAGTTATCTTCCCTATGCTCCTCACTGTGTCGATGAGATACACAAGCCTCAATGGATGGCTCCCTATCATGTCTAGTTGGTTGTCCTCCTAAGGACCCTCTGTGTACATCGACATTAATGTCCTGAAGCATATGTAAAATCTCAGGTAGAATGGCCACTATGGCCTGCTTTGGAGATGCCATATCTAAGTCTATGTGAAAGGACCCCTTGTCTGATCCGTGCCTCCTACAAAGACCAAGGTGAGAGTTAGTTCATCATTCTAGGTTTTATTCGATTTTTTCTATGTTTACCTAAAATATAAAAACTTTCAGACAAGTTTCTTTCTAAGTTTAGTATTGTGCTAGGTTTAATATTGTACTAGGTTCAATGTTCGTGTCTCACATTTTCCTGTGTTCCCAAGGGTCCAAGCTTTGAACCCATGAGTCTAATACTAAGTGTAACGCCAATAAAAAATTTCCACGTGAGACCAAAGAACAATCCTAGGGTTAACTAGAAAAATTATAAAATATTTTTTTTTGAAAAGCATGCCCACAAAATGTTCGAAAACAATGAAAGTTGCCATTTTAATGTCTCTAAGGTTATAACTTTCATAAATAATTTTCCATAATAACAGAATATTTAAAATCTACATTATACTTTTATAGATTGATTTGACTAAGCATATTCAATCCCCTTACGGATTATTTAAATAACAAATTAATTCCTATTAAAGTTGAATATTCCCCCACGGGGGTGTCAAGGGTAAAAGTGGCCAATGAAATTAAATATAAATGTTATTTAATTTCTACAATGTTGAAACAACTAACAAGGTCCCTTATTAAAGTATTGGGTTAGGATAATGAACACTTCCCTACCCCATAAAGTAACCCCTTAAAAAGTCAACCCATATTTTGAAAATAATATATTTAAATTAAAAGTTAATTTCTATTCACCCACTCTCCACCTAATTTTTGTAGGGAAAAATATCATCCCTTGGATGGATTCAATTAGGACCCTTGATGAAGAAAAGAGGGCAACTAACCCTAAAGCATAATTATGAAGTCTTCTTTCTCCTTTGTTCTATAGGTTATTGGAGGAGGAATGGAAGCCATTAAAGGCCATTAAAGATTTTGGAGGAGCTTAGAGGTTTCATTTATTTTCTCATTTTTCTTATACCCTCTCTTAGGGTTTCAATACATTTGTATAATTTATTTACCTTAGTTTCCTTTCGTTTACCCAAATGGGCTTGTGGATTTTGCCCCATTTCACTTATGTAGTTATATTTGATATGCATTTTCATTTGGCTATGTGAAAATCTACATATATGTATTTGTATATATATATATATATATATATATATATACATATTTTATTAATATTATATAATTTTCCCTTTTTTTTGAAAATGGATAAGAAATCTGAAATCACAATATAAGTGATTTAATATAAACTATATACATTGATACATACATACACACACACACGCACACGCACACACACACACATTTATGAATATAAACAAAATACACGTATTCGGTCATGATAAAATTGTTCACTATCCACATAACAACCAAAATTACAGAGGATACTATGGCTACGTCGGGGTTAAATGTTTATTTTTTGAATGTTTTTGGTTGGGGTTTGTTTTATGATCAAACAATAGCGTGGGTTGGGTAGAGTGTCCCCCTAACCCTTACCTAATATACTAACATGCTACAGCCAGATATGGCTCTAGAAACTTCCACTTTTTTTGGTTTGATTACTTATTAATCATTTTACATATAGATCTACAATTACACACACGCGCGCGCACACACACACACACACACACACACACACATTTCTATTTATATTTATTTATTAATTATATCATTATTATTATTATATTCAATAATAATAACAGTAATGTATATGGAAATATTAATATTATTATTGTTATAATAATGATAGTAATATTGTCAATAGTAATAATAGCTACGTTATTAACTAATCTAGGTTTTGCACTTAAGATTTCTTTGTAAAATTTGATATTATTAGGATAAGAGGTTTTATAAGAAACCAAGTCAATCTCACTCATTATTATATCAAGTTACAACGGGTTTAGAGTAATGTTACCATATTTTAATAATAAATTTTGTACAATCCAATGAGGCTAAGCCTAAGTTTCAAGGAAGACTTTTTCCTTTCTCTACTAGTATTTTCATATTAATCTATTTTATTTATTAACCGAGAAAAGACAAGCCAATATAATTTCCTTCCATTTAAGTATGCAAGGTTTAACTTTTTTTCAACAATGGAATAAAATGAGCAAGATAATCTAACCACTTATTTTACATGCCTTTCAAGTAACACAATGAAATGTAGTATTTCTTCATGCAATTTTCCAACATTCCACAAGATAGTTTCAACAATATTTCCAATAATTTATTTAGAATAAGAGCAACACACTTGTGTGGGAAATAAAGCAACTACAATGAAATATGGCATTTCCCTTTTTAAACTGATTTTCTATTTCAAATAAAATAGCTTTACCAACACAAGTATCTCTTTCCCCTTTGCAACATACAACACAACATTGATATCGAAGAATCAACACAAATTTTCATTACAATTACTTATACAATGCCCTCCACATTAAGTGTGAAAATTATATAATAATATATCTAAAATGAAATGCAATATTACAAATTCCTCCACTCTAAGTGGTAATAACAAAAAGGCTTTTCACAAGAATGAATTTCTTAAGGATTCCAACAAAAGCTCCAAGCTTCACAACACCAAAAAGAGAGCTCCCTCATGATTTTCTTGATCCACAACAAAATTGGGGGAGAGGGAACAATCTCCATCCAACCAAAATATCCAATAAGGAGGAGAAGTCATCCTCCTCATTGGCTCCCAAGCCCCAACCACATTACAATGAGAGGTGATTCCAACACATGGGAAAAAAATATTCCACATCACAAACTAAGTATTTCACAACCTTTCCAAATTCAAATTCAACTCAAATTACAAACAAAAGGAGAAGAAACAACAAAGTATACAAGGCTTCTAAATGAAGAGCCAAAGGAGCAAGAACCTATGGGGAGGCCACTTATTCCTCCCAATTGGAAATGGGTTCCCACCTTACAAACCTCCAATACGTATTCAAATTCCCTACATACTCTTATGCCTCCCTCAATCACCTCTTATGCCTCCCACATACTCTTATGCCTCGCTCATTCTCTTATGCCTCCCTCATATAAGAATAAGTAATAAATGCAAGTATTCATTGTCTAAGGTGAGGCACCCAACCCAGACTCCCTCCAAAGCATAAATAAATCTTATGCCTCCCTACATGAATTCTGCCCATAGTCCCCTCTTGCACCACACTTAGGCAATCTACCCAAGCACCCAACAAGCATTCCAAACACTCAACAAAAACAAGCACACAAACACAAAATAAAAGAATAACATAAGCAAAATTAAATCTCCTACCTTTCCATAGTAGAGCTTGTTCCAAGATTCAAACTAAAATATCCTTCAAACGCAAGAAATCACCAAAAACATCCAACAAAGTCCACAAGCTCTTCAAAATCCGCTAACGTAAAGAAATGCAAGACCACAAAAAATATTGAGTAACCCCCAAACAAGAAAAATAACTTGAATAAATCGAAAAGGGAGAGAGGAGAATAATGTGGCTCCAAGTAGGATGCCACCTCATTTCCTCTCCACTCCACCACACCCTAGTCAACCCCATACTCCAAAACATAATTAATAAGTGGTTGAATAAATGACATATAACTTACACATACAATATAAGCCCACACACCTTAAGGACTTATTGGTATCCAAATTGATTCTCCTTTCAAGATGAGCATTATCACATATTTAACAAGAATCCTAGAGATAGATAAATCATCATGTATGTCATTTTGTAGCCAGGGAGGTGATTCAATTGGCTCTTTGTCACTCAGATGTTGGAGAAATGGATAGCATCTTCAAAAGGATTTGATCTATCCTCACTACTTTAGGTTGTTCCTTTCAACGAGGGTGAAAGAACCCATTTTGTAACCTCTGTTGGTGAAGGAGAATGAAGATATCCTTCTTTACAAAAAATCGAAACGAAACCTTTATAAAATATGATCAATGCACCACTATTTAACTCTCACGAGTTGTAACTTCTAAAGAATGGTGATATTTTCTAAATAAGGTAAAGGTTACTAAAGACATTATGGAATCCTGATTGCTTCTGCATATTTTGGCAGTAGAATTTATTCATTTTTAGACATATAGGGAAAACATGGGTAGTTAAGATAGGATTCATTGTTTTTGAATAATTTTTGGTGGGAGATTAAGTAGGATAAACTTGATTTTTCCAGATATTTGAGAACCTTCACAAAAATTGGAAAACTAAATGCCAGAATGCTTCAAAATAGCTGAAATATTCCTTCAACCAGAAGGTGTGCATCAATGGAACCCCAGATCTGGATGGTTTCAAACAATCTTTGAGAATTGAACATGAAAGCTCAAGCTAAAGACTCAATTAAACATTAAATACCCCTGGTTCCTCATGCCTAAGATACAATCAAAGGCTTACAAACAATCCTTATCAAGAAAATGATAGTAAAGTAATTTTAAATTGTTTATCTCATTACAGGATTAAGGCTCTTCTCATAATGAAATTGTAAATGCCACTAAACTATCATAGGGAAGACATCCTATGTGATTCGGAGGGATTTTAACAAAATATTGCAATAGGAAACATCAAAACCATTTAAAAACATTATGAAATAAAAGCATACAAAATTTTTCCCAAGATTAACACAAATTAATTAAAAGTTGATTAGATTCATCAGCAAGGGAAGGTTTCTTGAACAATCTCATATTTTTTCAATGGTTGTACACTTGCCACCAATTTGACATGATCAAATCTAAAACATAAGAGATTAACAACTTTCTCAAATGGTCTCTCAAGAATATGGGATTTCTCTAATTTTCTCGTAAGAATTAAACCGCTGACCATTTGCATGACTAAAGCATGCTTTTTATAACACTCAATTTACATCTAAGATTTCCCCCCAAGAAAAGAATATTCGAGGAACCTATTTTTGTTACATGTTTGATCATGATTTCTAGAAAATGACGTTTAATAGGTTTGCAAAAAAAAGTTTCTAGTTGTTCAAAAAGGTGAATCAGTACAAATATCTCCATCATTGCTTTAACTCGGAGCACGTTTTCATCCTTCGTGAATGCAACATCCATCATTTCATCCTTTTCTCATTTTTTCCTCTACAACTTTTCTCAGCATCAAGCTTCCTTGGTAATTCACATTTTTGTAAGTGCCTGAGCAATTCCAACTTCAAAATATCAATCTTTACATTCTTTCAACTCATAAATTAATCTCTAAATCCATTCAATTGCACTTTTTAGATAAAAATGACAAGGAGTTTCATCAAAAAATGATGAAAAACAATGTGTATTAGCATCTCCAGGAGTCTTGGAGTAAAAATGGTGGTAAAATCAGATGCAATGCACTACAACTATTGATTTTGTCCTTTCTCAACTTTATATTATATCCGTCCACATGGAAAAATCTGATTCGAAGTGGGCCTAGGGTTGCCTTTTACATTTTATGAATTTTGGACAAATTGCCCAATTTTAACATTCCCCCCCCCCTTCGCCTTTGAAATAAAGGCTCAACACATGGCTTAATCTAGGCCTTTGATGGAGTCGTGGCTCATTTTTTCAATTTTACCCTTTATTACAAAAAGGTTAAATTTCTAATTTTCCTTCGGGGACACGCTTCCTACTTTTATCTTTTGATGTGGGCCCCAGCAGATTTGTGCTTCATTTTTATACTTTGCGCCTTTTCAAAAAAAGGAAAAAATATTCAAAAACCTCTAGCGACATGCCTCTCCACTTTTAACGTGAAAAACTACCACATGTTATTCATCGGGGTCAAAGCAAGAATTTTTCCCTATCACTTCATATTTACTTAATAGCCAATTAGAGACTATCGGGGCCGTGGGGGACAATTTGTTATTTTTTAAAAATGTGACCAAAGTGGCAAATTTCACCAAAAACACCCACTAGGCCACAACCAATTAAAAATGAACACGTATACAACTTTTGGACAAAAATAGAAATTCACTCCACCTTTATAAATTTGACCGGTCAATCAGAACTCAACGTGGTGGCGGGGCCAAATTGATCTTTTTGCATACATAGTAAAAATTTATAAGTTATAAAATAGACCCGACATGCCTCATTCAATCAAAAGAGACCACCTAGATGAATATGTTGAGATATAATTTGACGGGGAAAACATTCCCGTCAAACAGTAAGATGCGGGGAAACTTCACCATTTGCACCCAGAATTGAATCTTTCTTGAAGGTGTTGGTACCCAAATTTAACCTCCTTCAAAGACTGAGTAGCATTATGGATTTAGAAAAGACACTCAGAGGTAGATAGACAATCATGTATGTCATTTTGTAGGCGAGGAAGCAATCTATCTAACTTGTTGGCACTCAGGCTTTGAAAGGAGTGTGTAACACATAAAAAGGATGTGATATGATCCTAACTACTTTAGGTTGTGCCTTTCAACCAAGGTAAGAGAACCTATTTTGTAACCTCGGTTTATAAGAAAGGAGATACAGGTACCTTTCTTTTGCATAAATTTTATAGAGAAGACCTTGGGGAAAATATGATCAACACACCATATCTGACTCTCATGAGTTGTCACTTGTAGATCATAGAGATACTTTCACAACAAGGAAAAGGTTACTAAAGACATTTGAGACCCTGATTACATTTGCATGTTTTGGTAATAGAGATTATGAATTTGTGTACACACATGACAAACATGGGTATTATGGGTAGGATTGGTTGTTGTTAAATGAATTTTTGGTGGGAGGTGGGGCAGGGTGAAAATAGATTCACTAGATTCTTGAGGAGCCTTACAAAATGGGAAGTCAGATCAATGGGATGCGACAAAATAGTCAAATTGTTTCTTCAACTAGAATATGTGCTTCAATGGAGGCCCAGATTATCACTCTTTCAAAAAATCTCTAAGATTCTATCATGAAGGCTCAAGTTAGAAAACCCAACAAAGCATCAAGATCTAAGCCAAATCATGCCTAAGGTACACCAAAAGGATTATAGATGATCTTTGTCAACAGATGAGAGAAAATTTATTTTAAATTGTTTATTCCAATCCCAAATGAAATAGCTTCTAGGAAATAGAATTGCAGATGCCACTAAACTGTCACAAGGATTGAGGCATGTGTGATTTAATCATATTTTAATACAAGATAGAAACAGAAACAAGAAAAACTACTCACAATAATTCAGAAAAAAACAAACACATTTTGCTCAAGACAACACAGAAATAACTCGACTTTGATTAAGTCTATTAGTAGGGGAAAGTTTCACATAACAATCTCAGAGCTTGTCAATGGCGGTACACTTGTAACCACCTTGACACAATAAAATTTAATACAATGAGAGATAACTTAGCTTCTCAAATGGATTCTAAAATGACATGCTTAGTAAAAATTTCCTCTTGGGAATTTTCTTCAACCTCTAGCACTCTGACCTCCAAATTCCAACATTTACACGAAAAATTCGTGCCATTTATAACATTCACATCAGAGCCTCTTCCTCCCCAAAAGATAAAAATGTTTAATGCACCAATGCTCACCATGATTCTTTTGTGATTCACAGAACCACATCTATAAAAGTCTCCAGGTGCTCGATGGGGTATATTTCATCGAATACCTCCAACATTCAACTCCTTGCTCTGGTAGATCACTCTTCCTTCAATTTTCCACCCACTTCCAACCCTAATCTGTCAAATCTGGCTCCTTGCATGCTTGGGAGAAGAAAAATAGAAAATCTGATTGGGCATGAAAGTACGATAATTTTAAAAAATTTCCCTATAGCTCTGCCCTTGGGAAATGAGCCTGGCACATGTCCAAATGTGATTAGAGTGGGGCTGTGCTTCCTTTTTTACTTTTGAATCTTTTCTCCCAAAGGAAATTTTTCCAGATTTCCCCCAAGAGCCCGCACCTCTACCGTTGATCAGGGAAAAACATTTACTATTTCCCTCATCGGGTTGTGGGCCATTTTGAAATTTTAATCCTTAAGGAGGAAAAAAATCCAAGTTGCCTTCGATGGTCTGCCTCCTCACCTTTTTGAATTTTCAAACTACCACATGTCACCATGGTGCACCTTGAGGTGGTCCCAAAACTTTGATACCTTCAACAAGCAAGGGATCGCCACATACCCTGTTCTAACAAGGTCTGTCTGAATGCTTGAAGCTTAATAGAAGGTGCCACGTGTCATCCTGACACTTGTTTAAAATGAAACTCAAAGGCTAGTCCCCGAACATGTGTGGTTCCTCCACGTGTCTCCATGGCACAATGTCAAGAAGGTACCCAAAGCGGAGACCCTGAATGAGCGCCATCTCGCCATATTAATTGTTCCACAAAACTGCTCCAACTGCATAAAAATTTGTCTAAGTCCAAGCCAAGTAGTGGAAGCCTCCACGTGTCCTCCCGACGCTACTCCAAGGAAAAACCCAAAAGTAGATCTTCAAATGATTGTCATGCCTCCACGTGGACACATTTTGAGTTAAGAATTTCCATGAATTTTTCTAAGTACCCAGCTAAGCTACGTCCAACCAAAAGGTTCGATGTCCCCTGTAGATGCAAGGATGTAAATTTGACCAGGAGAAATGCCTGTCAAACCATAAAATATAGAAAAATGACCATTTGAGCATGGTAATGAAATTTTCTTCAAGGACAAAAAGTTTAGAAATGTTACAGGGCTCAAATACATTCTTCAGGGATGCATCAATTCATTCTTCAAGTATTTAGGGAAAAAACGACAGGAGCATCAAGGAACAAGACATAATAAGGTCATACAAGACCATGATACATGTTTTCAGGTGTGAATAAATGAATGTTAGAGTTAAGTATGTTGTAGAAGTGAATATATGCTTGTAAGAAGATGATAAGGTGACTTGACTTGGCATTTAAGGAGTAATATAGGCTAATTAAGGTCTTTTTAAGCCTTGACATCATGTAATAGTTGCCTTGTACGGATTAAAGGAGAGTATCAAGGTGATATACAGAGGATTTCTATGTTGAGAAGATTGTTGAGTCTTCCTAGGAGTGTGAGTTGGCTTAGGAGTCAGTTTAGGAGCTTTAGAGAGTCTATTCTTAGCTAATGAATACCTATTTCATAGGTGATTCGATGGAGATGAAGTAGAACAGAGGTTCTCAAGGTTTTAGAAGATGGAACAATGAATAATAACGTATGTATGATGTTTTGGAAGAAGAATTATACTCTGTTTTGCATGAAATTGCATGTTTTAAAGTGACTGTGATGAAGACTGTGCTAGGACAGCAAGTTATAAACCTTCAATGGAATTCAATTGGCGAGATTCCCTTGAATTTTAATTCTAACACCTTCTACAGACCGTAAGGAAGGTAATCATATTTTTTGTAAGTTTTGAAAGTGCAAAATTTAATTGTTATAGCCATTTGAAGGCTCTCGGGCCCGATCTAGGGCGTCGCATATCTTTTGATTGGATGGATGAAATTGGCTGAAAATTTCAGGATATCTCTATATTTACACTATCTAACTACTTTCAAAATTTCAAAGAGAATGGGTTTGTGTCGCTCGAGATATACATGACTGTATTTTTCAGTTAAACAATGAATGTACAATGCACATATTTGAAGGCAAACAGTCAAGTTTTGGTTCATAATTAGATGAAGCACGAGCTTAGATTGTTATCAAAGGTGGATCCATGTATTTTTTTATGTATTTGAATGATCATAGGGGTGAATCAATGAAGCAATTACCCTTATTGCATATAAAGACTGACTGTGCAGGGTTTGTATGACTGTCTAAAGTCATAGTAAGAGGTTTCAAAAGCTAAATTGGAGAAATTGAGTCAAGAGCCAATGCATGAGAGATGAAATACACCTATCAAGGTATGAATAATATGTTTGAATACTTATAAGGAGAAAATATTCAATGAGATTGCCTTCATTTTGTGTAAAAACATGACTATGGTTTATCTAAATGTTAAGATTCAGAAATCAGACTGGTAAATGCTTGATTTAAGGAGCTAGATGAATGTTAAAGATCTGAAATTTTGTGTGGAGAGGGTTATAACACATAAAGACCTTGTGTGAAAATTTGGAGTGCTAAAACAAAGACCCAGAAAAGTTATGAAGGAATTGGGACTGTCCCAAACAAGTTAGTTTCTCAAGAGCAAGAAACAAGAAAAAAATGAGATGGAGGGAGTTAGACAAAACTTTAAGCCATGAAACTTTAGGAGCAAGGTTTTATGGGGAAATGAGAGCCAATTAATCTTATCAGACCTTCTGGGTATTCATGAAATTCTAAATGTTATAATTTTAGGAGTTTAGTCAAGATGGTGCAAAGAAGTAACATGCACTAGGTCTCATTGCTACCTCAAGGTGATAAGAACAAAACAGATGATGCTGCATAAACATCAATTAATGATCCTCTAGCAGGGGTGGATGGAGTAATAGAGAAAAGTTCAAGCTCTTGAGTATTGTAGAGAAAGACAGATCTAAATGACCCCTGCATCATTTGGTATCAGAGCAAGGATAGGAGATCAAAGGACAACCATAACAGGAAACAAAAGGTAGATCCAATACCAAGGAGTTCAAGGTAACAAACACATGTTTTCAAGCTATTTATTTCTATAATTTTCAGAGAACTCCATATTGTAAAGTTTGTGATTGAATTAGTCATGGAGGTAGGAGCAGTGTGTGAATTGGTTAAGTTCCTAAGCTATCAAAAGGAACACGAAAAGAAAGAGAAAAAGAGGAAAGAGGAGAAGATGAGAGGAAGATTGGCACTTCAAAAAGAAATAGATGAAGTGAAGAGAGATTTGGAGAAAGTGACCACCATGTGGTTACAGTTGCAGGAAGAAGAGAGCCATCAGAAGAAGAGTGGCCTAGTATTGAGAGGGAAGATGAAATGGCCTGTGAGGTCATTGGTGAAAAGAGATAGAAGGCACAGAAAGGATGCCTTGAGGAAGAAAGAAGAGTTGCCAAATGAGCAACAAGAAGAGGTGAAAGAAGTTCTCATTGTAGAGAACAAGAAAAAAGAGAAAGTGCCAGAACAAGCACTTAAGGAAGGAAAGAGAGAATGAGAGGAAGGTGCTAAGGAAAGGAGCACTCATGGAGACACTATGGTCTCTTGTTTTTATATCTAAGCTTGTGTTTATGTTTGCAGGTATGAAGAACTTGTTGATGCAGGTTAAGCTTAAGAGCTTGAGAAATATGAAGGATGGTGTAAGCCAAGCACCCATGAAGAGAAATGAACAAGACAGCTGCAAGGACCAGCTTGAAGAGGGATATGAAAAGAATGAATACTTCCATGATGACAAGGGAAGCATGATAGAGAACATGGAGTATTATGATGCATTGGATAACATCCCAAGTGAAGAAGAAGTCTAGGAAGAGAGTAAAGCCAGACAAGAAGCCATTAAGGAGGATATAGGCAAGCTAAAAGCCATTGAACAAGTAAGTATGATGACTGAATATGATGATCAGATTTATGAGAGTGATGTTTCTGACATTAAAGAAGACCTAGAGCAAGATAATGATAAGAGGTTAACACAAGAAGATGTGTGTGATCATGCAATGCCTAGAAGGCTCAAGGAAATAGGGAATGAAGATAAATCAGCAGGTCATCAGAAGTATATGCTACCCAAAGAGATCAAGCATAGTTATGTGATGCCTAAATGGCTTGAGAAAACTAAGGACAAAGAGGAGAAGGCAGAGTCCAAGAAGGAGACCATCAAACCTAGAGCTCAGTCATGAAGAACCAAGGCAAGGTATGGAGGAAAATTTAGTTTACAAGATAAAATCAGTCCAGTATGCAGGTGCACAAGAGAGTAGAAATGAGTACAAACACAGTCTAACTCATGAATGGAGAAGAAAACATGAAAAACAAATGGTGTATCAACCTAAGGTCATCCAGAACAAGGTATGGACAAGCTAAGAGCTTCAAGGAGCAGCAGTACAAAGTCATCAAACATGAAGTAATGGAAAGTGGAAGGTCCTCAAAAGATGGTGAAGCAAGAGCTGAGTACAGTCAGGGAAGTCAGATTTCAGAGAAGGATGAAGACAAAACAGGTCCTATATATGATGAAGATGAAAGAGAAGTTGATGGAGCTGACTTGGAAGAAGAAATGAAGATACTCTAGAAGAGTTGATGAAAGAGAATGACAAGCAAAAACAAAAAAGAAATGGAGAAGAAGAGCACTCTGTAGACATTCAAGAGGCTTCATGGCCTCAACCCTTTACTTCTAATGGTGTTGTTAATATTGTGAATGCAGGTTTGGCAGACAAAGAGATGAATCAAGTGTATGATTCAATGAGAAAGTTCATGAGACAAGAGGAACAAGAAGATATAGAAGACACATGTGATGATGAAGTTGAGGCATTTGAAGGTGAAGAAGCACCAAAATATGATTTTGAGTACAAAAGTATGGAGCAGCTGCAAGAGGAACTAAAGGCATTAGAGGAAGTCATATATCAAGCCAAGGAGGATCATGCAGATAGACATGAAGACCATACAAGTGAAGAGTTGATAGAAGACAATCAGATTTCAGTTGAGGAGGCATATGAAACTTCAAAGCATGCTGAGGAGACAGATTTCAACACTAAAGACCTTCATTTCATTTCTAAGGTGAAGCAAGCCTATCAAGAGGCAAAGGATGAAAGAGAGAAGGAATGGGTGCTAAAGCAAGCAAAGGAGGCTGTCAATTCTTGTGAATTTATCTTTAACAAGGACCAAGAAGCTGTGACTATAGGCTGTTATGAACACAAAATAGATTTCATGTTCATCATGAAGGAGATAGAAGACCTACAAGAAGTAGACTTGAAGACAAAGACCATGAAGAGGAAGATGAAGCAAGGAGCAAGCAAGAAGAGCAGAATTGAGGAGAGGCAATGCAAGAGCAGATGGAGGAGACAAACTATACCAGCAAATGCAATAAGGATGAATTGGAAGACAAGAAAGAAGAGGAACTATTTGAGTAGGAGCTCAAATTCTTTTCTCAAGGGCACTCTGATGCAGGAGCATCAAGGAACAAGACATAATAAGGTCATACAAGACCATGATACATGTTTTCAGGTGTGAATAAATGAATGTTAGAGTTAAGTATGTTGTAGAAGTGAATATATGCTTGTAAGAAGATGATAAGGTGACTTGACTTGGCATTTAAGGAGTAATATAGGCTAATTAAGGTCTTTTTAAGCCTTGACATCATGTAATAGTTGCCTTGTATGGATTAAAGGAGAGTATCAAGGTGATATACACAGGATTTCTATGTTGAGAAGATTGTTGAGTCTTCCTAGGAGTGTGAGTTGGCTTAGGAGTCAGTTTAGGAGCTTTAGAGAGTCTATTCTTAGCTAATGAATACCTATTTCATAGGTGATTCGATGGAGATGAAGTAGAATAGAGGTTCTCAAGGTTTTAGAAGATGGAACAATGAATAATAACGTATGTATGATGTTTTGGAAGAAGAATTATACTCTGTTTTGCATGAAATTGCATGTTTTAGAGTGACTGTGATGAAGACTGTGCCAGGACAGCAAGTTATAAACCTTCAATGGAATTCAATTGGTGAGTTTCCCTTGAATTTTAATTCTAACACCTTATACAGACCGTAAGGAAGGTAATCATATTTTTTGTAAGTTTTGAAAGTACAAAATTTAATTGTTATAGCCATTTGAAGGCTCTCGGGCCCGATCTAGGGCGTCACATATCTTTTGATTGGATGGATGAAATTGGCTGAAAATTTCAGGATATCTCTGTATTTACACTATCTAACTACTGTCAAAATTTCAAAGAGAATGGGTTTGTGTCACTCGAGATATACATGACTGTATTTTTCAGTTAAACAATGAATGTACAATGCACATATTTGAAGGCAAACAGTCAAGTTTTGGTTCATAATTAGATGAAGCACGAGCTTAGATTGTTATCAAAGGTGGATCCATGTATTTTTTTTATGTATTTGAATGATCATAGGGGTGAATCAATGAAGCAATTACCCTTATTGCATATAAAGACTGACTGTGCAGGGTTTGTATGACTGTCTAAAGTCATAGTAAGAGGTTTCAAAAGCTAAATTGGAGAAATTGAGTCAAGAGCCAATGCATGAGAGATGAAATACACCTATCAAGGTATGAATAATATGTTTGAATACTTATAAGGAGAAATATTCAATGAGATTGCCTTCATTTTGTGTAAAAACATGACTGTGGTTTATCTAAATGTTAAGATTCAGAAATCAGACTGGTAAATGCTTGATTTAAGGAGCTAGATGAATGTTAAAGATCTGAAATTTTGTGTGGAGAGGGTTATAACACATAAAGACCTTGTGTGAAAATTTTGGAGTGCCTAAAACAAAGACCCAAAAAAGTTATGAAGGAATTGGGACTGTCCCAAACGAGTTAGTTTCTCAAGAGCAAGAAACAAGAAAAAAATGAGATGGAGGGAGTTAGACAAAACTTTAAGCCATGAAACTTTAGGAGCAAGGTTTTATGGGGAAATGAGAGCCAATTAATCTTATCAGACCTTCTGGGTATTCATGAAATTCTAAATGTTATAATTTTAGGAGTTTAGTCAAGATGGTGCAAAGAAGTAACATGCACTAGGTCTCATTGCTACCTCAAGGTGATAAGAACAAAACAGATGATGCTGCATAAACATCAATTAATGATCCTCTAGCAGGGGTGGATGGAGTAATAGATAAAATTCAAGCTCTTGAGTATTGTAGAGAAAGATAAATCCTTCTAACTCTTACATAAATTAAGATGAATGCAATTGCATATGAAGAGGTAGTAAGTCTTGATTCCCATACACCAAATAAAACTGACTCTTTCCAGTGACCCTCTTGACAGTGATCTTATTTGCCCAGATAACAAACTTCAAGTGTTCACCCCACCTTCTCTTGTTTTTCTTTAATGTTCTTATGATTATCTTTAGCAAATTCTTATTACTGGACTCAGCTTGTCCATTTCCTTAGGGATTGTAATTTAAGGCATATGTCAAGTTGATTCCATACTCCCTGCACATTATCTCCAAAGGTTTATCTCTAAATCTCATGGCATTATCAGCTACAATCTTGACTGGTACCCCAAACCTACAGATGATGTTGTTTAGCACAAAATCCATGACAACTTGGTGTGTTTCCTTCTTGGTGGGGATTGCATCCACCCATTTAGTAAAATAATCAGTTGCTACAAGAATCCATCTGTGGGCAGCACTTGAAGGGTCTGAAATCTCACCAATGAAATCAATCCCCCATTGCCTAAATGGGGTTTAAATTGATACAAGCTACAAAGGGAGGGATCATAAAGCTTTCATTCTTCCAGATAAGTGTTGGCAGCTTTCACATCTTCAAAAAAACAATGTTGTATTCTTGAATAGAGTTGGACACCAATAACTAGCTTTTAGGATCTTATGTGTTGTGACTCTTGCAGGAAAGTGCCACCCACAAAATCCTCCATGGAGATCAACAATTATCTTGGGGTATTCTTATCTAGTAATGAACCTTAAGAGGACTCCCTCTGGGTTCTTCCAAGCTAACCCATAATCAGTGATGACATATTTTTGGGAAGCCAACTTAAGCACTCTCTTCTAGTTCCTACTTAAGTGTTATGGACACCTCAAATGTCTTAGATACAAGATTACACCTTTATACCACTCAGAATTCATCAACCTTTCAAATACATCTGCCCTTTCTTCTTCTACTTCATTTACCTCAATAGTTTGCAAGTTGCTCTCAGCCACACGCTTATCTAGGCCCAAACCTCTCACCAACTTCGTGGTTCAGATGTCCATGTTATATTCTTACAACTTTTTCACCCATCTACATCTTTTGCTTGAGACCTCCATCTCTGACAAGATGTCCTTCACCATTGTGTGGGGAACATAAGCAACCACTTTAGAACTTAGAATGTAAGGTATAAAAACCTTTGTTGCTTTTACTAGGGAAAATGCTTGTTTTTCCATGATAGTGTACTTCAGCTCAGACCCCTACTAGGCCTTACTAAAAAAGGAAATTGGCTTCTCATCCCCTTCATCATCCTTCTATAGCAGGATAGAAGCAATAGTGTTCTTTGAAGCAAAGGAAAAAAACTGGAAATGTTTCTTATAATCTAGGGCTACAAAAATAGGGGCATGCTTCAATGTGTCCTTGATTTCGTTAAACGCTTGGATGACAGCCTCCTCCCACTTGATGACCTAGTCTTTCTTCAGCATGGAAGTGATTGGAAGGGTCAGATCAACAATGTTTGATATGAATCTTCTAATGAAGTTTATTTTCCCAAATAAGGACTGAATTCCTTTCTTGGTTCTTGGGATTGGGACCTTGTTGATGGCCTCTACTCTTTCTGGATCAATCATCACTCCTTCTTGTGACACTATGTGACCAAGAAATATTTCCTTCTCCACTCCAAAATGACATTTCTTTGGATTAAGTGAAATGCCATATTCTCTACATCTTATCAACATCTTCTCCAAGTGCAACAAGTGGTCTCTTCTCTTTCTAGAAAATATAGTTACATCATCTTGATAGACTGTAATAAACTCATTGATGTAACCAGGAAAAACAACATCCATTGCTCTTTGAAAGGTAGCTCCAAAATTCATGACCAAAGAGCATCCTAACATAAACATAGGCCACCTAAGGAGTAGTGAAGGTTATCTTGATCCTTTTTGATTCCTTCACCATAACTTGGTTGTAACCAGAGAAACCATCTAAAGTGGAAAACAACTCAAAACCAGTCACTAACTGTAACATTTTCTCTATATTTGGTAAAGGATAAATATCCTTCATTGATACTCTATTTAGGTTACTAAAATCCACACACAACCTGATGTCGTCATTTTTCTTTCTCACTGGCACTAGATTTGCAACCCAAGAGGAATACCTTGTGGGCTGGATAATCCCTCCACATCTTAGTTTCTTCAGTTCCTCTTGCATTTGAGGGACAAGACTGGATTCATATGCCTCTTTTTTTGTGTAACTGGATTTGCATTAGACACCAAGGGGATTTCATGCTGAAACAAATCCTCTTTCTATGCTTTTAGTTTAGAATAGGTCCAAGCCATACAATCTTGGTATTTTTTTAACATCTGGATGTATGACTGCTTCTCCTCCTTGTGGAGATTACTACCTAACAAAATTTTCCTTGGCTTATCCTTTGTAACAAGATCATGCTCCTCAATATCCCTCGAGGCTGTCATGCATCTATTAACAATACGATCAGCATTATCAAAATTGGATTCAAGACCAACCAGCCTTCTAGGAATGGAATTTATTTTTAGCTAGATGATATCCTTTCCAAACAAGGTTTCTTTTCCTTCTGTTGTACAAATCACCGGGTCCCAATCAATACTTTGATCAGTAAATTCTCCCTTATTTTACAAGAATCTTCTGATGTAAGTATCATCATCAAAAACCTACCAATGCTTGATGTTTTCAGGAATACAAGGTATTTTCAATACCTCAACCCCATATTCACAATATGGGGACATTGTGCAATTCTCAAACTGAGACCCCAACAAAACAAGCTTGTCTTCCAAGTCACTGAACTTCCTATCATGATGCAGTATGTTAAATGAATCAAACATCTATATGAAGTCCCAAATTACATGCTTGTATTGCTTCATTCATTTTTTCTTTGTGGCATACAGTTTTCTAACTTGTTTCACAAATAATTCTGAGTCTCCTTTGACAATGATTTCCTTTAAAACATATTTCCAAGAAATTATTAAACCCAACAACAGTGCCTCATACTCAACAATGTTGTTGGTGCATTGAAAGTTGAGTTTGAAAGAAAAAACAATTTTTTCCTTACCAGGAGAAAGGAGAACAATACCAACACCATTCCCAAATTTGGAGCAAGATCCATCAAACAATAGAGTCCACGGAGATCTTGTTTGTTCAAGGAATTTTCATTCCTCAATCTTGTTCTCCTTTCCATCAACAAATCCCACAAAGTTGTCTGCATCAAAATTTGTGTACAATACCTCATAGGATGCATTGTTGGGATCCTCAATAAGATGCAACAATTTCTTTTCCCCATACAACCTGACAAGGCTTCCCTCAAATGGAATGGTAGCATAAGACATATCCATTTGGACACTCCCATCAACACTTGCAGCCCATTTTCCTGACAGTACCATGCCCCACTTAACTGGGAAATCAACAATGAAAACATCAAGTTTTACATTTTTACCTGTGTAAGCTGCAAGATGCACCACTAAACCCTTCACACATCCCACTATTGGAACTTCTCTAGAGTTCATGGAAGTGCACTTCCCATATGCTGCTGTCACTTTGATGTTTAGCTCATTCATGACTTCCAAAGGCATGACATTGCATGATGCCCCTAAGTAAAACATGCAGTTATGGAGTAGCCTATCTTTGATGATCAGAGTGGTGAAGAATGGATCTACATTCATTTGAGAGTCCACCATCAATTTCCCCAAATAGACCTCAGGTGGTTCATCTGGCTCTTTTGATGTTGGTGGTGCTTCCGGTTATTTAATGATTGGAGGAGTCTCCACAATATTTACATTTCTACCTAGGGCAGTCTTCTCTTATTTCAACCCCAAGTATTCAAATGCTCTCTTTTTGTGCTCAGGAATCCTATGTAACTCATCAATTGGGACAAAGACTTTGATTTGACTCAACACTTGGGCAATATTATATGGGACATTCTTTGGCAAGGCAGCATTGGAAGGAAAGCCAACACAATCATTAGGTGGTACAGGATTTTGGACAACTTGGGCATGAGAAAGGGTATGATTTTTGTTTAGAACTACAGGGATTTTGACAGATGCCTCTTTCATAGGAGCCTATTTAGGAATGTTTGAAAGAAGGGGAGCTTTTGGCTTGCTTGAGGCCTTGCCCCTTTGAAAACCTTGCTTCTTGTGTTATATTCCCTCTCTTGAGCAAGAAAAACATTCATTAGTAAATGTCTATCCTCCTCAAATGGAATTCCTCCATCATACTTCTTTAGCATTAAAGCCCTTAAATATTCAAAGTCATTATTGGGAAATTCAAAATCCTTTACAATGTATACTTGTAAAATATGAGAGGGAGGAAGAATAGGTACCCTATGAATGCAGTCCAAATGAGTGATAGCAGTCTAGGCACTTATCACCTCAGTTGAAGTTTCCCCTTGTTGTAAGCTTGTGGAACAACCCATCATGCAGACATCATCATCATTGTCATCAGCTTCTTCTTCTTCCTCCTCAGATGGGATTCCTCCATCATAGTTTTTAATCATTAATGCCCTTAAATATTCAAAGTAATTACTAGATAATTCAAAATCTTGTACATTATCTACTTCTAAAGTATGAGAGAAAGGAAGAATAGATACCCTATGAATGCAGTCCCAAAAAGTGGCAGAAGTTCTAGCACTTATCACCTTAGTTGAGTTTTCCCCTTGTTGTGAGCTGGTGGAACAACCGATCATGCAAACATCATCATCATTATCATTATCAACTCCTCCTTCTTGTTGATCTTATTCACAAGGAGCATGAGGCATGAAACATTTGTCACACAAATCAATGACATCTATCTCCTCCACCACAACAACTCTGGCAGCCAAAGGATTAGGCACCATTCTGTTATCCCTATCTTGGGACTATCTATTTCCAAATCCAACATGTCCCTTAACTCTATCATCATATCTTCGGTGATCATTGAATCTATCTTGGCCTTGTTTCTTGTGTTGGTCTTGTGAGCTCTTCCCAATTCACTTCTCATCCCGGGCTAGCTTGTAGGAGATTTCTTTGACATCCCCTGCCAAAGTCTTCAAAACTTCTTCCAAATCAGTAGCCTTACTTGCTTAGGGTTTTTTTGGGTTAACTAGACTTATAATTTCCCTCTTGGGAGGTTTTATAATTTCCTTGATATTGTTCTCTATTTACAAATCCATGGTGAAGGCCTACCTTAGATTTGTGGGGTTTTTGTCTCTTAAATAATATATATGCTTTTTATCAAATTCATGAGTACATTTGATCAAACATGACTCATCACAAGGCCTTATCCCAACAGGAATTCTTCTCAAGGTCTTATTAAAACTTGTGTTGAAATCATGTACTAACTCATTAGGGTTATTCTTGATGTTTTCAAATTCTATCAAAAGAAACCCAGGGTCAGTTCTATCACCATATTCCAATCTAAATGCATTGCTCATATCAGTCCTGTTGGTTCGAAAATCTATCAGGTGGACAAATCTATGGATAGACGAGCCAACAGTGTGTAGGGCATAGCCCCTCTTTGAGTCAGCAAAGTAAAACTAGTTTATTGCTATTCTACCAGCAGGAATTTGTGCAAGTCTCATAATATTCTGCCTTCAGGGGTTGGAATCTCATCCCAGTAGAGGTGTTTCCAACTGTAAGAAGAAGGGAAAGAAATGAGGTGGGGAGATAGGAAAGATCTGATGGGAGAAAAGAAATGAATTCCAAAAGCAGAAAGGTCAAAGGGTCTATGTTTTAGGCTGGTAGTAAACAGAGCTCGAACTTTCTCACATAGAACGAATAAAGTAATACTGATGAATAACTGACAATAAAGCAGAAGTAGATTCAACAGAAGAAACATACAAATCTAACATAAGAAAGTTCTGATGTACAACATAAGTATTCAGCACAAAGTCTAAATATTATATTAATATTTCCTTCTGTTACAAAAAGCTCAAAGTCTTTTCTTCTTACTTCTATTTTTCATCTGAAAAAGTATCCACCACTTGAATATAAAAAGTATTCAAGTATATATATAGAATAAGAAGAGAGAGAAGAAGGCAAAAAGGAGCCAACGACTTAACTACAAAGTATCTACAAAAATATCTAAAAGTCAACTGTTGAATTTTGGAAACTTAGTGGATGACATCATCCCATGGTGCAACATGGACAACGTCATTGTTTATGCCAACATACTCTTAGATATTTACAAAAAGAAGATCAGAGAGGAAGGAGACTATTCATCATCATCTTGCATGGCCGAAAGGGAGTGTCCTGCTTCTGCTATTACTCGGGAGAAGTGATGTTGAACTGGGCCTGAGTATTCCATGAACTTGTTGATCATGGGCTGAAGTTGATCTTGAGTAGGATCCTTGTGGTGATTGCTGATAACTTCGCAAGTTTCACGTTCATCCACGAGCCTTTCTAGGATTTTGGCATATTCATTTCCCACCTCTATTAGGAACCCTATAAAATCACGACAGGCCAGAAGGTTGTAAATGCATTTGGTGTTGAAAGTGGCTTCTGGCCGTAACCCTTACAAGACGGTCTCCTTAAAGATCTAAATAGTTTGGTCTACCTTCCTTAGGGAGAAAGAAGGAGTGAGAAAGCCTGGGGACATTCTCAGGACAATTTTCTCCATCTGGTGCATAGCCTCCAAGGCTTCCTCTTTGACTTTATGTATCTTTTCAAGGACAAACTCCAACTGATCAACCTAGTAGTCCAAAGTAGAAAGGATTTTGTTGGGCGCTCTGGGATGACCTAAGATGCCAGACTTGACCAGATCTTCAACTGAACAGTCGAGAATTTTTTGGAAGGTCTCATGCTGTAGCCTAGCATGGTCCAACTCTTCGGAGATGGGTCCCGCAATCTCATGGAGTGCCTTTTTCACCTGATTGATGTTCTGATACAACTCGGTGAACTTGATAATTACTCCCTCACTTTGCTTGAGGATTTGGTCTCTCTAGGAAAATACTGCCATACCTTTCTCACCGATTTTGGCATATTCATTTATCTTATCCTGGTCCATGGGCTCAGGAGTTTTGGTGGCAGTTGTAGGAGGTGCACAACCCATTTTCTGCAAGGCATGGAGAAGATGTTTATTTTGCTCATTTAATAGCCTCTTTTCTTCCTTTACTTCCTGGAGCTTCTTGCAAAGGGAATCAACTGTAGATAGGGCCTCTCCCTGAAGGCTTTCAGAAGACGTTCCCATTGTGACTTGGGTCACTATATAATCTGTCGGAAACATATCCTTTTTATCCTTTAAAGGATTGGGATACGCGATCTCCATTACTCTTTCTCCCGATGCACTCTGAGAGAGGTGGGTTATAGGATTTTGCTTCTTATCCCCCTTCGTTGGGATGATGAAGAAGTCCATCAGTGCGATAAGAACTTTCCTCTTTTGCTGGCTCAGGTGCTGAGAGATCCATGCTGGACTTATGGGAGTGGAACCAGAAGTGGAAGAGGGGGAAACTGCAGTAGTGGAGGGAAAGTGCGTTGAGACACTTGGTGGCGGCATTGAAAGAGAGGCCACCGAAGTACTCAAGGGAGGAAGGGATACTGAAGGGGAGGAAGATGAGGGTATGGAAGGGAGCTGAGAGATGAGAGAAGAAATAGTGGGGGAAAGCTCCATGAGAGAAGAGAAGATGGATGACGAGGAGGGGGAACAGTAGAAGATGGGGGAGAGGATATGACCAAAGGAATGGTCACTTGGGTCACACGAGGAGGAGAAGGAGGAGAGGGAGAAGGGATAGAAGGGACCTAAGTAGTTGTAGCAGTGGCAACATCCTGAGTGGATGTGCCCATCGGAACATCTTCGGCCACTTCTTTCTCTGGAGATAATAGGCTCACAACCTATTATTGTGCGGTGGAAGGGGGAATCTCAAGAGCCTCTTCCTAAGCGGAGCTTGACTTGCCCTCTTTATCCTTGCCTTTTACTTTTGGTAGATGTTTTGGCCTGGCGGGTGTATTGGCTAATGGGGACGTAGTGAAATCTACCCCGAGGTAGATGAGGCCATTCATCCTGCACCAGTGTTCTGTCCACCATAGAGTTTCTTTAACCCTTTCTTCAATGGTCTGGGGCACTTTATTTCTATTGATCACAGTAAATGGCCAGTTGTTCCCATCCATGTCAAGATATACCTGATCAAATTCTTAATCAGTAGTTTGATAACCTTTTGGGAAAATGGCCACGCCATACTGAATGATCTCTCCCAGGGCCAGGTGGAATGATCTCTCCTTCTAAGTTTGACCTCATGATACAGGTTGATATAGATGTCCTCGATCTATGGAAGGTGGATAGGATCGAGTTTTTCCCTGGGAAGGCAATTCCTTAGATTGAAAGTGGGCCTCGCCAGGAATTTGTGCTTCAGATTGAACAGTTCTAGCTCGGAAACCATTTCCCGGGCTTTTTGATGAGAAACGAAGGTGTATCTGCCCACTGTGAGGGGGAAAGGAGTTCCACCCTTCTTCCTCTTCAGGCACTTCTCATGATACGTTACGAGCTATCTGGATAGCTCCAACAGGATCAGTTTGGGGTTGGCATATCTTGGGAATTTGGTGGGCTCATCCAAGAAGTTAGCTTCCTTGAGATAGGTGAAGGTGGAGAATTATGTGAATAAGGTCCCCCACTTCTCCGTTGCTGCGACAATGCTCTTGGTTGTTTGACTGTGAGTCATGTTTGGCCTCAAAAGGAAGACGACGTTGTACAAGAAAGCATCGTTAATATTGGTGAAGTGAGAGATGTTGTTCTCGAGCTTCATCTCTAGGTAGTACTCATATATTCTCACCTGGGGCCAAACCCCACATCGACTTAATGCTGGATAATCCCTCTCTGAGGCTGTAGCATAAACTATGTAGGAGTTCATGTAGAACCTCCCCGTTGTGGTGAGTTGTTGGAGCTACTTGGATATGGTGTTGCTTATGATCTGCACCCACTCGAAGCATTGATCTAGCACGTTCTTGTTCATGGTCTCCAGGTACCTGAGCATCCACTTATGAAAGTAATGGGCGTCGGAAAGCCCAAATACTCTACTTAGGAACGTGATAGTATCACTCAGTTCCTCAGAGAAGTCACTGTGGTGAATAACCTGTGGCCATCTAGTTATCACCTTTTTGTTCTTTAGGTACACCTCATTCATCAGTTGCATCCACTAGTCTTCATTGTCCTCCCAAGCCTTGGTGTAGTCTTCTTGGCTTATGGCCACAAAGTGCCGGTGGTGAGGGATGCCAAGCATGATTTCAAAGTGTCAGGAGGTAAGGTTGATCACGACTTTTCCCTTTTCATTTTGGACACACCTCGTGTCTTTGTTGTAGCAGTGGGCCACTACCATCATGAATTCATTATTCACTGCACTAACGGGGATCCCCCCAGCAAAATGCAGGCCACTGCCTACCTATTTTTCCATCCAGGGACTCCCTGTGACCCTCCTAGTTTTGGCCCAGAAATCTTCCATATCGATGTGACCGAGCTCTGATTCTCTTATATCTAGGTTACATTCTGCATGAGACTTGGGCATTCTGACCCTTTAGTACTTGTACTTCATCTCTTCCTCTGTAAGCTTGACTTTACCTTTTGACTTGGTTGGCCTCTTGCTTCATGTAAACATATGTGGATCTGAATTCAGTTGCTGATCTGCAAGAAGAAGAAGTGAAACACAACGCAAAAAAGCCATGTCAGCTGTTAGATCTCCCATTAAAGCATTGACAGAAGGAAGAGTTAGAAATTTAAAGGCCTCAGGGTACAGGGTGCAAGGATGCTGTAGGCTGCATGGTTAATAATATGGCGCACAGAAGAAGGGTGTTACAAGGAAAAAATTAGTGCCAAAGGGCGCAGGGCGCATGAACACTACACGTGTTGTTGTAAGAAGAAGTGTGCCTACGCCATTCATATGTGTTTTATACCGGGCACAGATAATTTTCATGTTCCACGGGGACAGGATGTGCCAATGGCACATATATTTTTCATGTTACATGGAACTTTGGTGCACCAAAAGGCACAGGGTTGATGTGTGTAACATAGGATTTATGTGCGCAAAAGAGGATCTTGGCACGGAACATGGAAGGCTTGCATGACATTGTGTTACTGTAAGAGGGGATGCACCTGCGCCATCCATGTGTTTTATACTTGGTTTCACATGGTGCGGGTATTTTTCATGTTGCAAGCGGGATCAGTGCGCCTTCTTGGCGCGACTGTATTTTATGTAACAAGCATGGTGAATGCGCCAAGAGGAAAAAGCACAATTTTAAACTAATCTTTCAGGTTTTCTCTTTCCTGACAGGCTTGCAATCTTTCAGGCCTCATTTATAGGGTTTTTGTGATGGTGAAGGGGATGCACAACAAGGAGATCCAAGTGATTTTTGAGGCAGAGCCCTCCTTACGAGTAGATATGGAAAGAGGAGGAAGAGCTTCGGGGAGAAAGACATCCAAAACAGCAAAAAGTGGGGGGGGGGGGGGGTGTTTCCAAATCCATTACCTCCTACCATACAAATAATAAAAAAAAACATAGGAGTAAGAACCACCTACCCGGAAAATATATAGTATGTGAGAGGCGAAACGGGGTCCACGAATGCGACACGAGGATGACAGGCGTGCTGACAGGTGCAGAGGAAAAAGTTATCACGTGTTTTCTGACTGGTGAAAGTGACAGGGTGGATGCGCCTATATATAGGCAAAGGTGCAATAAATGTGCCAACCACTTTTTTAATAGGTGCACCAAAACATGTGTGGACAAGTAAAACAGTGCACCCTTTGGTGCGGATAAATGCATGTCAACATGGGGATACTTGCACCTTTGGCGCAATTTTAAGACTGTCAACACTCCATTTCATGCTCCCTTTGGCACACCAAAATACGACGCAACAATTTATGTGTTAACATGAAGGTGCATGCACCTTGGCGCACGCAAGAATGGCGCATCACAGGAAGGCGCACCAAAACATGTGTCGACATCTCAAAGGGTGCGCCAAAAGAAATGAAGGGGGCGTAGATTTACTCTGTGTAACATAGATAAAAGGTGCATCCAGCTAAATAAAGGGATCAAAAATGGCTAAGTTCGGAGAACTAGATTTCCCGGAAAGGGATTTTGCAACGTTCCAAATGCAGAGTGGTCCACGATGAGGGACCAAGACAAAATTTTGTATGGTTACCTATAAAATTGCCCTTGTCAATTTTACAGGATAACAGTTGACTCTTTCTGGGGACTATCTTTCAGTGAGACTCAAGGGTAGAGAACCTCAGATAACATGTGCCTATCCATTGGTCCAGAGAGTAAAAAACAAGGGTGATGAAAAAAGCAAACACATGAAAAAAGCAAACACATGACATAAAGCAAACTGTACAAAGAAGAGGGCAAGCTCTACTTCCTAAATATTTTGAGGTGCTTCCCACTATAGGGAAGCGGGAGCTTAGTTCCATCTAGATACGAGAGATAAAAGCTATTTTATCCATTGATTTGTTTGATCTTGAAAGGCCCTTTCCATAGAGAATCAAATTTCCCTTGCATGCCCTTTTGCTCTTTCTGTTTGTCACACAAAACGATGAGGTCTCCCACCTGGAACTCTCTTTGCTTATATTTTTTATCAAACAGTCTCTTGACCTGATTATGATGTTCGGTGACCCTGTCGACCACTCTTACTCTCTTTTCTTCGAGTTTTGCTAGATACATGATCCTCTTTTTAAGAGAATTTTGGAAAGTCTCATCTTCAATCACTCATGCCAAGTGCAGAGCAGGAAGTTCTGCAGAAATGGGAAGCTCGAAATTGGTCCCATATAACACTTGAAAAGGTGACATACCGAGAGACCTCTTGGGAGTAATGCAGTCTGCCCATAAAGCGTCATACAATGACTTGTGCCACGTTCGTGAAAAGTTAATATCATAATTGCATAAAGAAAATTCGAAATCTTACTCTTTATTCTTGCTTAATACATAGGAAGTATTACATTCATTTAAATAGGAGATGTTGTTCCTATATTTAAGGAGATATAATCTCCATAAATATCTCCACACATAACTCCTAAATTAACTCCATGCTATTATACGTGAGTTTTTGTTTTCTCACAAAACTAATATTGTTAATGATTTGTTTACTCAACAACTCATAACAATATTTACTCACCCACTCATAATTACATTTACAATAATGTAATTAATTATTACAACACATATTGTATTATCCTAGATAATATAATCACTTACATAATATTCTATGTTCACACTACAACATAGATATTCCTAACATTCGCCCCCTTAATGTGAACATGGGGTAAGAGCTCCTGGAAACATCAACCTTGTCGGAGTATTCATTGCTACTGGATCTTGCTATCTGGATCTTGCTGCTAATGATCATCCTTGTCGTATGAACATCTTCATCGACTGATCACCTTCCACCGAAGTACCTTCCACCGAAGTATGGCAGTCAGAGGACTGTACGACAGTCAGAGGACCGTACGTAGATGATTTTCCCCTGTAAGAAAAGAGTGAGGACATCATGCAGTTTGCTAGAAGGGCTTTCTGATCTATCTTGTCATCAAGAAGATCCTGAGCTCTCTTTTTACAGTTCAGTATTACAGTGCCCAATCTTGTACAATAAAAGCATTTATTTCCTACAGACACTCAGGAACTGTTGTTAGTCTATGTGAACACATTAAAATCAAAACATGAAACTAGTTTCACCCCCTTGTGTATAAACACACCACATAACTGAAATAAAATATCACCACATCTGTCTGTGACCCCATCGTAATGACGAGAGGACGCTGATTTTCCTCCTTCCTCCATTGCCTCCTTCCTCCAACAAGAAAAGAGTCTACCATAGGAAATCCTCATCACTAGGACATGAAAGTTCTTCATCAGTTGAGTAGACTTCCCAATCAGTTTCTACTTCAGCTAGAAGGGCTTTCTGGTCATCAAGAAGATCCTGAGCTCTCTTTTTACAGTTCAGTATTACATGCCCAATCTCATTACAATAAAAGCATTTTATTTTTCCATGTGAAGGAACCTTCTTTGGTTTATGTTTTTCCTTCTTAGATGAGGAGCTCGGTTTGTTTCCTACATATAGTACTTCTTCATGTTCTTCATGATTGCTTTGTTCTAACAATGTAGAAATCACTCCTTCTAGACTAATAGTAATTTTATTCAAAGTAAATACAATATTTGAGTAACTCTTAGGCATGCTATTAAGAAGAATAGCTTTAGCATCATCATCTTTTACATGTTCTTTAATTCCAGCTAGTTGATTTAGCAAAGAACGAAACTTACTTATATGATCTGCCATTTTTGAGTTCTCTTCCATTTTCAACCCGTACAAGCATTGCTTCAATGTAGTCTTTGCCATTTCAGCTTCAGAACCAAACAATTTGTTAAGAGACTCCCAAATTTCTTTTGCAGATTTTGTGAAATCCACATGATGTAGATAGGCTTTTGATAAGCCCAGACCAATGGTACCCAATGCTCTCTGATCTTTTGCATTCCATTTTGCCAATTCATTTCCTCCAGTGGGTGGAGTTGAATTAGACTTCACCACATCCCATAGATCCTTTTCTATTAAATGTAATTGCATCTTTTAACCTCCAAGCAAGTCAAGAACTTGTATTAACAATTCAACATTATTGAAAATTGGAGAAAACTTTCAGTAGAAGAATTGATGTGCTTAATTTGATAGCTGCATAGTAAAATCCGTATTTCTTTTAAAACTACGTTCTGGGTTCTTCTGAAATTTCTTCTGTAGTTTCTTGACTAGCACGTGATTCTGCATACAAAATTATAGAAAAACCCACATCTGGAAACGAAAAATATAATATATTCTTTGAGACGGATCTGATCATGAAAGCACTGAAATTTCTTGCATCAAACCTGATTCTCATAAAGTCAACTAGCTTCCGTATGATGTTGTTCCTCACTAAGCTTTTTGATTACTAGATTCTCAACAACTCATAACAATATTTACTCACCCACTCATAATTACATTTACAATAATGTAATTAATTATTACAACACATGACACATTTCCACACTACAACATGGGGTTGTAATAATCTCACTAAGAGGCGTGGGCCAAAGGTTATCCCATATTCATAGCAAAAACTAATAACTTCCCATGAAGATAAGTTGGAAGCATTATCAGCAACAATCTTGCTTGGAACGCCAAACTTGACAATGATATTTTCTTTGATGAAACTGCAAACAACCTCGGAAGTAGCATGCTTGACAGGTATGGTTTTCACCCATTTTGTGAAGTAATTTGTTGTTGTCAGGAAATAACTATGTTCGGAACTCGATTGGGGATTGAGTGCACTGATAAAATTGATTCCCCACTGCCTGAATGGTTCATCAATGATGACCGGCCTGAGGGAAAAAGTAGCCAATTTTGGCTTACCAACAAATTGCTAGCAAGGCTCACACTTTGTTACCCAAGCGGCTGTATCCTAAAATAGTGTTGGCCAGTAGTACCTAGCCCGGATGATCTTGTGTGCCGTCACAGAAGAGGAGAAGTGACCACCACAGGCTGAATCATGAAAACTCTTTAGTAGCTTTATCTGTTGTGGCTTGTCAACACATCACAAGAAGATGCCATCTATTCCATGTTTGTATAAACCATCATCCCAGATGACATATCTAGCTGCTCTGAGATTTACAACATGCTTCTCCTTTATAGTTAGATGAGCTGGACATTCCCCATAAGTGATAAAAGAAGCAATATCAGAATACCATTTGTCACTGGTGGTGACAAATAGAACCATGGGTAGTGAATCGACTTTCTCCAGCTAGCTTTGTGCTCCATCGGTGTAATTATATTTTCCGTCAAGGTCTCCTGAACCTTGGTTTTCAGCCATAAGCTGACATAGGCCCTTACCCCTTACCAGCTTGGTGGGTTTTATATCTAAATCATACTCTTGGAATTTTACAATCCAATTTCCTCGCAAACTCCCTAACTCCTGTTGAGTTAAGATGGACTTGACTTCCGTGTTAGGAATTAGAACTACTGTATGAGAGTTTAGGATGTAGTACCTGAAGTTATTAACTACTTTGACAACGGCGAAGGCATGATTTTATAGCTGGGTCATTTTTAATTCGTGAGGGTTGAGAGGAGAGCTCATAAACACAATCGGGGATTCAACACCCTTAGAATTATTTTGCATCAAGATAGCTGATACAGTATGCTCATATGCATAGCTATACATGATAAAATCCTTAGAGAAATTAGGACATACCAGGACTAGCACGTGAGCAACAGAAGCTTTTATATCCTCGAATGACTTCTTTCCTTCTTCGCTCCGCCAGAAAGTTGGTGATCCTTTCATCATGTTTGATATGTGGTGAGTCTTTTCAACAAAGTCGGGAACAAAGTGCCTGAGAAAGTTCACCTTTCCGAAGAAAGAGTGAATGTCAGTCTTGCTTGTAGGTAAAGTGAGGCTCTGAATATCCTTAACCCTTTCGGCATCTATCTTCGTTCCTTCCTTGCTTACAACGTGTCCCAGTAACTTTCCTTTTGTGACTCCAAAAAAAGACTTTTTCAGATTCAGGGAGATCCCATGCTCTCGGCATCTAATTAATACTTTCTCTAAATGATCACAATGAACATTTCACCATTTAGAGAACATAATTAAGTCATCCAAATAAACTACGATGAATTTTCCCATCATTCCTTTGAATGCAAAGTCCATGGCCCACTGAAAAGTGGCACCGGCACTGGTCAGACCAAAAGGCATCCTGTTGTAAGTGAATGTACCCCAAGGGGTAGTGAATGTTGTTTTGAATTCGTCTTTGGGTGGGAATTCAATCTGATTGTAACTTGAAAAAACCATCAAGCATGGACAACATTTCTGACCCAGTTACTGCTTGCAGGACCTGATCCATTATGGGAAGTGGGTAGTTGTCCTTCAAGGACGCTTGATTCAGGTTGCAAAAATCTATGCAGATGCGTATCTCACCATTCTTCTTACATATTGGCACAATGTTTTCCACCCAGGTTCTATGATGGATAGGAAAAATGATCCGTGCATCCAACATGTTTTGAATTTCAGCCTAGATAGTACCTAAGATCTTAGGATTGTAGTGTCTCTTCTTCTGGCAAAAGGGTTTGACATCCTCTTTCAATGGGATGTCATGCTAGACATCCTTCAGCTTGAAGGACTTTAGGTCGGCATAGGACCATGCCAATACATCCATGTATTTCTTCAGCAACTTGACGAATTTGGGCTTATCTTCGGGTGCATAACATTTTCCAATGTTCATGAACTATGGATGTTCTACCGAACCTAAATTGACCGGTTCAGTTTCTGGGGAGGAGTTAGGATCATCTCACCTTTTCTTTTTGACAAAACGTCATGCCTGTCGAACAACCACTCTAGGGAAACCAAACCTTTTGGGATTTTATTTCCTTTGAGCTGACATATGCCGTCGTTTCCTTCAGATTCCCTGTTCTGATCAGTAACAAACTCACGACATGTAGAAGTAGATCCTTCAAAATGAAGCTCACTAAATTTTTCCACTTTTTCAAGAAAGGCAATGAGTTGATTGTCATCGTTGAATACCTATCAGTGCTGAGAATTATCCGGCACACTTGGGTGGAAAACCACCTCAATGGTGTATTTGTTTGTTTTCAAACCTGGGTGAGGGAGCATGAGGGATGCTAAGACAGCTAATGAGTCGGCCATGTCATTATGAGCTCTAGGAATGGATTTTATTGAAAAAACGTCAAACTCCTCGATGATGTCCCATACCGCGTTGCGGTAATGTCTGAGCCTTTCATTCTTCACTTGGTATATCCTTTTAACTTGATTTATGACCAGCTCTACATCACCCTGTACTTTTAGATTCTTGATTCCTCTTTCCTTTGTGGCTTGCATGCCAAGTAGCAAAGATTCATACTCATCAATATTATTCGTGTTAAAAAACTGCAACTTAAAAGAGAAGGGAATAATCTCCTCTTCAGGAGATATTAGCATGGCTCCAGTGCTGCACCCACTAGTCGTGCAGCTGCCATCAAACTGAAAATTCCAGATCTTGTTAAGATCTTCTGCTTGGATGAGGACATCCACCTTGTTAGACTTGGTGGACAAGAAATAGTTTCCCATCCCTGATGATTCGAAGAGAATTTGGGCTTTGGGGTCATCGGAGTTAGTAACCAAGTACTTCTTTTGTGATTCCAGCTCCAACATTTGCATTATACCTTTGACGGGGATTCTAACCTTAGACCGGTCCATATGAATCTCCCTGCTAACTTCACTGCAGAAGCTTCTTCCTAGCAGAATTCCATAGGCTGCTAGAATATCGGCAATGAGGACGGTCATCTTTACTCTTTTTTCTGGGAACGCTACAAATGCGAATTGTGCGTCTTTGATCTGACCAATCAACGGATCCTGTTTGGTTTCCAAGGAGTAACATCTACCAAAAGGCCTAGTAAGGGTGAGGCCCAGGGCATGGGATACTTTTGCTGGCATGATGTTATCGGAGGCCCCAGAATCAATTATGCAGTTACTTAGTTTGTGGCCATTAATTAGGAGGGAGAGATATAAAGGTTCTATCTTACCTGACGTAGATGTTAAGGCAACATTTATGCGAGATGGAGGAGGAGTAGAAAGGATTCCTTTAGGGGAAACCTGAGTAGTTATAACAGCTTGGCTTTGGATGTATTCGGTCAACCTTACAAGCTTCTCGGGATTTTACTGAAGATATTCGGCTTCAGACATCTGGATTTTGGTCTTTTTGGCATGATCGATTATATCAAACTTGGCCAAAGGTTGCGTTGATGAAGGAATGAGTCCCTCATTTCACAATGGTAGGGTAGGATTACTGGTCTTGATAGGAATATGAGGAGGCTGATTCAGAGGGGAAAAAGGGGAAAAAGATTTCTTTGAAAAAGACTTAGGAATAGGATGAGCAGGAAGGGGATTACTACTTTTTACAATGGTTGGCGACGTGTTTGACACGGCCTTCTCTTTCTGCGCCTTAGTAGCAACTTCTGCTTATTTTTCTTGAAAGCGGGTGAAAACAACATAAGATTGTCTACTTGCATATCCTTGGGTACCCTCCTCTTCATCAAATTCTTCCTCATCAAATTCCATATACCCGATAGTAGAGTCACCAGTCGGTTCACTGACATCTTGATCATCTTCACCTAGCGATGAAGGTTCTTCATAATTTTGCTCCTCTTCTTCGATTTTGGCTAAAGCATTGATCGCAGGGGCCTTGAGTGCCAACCATGGAGTAGCTACAGGTAGGCGCAGCCTTTGTGAGACATTGTTAGAAGTAAAATTCCTCCGTGGGATATCCCGGTACAAAGAGCCGGGAGAAGACTGAGCTAGCTGCTTTTTTAATGCAAGTAAGTCATTTGCCATCTTTTGGAATGCCATATTGGATGAAGTGGTGGGAGAAGGAGCAAAAACTTTCAGCTTGGATGGCTCTCACTTTAATTTGCCATATATCAGCAAGTTGTCTTTGATCCATATGGTAGCAGATTTGGCGAGAACCAGAGTAGTGACTTGTTCTTGCAAGAGTAAGAAACTTACTTTTGAGCTCATAGCGTTCATGAAGAAACACTTCTAATTTTTTGGCGTTGGGAGCATAATAGGCGGAACTCGATTGATTAGTGAGTTGAAACGGGTGATGAAATCGCGCATGGTTTCATTGACCTATTTTTTTAGTTGAGTGATATTTGATAGCAACGTGAATGCGTCCTTGGAAGGCTTATACCTTTCTTCAAATGCAGTCCGTAAGGTGGCCCAACTAGTAATAGATCCGGCCAGAAAATGCTGAAACCATTCTGCTGAAGGTCCTTGTAAGGTTTCTAGAAAGAGGTGAACTGACACATCTTCATGGGTCACATCCAAGATACTGCATGACATGACGAATGCGGATATGTGTGAATCCATGCTTTTGGTTTCCACTCCCATCAAATTTGGAGAAATTCTTTCGATTTCCATGTCGGAGCGCGTGAACAGGATGTGGTAAAGCCAAAGGGCCCATAGCATTTCCCCATGGAACTGCCATTTGAACAGTTGGAAAGAGAATGCACGCTGGGAGGATGGTCCCACTGAGCAACAAAGCACTGCAAAGTGATGTGGATGCACCTTATGAGAAGTGCTTCCTTCGTGGAGGCAAGACACTCCTGGATGACCGGCCAGCTGAGCTTAGAGACAAGAAGCGTGCTGGTGTAACACGGAAGTTGTGCCTTTGAAGCAGAGAAAAAGTAAGATCAAATTCTCCACAAGCTCTCCTACTAAGAGTAAATGGTTCACCCGCCAGTGTACCTTCTAGATCTGCAATATTTTGAAGCAAATCCTAAAACTCTTTTTGGTTGTACTTGCTGATTTTCTGAATTTTCTAACAAAAATAAGCGGTATGTACTTTTCTGAATATTAAATTTTAACCCTCTTTTGAAAACCGATTGTGGTTTAATGTTTGATTAACAAGGATAAAATGATGGTAAAACTTAGTAAGCTGATTTTCAGATCTAGAGTTGACTTTTTACAGAGTTTGAAAATTTTGGTAAACTGTCAAAAACTCAGATCTAGGGGAAAATATAGATTTTTATAAAAACTCAGCGAACTAAAGATCTCTAACTAGCCTAGATCTATGAACCTCAGAAGAAAATTTTCAGTTTGGAGCATTTTTGCAAAAAATTTGGATTTTGAACAAAAGTTAAAGTTTGCAAACAGGTAGTGATTTTTGAATTTTTCTTGATTTTCAAACACACCACTTCCATAGATCTATTAGATCTGTTCGATCCCCAGTAGATTTCCTAAAAACTATTTGTCCAAAAATCTGTCAGGTGGACAGATCTATGGATAGGTGAGCCAATACTGTGCAGGGCATAGCCCCTCTTTGAGTCAGCAAAGTGAAACTGGTTTATTGCTATTCTACCAGCAGGAATCTATGCAAGTCTCACAATATTCTACCTTCGGGGGTTGGGATCTCATCCCAGTAGAGGTATTTCCAACTGTAAGAAGAAGGGAAAGAAGCGAGGTGGGGAGATAGGAAAGATCTAAAGGGAGAAAAGAAATGAATTCCAAAGCAGAAAGGTCAGAGGGTCTATGTTTTAGGCTGGTAGTAAATAGAGACGAACTTACTCACATAGACAAACAAAGAAATACTGATGAATAAATGACAATAAATCAGAAGTAGATTCAACAGAACAAACATACAGATCTAACATAAGAAAGCTCTGATGTATAACACAGGTATTCAGCACAAAGTCTAAATATTGTATTAATATTTCCTTCTATTACAAAAAGCTCAAAGTCTTTTCTTCTTACTTCTATTTTTCATCTGAAAAGTATCCACCACTTGAATACAACAAATATTCAAGTATATATATAGAAGAAGGAGAAGAGAGAAAACAAAAAGAAACCAACGACTTAATTACAAAGTATCTACAAAAATATCTAAAATTCAACTATTGACTTTTGGCAATTTGGTGGATGACATCATCCCATGGTGGAACATGGATGGTGTCATCATTTGTGCCAACATACTCTTAGATATTTACAAATAGAAGAAGAGAGGAAGGAGACTATTCATCATCATCTCATGGCTGAAAGGGAGTGTCCTGCTTCTGCTGTTGCTCAGGAGAAGTGATGTTAAACTGGGCCCGATATTCCATGAAATTGCTGATCATGGGCTGAAGTTGATCCTGAGAATGATCCTTATGGCGATCACTGATAACTTTGCAAGTTTCATGTTCATCCATGAGCCTTTCTAGGAGCTTGGCATATTCATTTCCTGCCTCTATCAGAAACCCAATAAAGTCACGACAGGCCAAAAGGTTGTTGATGCATTCGGTGTCGAAAGTGACTTCTGGTCCTAACCCTTGCAAGATGATTTCCTTTAAGATATGAATAGTTTGGTCTACCTTCCTCAGGGTGAAAGAAGGAGTAAGCAAGCCTAGGGACATTCTTAGGATGATTTTCTCCATCTGGTGTATATCCTCCAAGGCTTCCTCTTTGACTTTATGTATCTTTTTGAGGACAAACTCCAACTGATGAACCTGGTAGTCCAAAGTAGAAAGGATTTTGTTGGGCACTCTGGGATGACCGAAGACACCGAACTTGATCAGATCTTTGACTGAATAGGTGAGCATTTTTTGGAAGGTCTCATGTTGTAGCCTAGCATGGTCCAACTCTTCAGAGATGGGTCCCGTAATCGCCTAGAGTGCCTTGTTTTCCTGATTGATGTTCTGATACAACTTGGTGAACTTGACGATTACTCCCTCACTCTCCTTGAGGATTTGGTCTCTCCACGTGGATACTACCATACCTTGCTCACTAATTTTGGTGTATTCATTTATCTTATCCTGGCTCAATGGCTCAGGAGTTTCATTTGTAGTTGTAGGAGGTGCACGGCCCATTTTCTTCAAGGCGTGGAGAAGATGTTTATTTTTCTCGTTTAATAGCCTCTTTTCTTCCTTTGCTTCCTGGAGCTTCCTGAAAAGGGCATCAAATGTAGATATGGCCTCTCCCTGAAGGATTTCAGAAGATGTTCCCATTGTGACTTGGGTCACTGTATAATCTGTTGGAGACAGATCCTTTTTATCCTTTAAAGGATCGGGATACGCGATCTCCATTACTCTTTCTCTCGATGCACTCTAAGAGAAGGGGGTTATAGAATTTTTCTTCTTATCCCCCTTCACTGGGATGACAAAGAAGTCCATCGGTGTGATAGGAAATTTCCTCTTTTACTGGCTCAGGTGTTGAGAGATCCATGCTAGACTTATAGGAGTGGGACCAGAAGTGGAAGAGGGGGCAACTGCAATAGTGGAGGGAAAGTGCATTGAGACACTTGGTGGTGGAATTGAAAGAGAGGCCAGTAAATTACTAAAGGGAGGAAGGGATACTGTAGTGGAGGAAGATGAAGGTATGGAAGGGAGATGAGAGATGAGAGAAGAAATAGTGGAGGACAACTCCGTGAGAGAAGAGAAGATGGATGACGAGGAGGGGGGAACAGTATAAAATGGGGGAGAGGATACGACCAAAGGAATGGTCACTTGGGTCACACGAGGAGGAGAAGGAGGAGAGGGAGAAGGGACAGAACGAACCTCAGCAGTTGTAGCAGTGGGCAACATCCCGAGTGGATGTGCCCATCAGAACATCTTCGACTGCTTCTTTCTTTGGAGATAATAGGCTCACAAACTATTCTTGTGCGGCGGAAGGGGGACTCTAAGGAGCCTCTTCCCGAGAAGAGCTTGATTCACCCTATTTATCCTTTCCTTTTACTTTTCGTAGATGTTTTTTCCTAGTAGGTGCGTTTCCTAATGGAGACGTAGTGAAATCTACCCCGAGGTAGATGAGGCCATTCATCCTGCACAATTGTTCTGTCCACCGTAGATTTTCTTTGAACCTTTCTTCAATGGTCTCGGGCGCTTTGGTTGTGTCGATTGTAGTAAATGGCCAGTTGTCCTCAACCATGTCAAGATACACCTGATCAACTTCTTAATTGGTAGTTTGATAACCTTTTGGGACAATGGCCATGCCGTACTGAATGATCTCTGCCAGGGCCAGGCGGGGAATGAGATTTCCTTCAAAGTTTGACCTCATGATATAGGTCGATATAGATGTCCTCGATCTGTGGAAGGTGGATAGGATCAAGTTTTTCCCTAGGAAGACAATTCCTTGGATCGAAAGTGGGCCTCGCCGGGAAGTTGTGCTTCAGATTGAGTAGTTCTAGCTCGGCAACCATTTCCCGGGCTTTGTGATGAGAAATGTAAATGTATCTACCCACTATGAGGGGGAAAGGAGTTCCACCCTTCTTCCACTTCAGGCACTTCTCATGATACGTTACGAGTTGTCTGGATAGCTCCAAAAATATCAGTTTGGGGCTGGCATATCTCGGTAATTTAGTGGGTTCACCCAAGAAGTTAGCTTCCCTGAGATAGGTGAAGGTGGGGTTTTGTGTGAATAAGGCCCCCCACTTCTCCATTGCTGCGAAAATGCTCTTGGTCATTCGACTGTGGGTCATGTTTGGCCTCAAAAGGAAGACGACGTTGTAGAAGAAAGCGGCGTTAATATTGGTGAAGTGAGAGATGTTGTTCTCAAGCTTCATCTCTAGGTAGTACTCATATATTCTCACTTGGGGCCAAACCCCACATCGGCTTAATGTTGGATAAACCCTCTCCGAGGCTGTAACATAAACTATGTAGGAGTTCATGTAGAACCTCCCCGTTGTGGTGATTTTTTGGAGCTACTTGGATATGGTGATGTTTATGATTTGCGCCCACTCGAAGCATTGATTTGGCATGTTCTTGTTCATGGCACATATATTTTTCATGTTACATGGAACTTTGGTGCGCCGAAAAGGTGCAAGGTTGATGTTTGTAACATAGGCTTTATGTGCACAAAAGGGGATCTTGGCACGGCACAGGGAAGGCTTGCATGACATTGTGCTGCTGTAAGAGGGGATGTGCCTGCACATCCATGTGTTTTATACTATGTTTCACATGGCACGGGTATTTTTCATGTTACAAGCGGGATCAGTACACCTTCTTGGCACGACTTTATTTTATGTAACAAGAGTGGCAAATGTGCCAAGAGGAAAAAGCATAGTTTTAAACTAATCTTTCAGGTTTTCTCTTTCCTGACAGGCTTGTAATCTTTCAGGCCTCATTTACAGGGTTTTTTTTGATGGTGAAGGGGGTGCAAAGCAAGGAGATCCAAGTGATTTTTGAGGCAGAGCCCTCGTTACCAGTAGATCTGGAAAGAGGAGAAAGAGCTTGGGGGAGAAAGACAACCAGATTAACAAAAAGTGGGGGGGAGGGGGGGTTTACAAATCCGTTACCTCCTACCATACGAATAATAGAAAAAAACATAGGAGGAGTAAGAACCACCTACTCGGAAAATATATAGTATGTGAGAAGTGAAACGGGGTCCACGAACATGACACGAGGATGACAGGCGTGCTGACAGGTGCAGAGGAAAAATTTATCACGTGTTTTGTTGACTTGTGAAAGTGACAGGGCGGATGCACCTATATATAGGCAAAGGTGCAATAAATGCACCAACCACTTTTTTAAGAGGCGCACCAAAACATGTGTCGAAAAGTAAAACGGTGCGCCCTTTGGAACGGATAAATGCATTGCAACACGAGGATACTTGCACCTTTGGCACAATTTTAAGACTGTCAACACTCCATTTCATGCACCCTTTGGCGCACCAAAATACAGCGCAATAATTTATGTGTTAACATGAAGGCGCATGCACCTTGGTGCGTCACGGGAAGGTGCACCAAAACATGTGTCAACACCTCAAACGGTGCGCCAAAGGAAATGAAGGGGGCACAAATTTACTATGTAACATAGAGAAAAGGTGCGCCCAGCCAAAAGCAATAAAAAATGGCTAAGTTCGGAGAACTAGATTTCTCGGAAAGGGATTTTGCAATGTTCTGAACGCAGAGGGGTCCACGACGAGGGACCAAGAAAAAATTTGGTATGGTTACCTATAAAATTTCCCTTTTCAATATTACAGAATAACAAGTCCAAGAATCAATAGAGTTATCTGTCAATGCTTTATACCAGTCCCAAGCATCCTCTTACAAGGTATGGATAAATAGCTTAATATATACATCTTCATGTTCAACTCAAAAAATTCCATCATATTGATAAAAAAATTTAGATGCTAATCTCCAGTAATAACATTATTTCCCTGGAAATTTGGCATTTTGTTCCTTACATCTTGAGGTACTGCATTTGGATATCCATCTATTCCCACAAAATTTATAGGTCCAAAGGTGTTTACAACAAATGGAGGCCTGGGTTGAGCCATAGTTGATTCGAGGAGTTGATTCTAGATGGGTGAAAAACTGATGGGGGGTAGAGGGTTCTTGGAACACAGGAGTATAATTTCAAATATTTATAGCCCCTCAAAGGTCTTGTTTGTTGAAAATCTCTATCAACCTCAGAAAAGAAATGTGTATAGTGTGAAACAAACCTTTCAAAATCAAATTAAGGCCCCTCTCCAACTGGAGAGTTCAATTCCATAAAGAGGTTGTCTTGATTTAGAGTCAATTGAATCGCAGTCTTCAATGATAGGCCATTCACTTTCATCAATGGAGATACCATCTCCTTGTCTGGTGATCTCCAACAGCGTCTCCAAGCTTTCCTTTCTTCTAATTTTGTTATTCCCTAGCTTTGGAAACAATGTCCTAGCAGGATCCCTAGCAAATAAAGATCTTTTTCCTTCCATCTTTGCAAATATTAGTAACAAATCATGATTTTGACAGAGTTTTAGGACATTGGTACCTATTAAGAATCAGATCAACAAGGAGTCACCAATAACGTATTTCCACCTTAGTTGTGTAAATGCACTAAATATGATCTGTAAAATGTTTGTCAATGCTAGAAACTAGAAATGGAAAGATTTTGAGCATTTTCTTTAACCAAGATTTATCAAAAGAAAGCTAGTGCATTAGGTGTGGAAAATGAAAGAACTACGCACAACACATGAAGGACACAAGAAGTGTTTTACCAGGTTCTTGATTTTAAACTGAGAATCCTTGGAAATGGTGCCATTTATGTTGGTACCCAAACATAACCTCCTTCAAATCCCGAGCAAGCATCGTGGATTTAGACAGGACACTCATAGTTAGATAGACTATCACGTATGTCATTTTTTAGCCTGAGGAATCAATCTATCTAACTTATTGGCACTCAGGCTTTGAAAAGGAGTGGGTAACACATTAAAAAGGATGTGCTCTGATCATAACTATTTTAGGTTGTGAGTTTCAACCAAGGTAAGAGAACCTGTTTTGTCAACCTCAATTTATATGAAAGGAGATATAGGTACATTTCTTTTGCATAAATTTTATAGAGAAGACATTGGAGAAAATATGCTCAGCACATGAAATTTGACTCTCACGAGTTGTCACTTCTAGATCATTGAGATACTTTCACAACAAGGAAAAGGTTTCTAAAGACATTTGAGACCCTAACTACATCTGCATATTTTGGTAACAGAGATTATGCATTTGTGCACAAACATGACAAACAGGGGTAGTATGGGTAGGATTGGTTGTTGTTAAATGAATTTTTTGTGGGAGGTAGGGCAAGGTGAAACTAGGTTCACTATATCCTTGATGAGCCTTAGCAAAATGGGAACTCAAATTAACAAGATTCCACATAATAGTATAATTGTTTCTTCAACTACAATATGTGTTTCAATGGAGGCTCAGATTAGCACTCTTTCACACAATCTCTAAGATTCTATCATGAAAGATCGAATTAGAAAACCCAATAAAACATCAAGATATAATCCAAATCACTGCCTAAGGTACACCCAAAGGCTTACAGATGATCTCTATCAACATATAAGAGAAAATTGATTTTAAATTGTTTATTCCAATCCAAAATGAAAGCTCTTCTACGAAATGGAATTGTCGAATGCCACTAAAATGTCACAAGGATTGATGATTTTGTGATTGAATCAGATTTTAATACAAGATTGCAACAGAAACAAGAAAAACTACTTGCAGACATTTAGAAATAAAACAAACACATTTTGCTAAAGACAACACAGAAATAACTCGAATTCGATTAAGTCTATTAGTAGGGGAAAGTTTCACAGAACAATCTCAGAGTTTTGTCAATGGTTATACACTGTGCAACCACCTTGACACAATAAAACTTAATACAAAGAGAGATAACCTAGCTTCTCAAATGGATTCTCAAAAGGACATGCTTAGTCAAATTTTCCTCTTAGAAATTTTCTTCGACCTCTAGCACTCTAACCTCTAACCTCCAACATTTGCACGAAAATTTCGTGCCATTTATAGAATTCACAAGAGATCATCTTCCTCCCCAAAAGACAAAAATGTTTAATGCACTAGTTCTCACCGTGATTCTTTTATGATTCACAGAATCAGATCCGTAAAAGTCTCTAGGTGCTTGATGCAGTCTATTTCATCGAATACCTCCCGCATTCAACTCCTTGCTTTGGTAGATCACTCTTCCTTTAATTTTCCAACCACTTATGCCCCTAATCTATCAAATCTGGCTCGTTGCATGCTAGGGACAAGGAAAATGGAAAATCCTGATTGGGCATGAAAGTCAGACCATTTTAATAGTGAAAGATGTCCTCCAGATCTTCCCACCAAACATAAGATATTAAAATTAACTTCCTTCTCTTCTTGGCGTGTAGAAAAAACCAAGGAATCATGGATACTTTCGCACTTCTAGACGTGTTTCCAGAGATATGGGTGGAAAATTAAAATTTAGAATCACAGTTTCCATTGATCTTTACTTTAAATTTGCGTCTGTCCACGTGGCAGATTCAAAGTTTATAATAGACTCTGGGGGCTTCCCTTGAATTTTTACAACATTTTTGGAAAAATGGAAAAAAATTCTATTATCTCTCCGCAGCTCTGCCAATGGGAAACAAACCTGACATGTGTACAAATGTGATTGGAGAGGAACCATTTCTAGATCCTACCATTTTACTCTCTTTTTAGAAAAGGGAAAATTTTCCAAATTTTCCCCACAGCTCCGCCCTCGAGAAACGAGCTTAACACATGTCCATGAATGTGATTGGAGTGGGGCTGCATGCTTGCTATTTTACTTTTCACTCTTTTCTCCCAATAGGAAATTTTTCCAAAGTTCCCCCAAGAGCCTGCACCTCCACTGCTGACCAGCAAAAAGCATTGACTATTTCCCTCATCGGGCTTGTGGGCCATTCTGAAATTTTAATCCTTAAGGAGGCAAAAAAATCCAAGTTTCCTCCGATGGTCCACCTCCTTAACCTTTTGAAATTTCAAACTACCACATGTCGCCATGGTGCACCTTGAGGCATTCCCAAAAATTTCATACCTTGAACGAGTAGGGGCTCGCCACATGCTCTGTTCCGGCAACATCTATCTAAATGCTTGAAGCTTAGTGGAACGTGCCATCGTGTCATCCTAACGCTATGTTTAAAATGAAAATCAAAGGCTGATCCCTAAACATGCGTGGTTTCGTCCATGTGTCTCCATGGCACAACATCAAGATGGTGCCCAAAGTAGAGACCCTCAATGAGTGCAAGCTCACCACATTAACTATTCCGCAAAACTACACCAACTGCATAAAAAACTATCTAAGTCCGGGGGTAGCAACAGAAGCCTCCACGTGTCCTCCCAGTGCACTACTCTAAGGAAAAACCCAAAAGTAATATCTTCAAATGAGCGTCGTGCCTCCACGTGGACAGATTTTGAGTTAAGAATTTCCACGAATTTTTCTAAGTATCGAGTTGATTAGCGTCCATCCAAAAGGTTCCACATCCCCTGTAGATCCAAGGATGTAAATTTGACTGGGAGAAATTCCTGTCAAACAATAAAATACAGAAAACATGACCATTTAAGCCTGGGAATGAAATTTTATTCAAGGATAGAAAGTTTATAAATGTTACAGGGCTCAAATACATTCTTCTAGGACACATAAATTCATTCTTCTTCAAGTATTTAGGGTAAAAACGATAAGGGAGACAAATCCTGAACTGTGGAGAACATAAAACATGGGGGAACCCGAGTTTTTTGATGAACAGAGAATGAGGGACCCAAATTATAGACCCTTAAGTGATTTACAACCCAGGAATAGATTAAAAAATGGCCACAAAGATTAACCTGGCAAAATACGGGGAGAAGGAAAGTGAAAGAGACTAGAAATCGATAGATTTTCAAAGGCAAATTGAGGTGGGATGATTTTGAGCACCAACAGTAAGGAAAAAGAATTTGTAAATAATTCATGGCTCAACAACAATCCACTACCATAGAGAAGGATTTCCAATAACACCCTGGTAAAGATAAAACTTGAATTCATCCATTTGAGGAGATAGAAAATACGACGAAAGAGGTCAAATTGGGAAATTTATATAACAAATGGGGTCAAGATAACATTGAGCACCAACATCGGTTCTGAATATGGGATGGGCACTCCATGCAAGTTTCACAAGAACAATAGAGAAGACCATGTGCCAAAAATCCATTGGGTAATAGACTCAAGAACAACCTGGCAGAGTAGAAAGACAAGCTTGCAGAGCTGAGAAACCAACAAAAACTTGGTCACCAGGGACTAGGAAACACCGAAATAGAAAAACATGAAAGTAGAATGAAAACAAAATACTATACACTGTAGAATGGTGTGCATATGCTTGATTCTGAGAAAACAATCAAGGAAGATTTTCAAGTGCCTTTGATTCTAGATATGACCATGCTAAGAAGTTCTGATATGTGTTTAACTGGTCATATGGTTGTTTCTCTTCTCCATCCAAGTTGTTATCTGACCACATTTTTTTAGGCTTATCCTTTGTGCCTATGTCAAGTTTTTCAACATCTCTCGAGGCTGCATCAAACATCAAAGTCTTACGGAAAATCAACTTGCTCAGGATATCTGCATTGATCAATTTCCTACTCCTTGAAAACAACATAGCTCATAGAGTTATCAACATCAATGTTTGTGTGCATTCCTTCATAAGAAGCATTTTTGGGGTCCTTAATGAGATATAACATTTTATTTTCACCATGTAACTTTAGAAGGCTTCCCTCAATTGGTATGGTGGCATAAAACATATCCATTTGCACACTTCCACCCACACTCGATGCCCACTTTTTGGATAATAAAATTCCCCACTTAGCAGGACAATCCACAATTACTACATTTAAAGTTAAGTACTTGTCTGGATACGCTGCCAATTGCACTACTAAACCTTTGACACATCCAACTACTTGCACCTCTCTTGAATCCATGGCATTACATTTCCCATAAGCTACTGTTACTTTCAGATTTAACTCATTCATGACCTCAAGAGGCATTACATTACATGAGGCTCTTGAATCAAACATGCAGCTATGTAACAACCTATCTTTAATAATCAGAGTAGTAAACAATGGATCCACATTCAGCTGATACTAAACAAGAGAGGTTCCCAAATAAACCTGAAGTGCTTCACCCAATTCCTCCAATGCTTATGGTTTTTCTAATTCAGCAATGGTGGGAGGAACCTCTACTTTGTTTACATTTTTACCTTTGGTGACCTTTTTTTCCTCAAGCCCCAAATATTCGAATGCTCTGTTCCTATGCTCAAGGATTCTAAGAAATTCAACAATAGTAACAAAAATCTTCATCTGACTCAAGATTTGTGCTATGTCACAAGGAACATATTTGGGTAAGGCAGTATTAGGAGGAGGGTGTTAGAGTAGGTATTTACCTTGGTTATGTTCACCTAGGTACTTTATTTACCTTTATTGTATTTATCCTCACCCGCTTATGAGTGTGGATATTTCTTTTATCTTATTTAGATACTAGGATATATTATCTAGTTGTTAGATATAGTTCTTTGCTTGATATATGGTATTGACTAGTTCTTTCCTTGATCTATGGTATTGACTACATCCTTGATCTCTAGTTCTCTCCTAAATCTATGGTCTTAACTAGTTCTTTGATGACTAGTTATTTCCTTTATTTATGGCTTGATCTATGACCTTGACTTGTTCTTATATTTTTATTCCTTGCCTATTTAAGCAAGGTCCATTCTCAATGTATTGCATTGAGTTCCATAATACTATATGATATGGTATCTCATTTGTTTGCAAAGGTTTTATTTAAAGTTATTCTGGCAAATTGATTTCATCTTATTGATCGTGGTGTTTGATTAGCATCTTTGTTCTTGGCTTTGTACTATCCGGTTATCATTCCTTTCAGAGGGTTCACAAGTTCATCTAATAATATGGGATTCTTCACAGTCTGGGCATGGGGAGGAATAAAATTTTTATTTGGGGTGACAAAGCCTTTGACAGATGCATATTTTTTAGGGGCTTCCTTACAGATACTGGTAAGAGCTAAAATTTTTGGTTTGGCCTAAGGCCCTACCCATTTAACAACCTTACTCAAGGTATTGTATTCCTTTTCTTGGGGAACTGTTGCATTCATTCACAATTTTCTTTCCTCTTCCACAGGAATTCCTCCATCATAATTTTTAATAATTAATTCCCTTAAGTACTAAAAATCATTATTAGGCAACTCAAAATATTGTACCATATAAATTTCAGAAGTATGAGTGGGAGGAAGAGGTAATACCCAGTGAATGCAATCCCATAAATCATAAGCAATTCTTGCACTTATTATTTTAGTTGAGGTTTCTCCCTGCAGTGAACTTGTAGAGGAATTCATCAAGCATACATCATCATCTCTCTCATCATCATCAGCTTCCTCAACTTATTTTTCTTCATCACATGGGGAATGGGGCAAGAAAAATCTAGCACACTACTCCATATCATGGACCTCTTCCACAGTAGAAAATATGGTAGCTAAAGGATAAATCACCAATCTATTTTCTCGGGGTTAGGGTTGTCCATTTCCTAGTCCCACAGTCCCTTTACCCTTATCATCTGATCTATGATCACCTATGGGATGATTTGAAAATCTTTCTTGACCTTGTGGGTTGTGATGAACTTGGTAACCTTGACCAATCCCCTTCTCTTCTCTAGAAATTTTATAAGATATTTCTTTAATAGCTCCCACCAAATTTTTTACAACCTCTTCTAGATCCATAAACTTACTTGACTGAGGCTTCTCTAGATTAATCAGCTTGATACCTTACCTCTTAGGAGGATTACCAACTACTTTGATATTGTTTTCAATCTAAAAAGACATGGAGAAGGCATACCTCAATGTTTTTGGCTTCTTATCCCTCAAATAATAGGCAACCTTGTAGTCATTTTTACACCCCACCAAGAACAAAGGAACCTCATACGCGTTGGCCTATCACCTAGTGGGTGCTGGGCACTCAACTGAGGCATGTGAAAGGGAGTCGAGTCTATATTTTATGTGAGTCTATTGGAAGGCATAATTCATGATTCTGACTTAGTGATTTAATAGACATGAAAAGCTATAGAGCTCAGAATGGATTCTACACCCCTTAAGTCATAACAGAAACAAACGCGCAACAGAATTAACTAGAACTAGGAAGTTGTAAATCCATAATTAGACTAACATTCAAGTAAGGTTCATGATTATATAAGATCAAAAGCATAGTAGAAACATGTAGATAATACAGGAAGGAGATCTTAATACAAACATAGTGGTAACCTTATCATATTCATTCATAGTCTACTACAAAGCATCATAGAGAGGCAGACCACAGTCATACACCATATCTGGATGCATACATGTATGCTCACAAAACAAAATTTTCATTCCCCCTTCCCTCATTACATCCTTCCTAGAATCATCTACCCATTCTATCCCATAGTTCCCGTAGTAATTCTATAGAGCTCTGCTACCTCACTTGTGTCTCTGTTCTTTTTCCAAGGGCGCGCATATAAATAGGCATCTGAGCTCTAACAAACTAGTATGTAGCCTCAGATCTAGCCCCAAGTGTCAAGGTGTGGGTTTCCGCAAGCGCGTGTCTCTACATGTCATGATTAGAATTTTGGATATTCCTATCGCAAGGTATATTCATTCCAGGACACCTTGTCGCCAGGATGGACCCTTATCCAAATGGAACACGTTATTCATGTGTTCTATCCAAAGGGCCGAAAATGGCTAAGTCCCGAATTTTTCTTCACATGCACGCACGTCCTTGGTTTTCTAAGAACCCATTTTGAATTCTACCTTTTGTGCCTTCACTTGTGCACTCTCCCTGGCCATGCACGCCTATGCACCTTTAATATTTGGTAGCTACATTAGGGTCCCAACATTACCTCACACTTCACCTATTCTCCATCCTCGAGAACCTTTTCAAAGAATGCAGTACAAAAATGCAAGGCCTTGCCTTGGAAAAGAATGGAGGGAAAGAATAAAGAATGGGGGAGAGAAAGAATAGAGGGAAAATTGCCTAAAGAAGAAGAAGGGGAAAATTTTACTTCAAGTCGGCCTCTAGTGTACTCTAAGAACTAACTTCATCCTGTTCTCTAGTGCAGATATCGCTAACCAAGGTGCTCACCTTGTTAAAGGTTAACCCTTCCCACTTCATGTTAATGGTCTCCACCACAGTCACCATCTCTTTGGCGTGATCCTCCAGGGCATCCATCTTCCTCGTGATGACCTTATAGAGAACTTTTAGCTGGGTTATAATTGAGACTCGCTGGTTCTCAACAGCTTCATACTTCTTCTCCACTTCAACTAGTATATTTTCTCACTTGTCTCTATTACCCTTATTATTTTCCCTGAAGTCCTTTAGCTTGGCCTCGTCACTGGCAAGTACCATGCCTATCACCTTGTGTTGATCTACGCAATGGTCGTAGGTGACCCCCACAGTTTGTGTAGCTATTTTCACGCTAGTGAGCACCTTGTTGTATTCATCCACAAGAATGACAACCTTTAGCTTGTACTCCTTCTCCAAGTGTGTAGTTACCTCCTCTTCTGACTCCAAGGCCAAAGGCTACCTTTCCATGTTGAGGATCTGAGTCAAGTCCTCTAACCATTCCAGGGAGGATCCATAATTTTACACAGGAGGGTTAAGGTCTGGGTGCTTCATGATAATAGCTTGGGAGATGACCTCCACCTTTTGGGAAACTTCACGTACACTGGAATTTTCCTCCTGAAGCTCCCTCTGTAGCTGAGCGTTGATTAATTTCTCAAGGCTGAGGTCCTTCATTAGCTTGACTACTTCATCCTTCCCTCTTTTCCAATAGGTCCTCCAAGACTTTAACCTTGTCATTCATACTGAAGAGCCTAACCTCAATTTCTTTGGAGACTTTGTTAAGTGCGTTACACACTTCCTCATCTGATAGTTGTTGCGTGTTTATAATGGGGTTATCCCCATTTCCTTCAGATAGTGCTAAGACCACTCCTTGGTTAACTTCAAACTCAGGCTCGTCAAGGTGGGATTTAAACAACCATGATAGCATCTTCCTTGTGCATGGGTACCCACCCTCAGGGTCAAATTATTCCATGTCGATGAGCTCCTTGGTGGGAATGGTACTCTGGAAACGTGCACACAAAAATTTGTTGGGGTCATCAATGTATCCCATCATTGTTCTTCCCCCTTTCGTGCATTTACTTCCAGTGTGCACACCGTTGGGAATAGTTACTGAAAGAGTTGGGCCTTTTGTGATACCCACACTCTTCTCCCTCTGCTCTTCTTTGAAATCACCTAGTACGAGCTCCGTGTTGCACTCCAACTCCTATTCGACCAAGGTATTAATTATCTTCTCTGCCACCCTTGTCGCTTTCTCATCTACTTCCTCCTGACTGAGCTTGGGCATATCTGGCCCCTAAGTACTTTCCCCTTCACTCCTTTCTTCACTCCGTGTGCCTTCCTCCCCTTGGGCACCCTTCCTCCTTATAAAGATGAAAGCGTCACTTATATCCTCTGCTCCCTCTTCCCCCAAATCATGGACATCAATAGGTTCTCGATTCACCTCCAAATCTTCCCCTTCATCATCATCCTTCTCGCCTATATAGGCATTCGGGTCATCTGTATCTTCAGACTCTTGTTCCTCCATCCCTTGTTCTTCTTCCTTTGTAGAAAACTCCGGAGTTGGGTATGTTTTCCTCTCTTCATCTGAGGGTTCTTTGGGGGATCGTGGCTTCACAGGCTCCAGTGTCTTCTCCTTGACCACCGTTCTCCTCTTCTTATGGATGTAGGTACTCGGCCCCGCAGTATCTACATTCTACCTCTCCACCACCCTTTTTGCTTCCTCCTCTTCCCTCTTCTTATGCTTTGGCGCTGGCTTCTTTCTTCCCATAGGGTCATCTCGGATGGATATCTCATTTTCTACGTACGTGCCCTTTTCAAAATTTGGCCTTATGTGCAGGTAGATCCTTGTGGCGTTTCTCCCAGTAATAGGTAAGGTCAATGGCCTTACAATATGCACATCATATGACATGTATTTTTCAACATGCGTGCGCTTCTTCGGGTAGACCAACTTCTTTCTCATTTTCCCTGTGCTCTCTGTCAAAGGTGGACAACTCCATGTTTAATTTATTTGATTCCTTGTATCTGTTTACCCCTTCTTGGAAAAATTGGGTAGTAAACGAGAATGGGAGTTTGCACCATGGACTCTAACTGCCATCCACCAAGATGAACCTGCCAATGCAGAAGTGTTGGTAGACCGCGAACTCTGCTTCTCCTTCAATTTCCGCGGGGAGTTGTTCTGGGATACACCATTCAGCCCTGACTGTGTTCCTCAGGCACTTATACCATTTTTCTAAGCATGCCTTGTGTACCCCTATCATTGATTCACATGTGTATTTCTGGAATCTGTCTGCAGGCGAAGGGTCTTCAACATGGTATTCCCACACGAACTTGTGAGAAGCATCTGACACCCCAATTTCTGAGAACACAATTGTCAACAGAATGTTCCCAAATAGGATTTTTCCCCTGTTCTCCATGCTGCTTATGATTTCATCTACTATGTACTAAGAGATGTTTTATACAGTGCCCTCTGTGACCTTCCTACAAACATTCAGCCAGGGCTTGCTCACCTGGTTCCACCTTTATTGTCCATTTAGATTGGAGACAAGGTGCACGACCATCTTCATCACCAGATCACTGATATCTAAAATGTCATAGTACCTTGATCCCTTCTTCAATTCCTGAGATGATATGGTTTCCCTATTTTCCTCCTCATCCTGGAGGTCATCTATGAGTGTGTCCCCTACACAGGCTAGGCATGTGAAGTGTGAAATTAACTAGTGATTTATGCACATTTTTCACCCTCCGAAGTAGAAGAAGTCTTCGCATATGCACATCATCAGCCATCAGTACAACTGCTCGGGATTCTTGAAATATGGCAACTCGGAAAGTTGGAGAAGCCCCACCTTCTCCATTTTCACCTTGACCACATCGCTGTAGATTAGCAACCCGTCATGTGTTCTTTATTTGTTCAGCGCACCAACTCCAGTGCCATTTCCTTCGTGATTGTGCTTGACCAGTGATTTTAGTCGATCACAGTCATTTGTCTTATGTGGGACTCCGACTCTTGCCCTAGCAAAACCCCATCCAGGTATTGCATCCCCGAATACATTTCTTTGTTCGTATCAAAGGGTATTTCCTCTTGTTTCTTCTTCCCTTTTCTCTTACCCTTTACCTTCTTGGATTGTTCTGTAGGTTTTCCTACTAGTTTTGTGGCCATCATTGTACCATTTGCTTTCATTCCAGGTTAATTTGTGAGTTTGTTTGAGACTTTTCCTCACACGCCCCATGCCCTAGAACACAAACCCTAATCTATGATTTCCTCCTTCAAACACGGTGCTCTTTCACAATGTTCCTCACACCCGTGAATCACTTCTGCTCTAGTTTTTAGATCTAATGGACTAATTACGCTTAATTTTTTGGGATTTTCCTTCACACGAGTCAGTCCTCGAAACCCTATCTCTTGAAAGAAAATCGCTCTTCTTGTTTTTGCAAAGTGAAATAATGAAATGCCCACTCTTGTATTTATAGGTTTTTTTGCTTTATGCATTTAAGGACAGGATACCTACCACCATATGACCATGTTTAATGTGGCGTTTCCAAAAAAAACCTAACTTCAGTGCTACTCCTTACGCGCCCAATCCTAGAACGAAATTTTTTTCACCTGCACCCAATCCTTGCGCGAAAATGCTTCCACCCACACCCAATTCTTGCACGAAAATTTTTCCAACCTTCTAGCGCGTAAACAATCCATCTTGACAGAAGAATCTTGTGCGTGTGTTACCAGTGCCAAAGGCACCTCTTCCATCCTCATGATTCTTGCTTTCAGCTACCTTGTGGTTTTGCACTTTTTCTTGTTGTACGTGGATTTCTAATGTAACCTTATTTTTCCACCCATCTACCTTCTTTTCTCGTAATGCATCTTTTCAACAGGGCCAACTCAAATGGTTTACCAACTCAATCCTCTGACAGAATAACTCTATGCTTCCCTTTATCACCTCACCCCACACGAAATCGATGTGCGGTCCTCTGTGCATTCATAATTTTAAAAAGTAATAAGGTTACCGGCGCCGAAGGTGCAAAAAAAAAACAACGCGAAAGGGAAATACAAGAAAGGAAAATCATAAAAGGAAATTCAAAGCTAACTAGAAAAACTGCCTTATTTACAAACACCAAGAAACATTATTTATAGTAGGGCTTCAACCTAATCCCATTGAAGTGTCCAGGTAATTTTGTTACATCCAGCGCTTGTAACTGGCACGTGCCCAAATCAAGGAAGTATGAAATTACATAAGGACCCAACCAATGCACCTTCAACTTTCCCAGATGGCGTAGAAATTTTGAATCATATAGCAATACAATCTGGCCAACCTCAAATTGTTTGTTCTTAATATGGCAGTCATGCCATGCCTTTTTCTTTTCCTTCTCAGTTGTTTGGCTCCATCTTGCTAGTGAGCGCCTTTCATCCAACTTTATCAATTCATTTATTCTTTCTTCCAGCGCTTATTCATCATCCAACCCTCCTGCACACGCTATACGTAGCAATGGTAGCGTAAATTTGATCGGTAAAACAGCCTTCGCACCGAACACCAGTTGAAATGGTGTGTCCTTGTTTAACCTTTTATACGTTGTTGTGTATGCCCAAAGAACTGTTGATACCTTCTCATCCCAATATTACATACCCACATCACATATCTTAGTCAACGTGTGACTAAGGATTTTGTTAAACGCCTCTACAGTCCCATTTTCCTGAGGGTGATAAGGGGTAGTCTTATGGTGGGCTACCATGAATTCTACCAATAGAATCCTGATGGTTTCATTTAAGAAGTGAGTTCCCTTATCACTTGTTAAAATTAATGGGCAATCATACCTCCTGATAATATTTTCCCAAAAAAAATAGCAACCATGGCTGCGGTGTAATCCTTAGTGGGTGCGGCCTTTTCCCACCTTGTCAGATAATCAGTACAGGTAATAATATACCGTGAGTTAGTCCTTCGCGCAACTGGTGAGATTGATCTGACAAAATATATTTCCCATTTTTCAAAAGGTTCCATGCTGGTGATGGGGTGCAAGGGCGTCTCATCCCTTCTTCTAGGTTTTCCAAGGAACTGGAAGTGGTCACAGGCCTTGTAAAACTCAATGTAATCCTGTTAATCATCTCCCACCATAGTCCGGTGACTAGGATCTTGTGAACGGTTGCGTTCCCCACATAGTGTCCTCCAGCAAGCCCACCATGGGCTTCTTATATTATGGCCATGGGTTCATGTTCTAATACACACCATCGCAAAACCTCATTGCGCCCCATTTTATACAAATCCCCATTGATCAACATGAAGGGCGTGGCACATATGGCTAACCTTTTTCTTTCCAGCACGCATTCATTCCTTTGGGTGCCACTCCTTCTGTTGGTGCAAATCACAACACCCTTGAATGTCTGCAACTCGATGGGTTGAGACTCTTAGTGTGATTTCATAACATGGAGCTTTTCCCAAGTGTGGGACCTTGCAAAATCGGAAAAGCTCTCCAGATGAAGGCTGGTTCCTATTCCTCTATTCAGATGCACACGTAGAAAATGCAGAGGGTTTACTAAAAACCTAATCTAACTTGCCAAGGAGACAGGGTAAGAAAATGCATAAAATAAAACCTAAACTACAAAGGTGATGCACCGAGGAATGAAAAACACCTGTCTTGCCAATAAACACAGACCATTAAAATGCAATGCAAGATCATGCACAGATAGCCAGATTCACAGTGAAAGATCAGGAGGATGCAAATGAACACAGAGAGGGTTGAGAATCATCCACAGACATGCATTAATTTGCTCCAAATATTGATACAACACACTGCAAAATGCCAAGAGGCAAGGTTGCATCACCAAATACAGTTTCAAATGGGAGGTTTTAACTCCACAAGTTCACCTGCCAAAGAGAAGAAGGGAGGGGCAAAACAAAAATGTCCAACCTTTAGAAAGAAGCCCCTCCTTACAATTTATAGGAAGAAAGAGAGAGAAAAGAAGAGAGGAATTCCAAATCTACCCCAACCACCTCTAGGTTGCATTTAATTCATCTCATTATGATGGTAGGTGAGAACCCTAGTAAGAACCCAAAAAGTGGTGAACTGTATTTTGCATTTTTAAGAATTTTTTCTCACCCAATTAAAGATATCCAGTCTCAGTAGCTTTTTGGACAGAGGACCTCGTAGAGCTTTCCAAAAAGTCCAACCTTGCATGAATCCGAGCTCCCAGTCAAAAGTTATGGCCGGTCTGAATATCTGCGCTAGGGTCTGCTTCCTGTCAGCGCTCAAAATGTTGCGCCTCCTGAAGGTGCGCCTTGGCGCATCCATGTGTGTGTCGACTCATTTCGCCCGGTTCAGCTGGTTTGCGTACATCGCGTCCCAGATTGTTTCGGGCTGCCTTGACATTTCGGCCGGTTCGCACCCAGATGTCCCAACTGTCCCAAGGACTTGGACTAGTGCCATTTTTCGTGATTTTTCCTGGGCCGAGCTCGTTTTTTATGTGCTTGCCAAGGGGAGTTAGAAAAATATGAGGGGACAACTTTTTCCATGTCGACACTTGGGGGGTGTGTCATGTTCACCTGCCATTTATGTGCGCCAAGGCACAACTTTTACCATGTCGACACTCTGTGTCATGCGCCATTTATGTGCGCCAAGGTGCAAATTTTAAATATCTCATGTTCCTGACACTCTGTGTCATGCGCCATTTATGTGCGCCAAGGCACAACTTTTTCATGTCAACACTCTGTGTCATGCGCCATTTATGTGCGCCAAGGTTGCAACTTTTTCATGTCGACACTCTGTGTCATGCACCATTTATGTGTGCCAAGGCGTAACTTTTACGCATGTCGACACTCTGTGTCATGCGCCATTTATGTGCGCCAAGGCAACAACACTCTTCATTCATGTCGACACTCCATGTGTCATGCGCCATTTATGTGTGCCAAGGTGTAACTTTTACCATGCACACTTTTTCACCAAGGTGTCGACACTCTATGTCATGCTCCATTTACGTGCGCCAACGTAATAAATATCAGGGATTTGAGCTTCTTTGATTTCCATATTCTTCTGCTTGTCTATATCTACCCGGGGGGAAAGATATATACAACAATTTGGCGACTCAACAGGGATCACCTGCCTGCTAGGTAGAAGATCAGTGGCCTTTTAGCAATCCATTGGGCATGGAGTCATAAGTAATAACCTGAAACCAACCTGATACTGATCCTGAGCCTGATACCGCAACTCATTCTTCGACAGCACTGCTGAACTGTAGAAAATCAACCTGAGAGCAACAAAACCTGTGCCAAAGCACTTAGGGAAATTGAAACCTAACTACAACAAGACAATGTGCATACGCACTTAGAGGAATTGAAAACTAATCTAATATTTACAAGGGTAAACCTTTTCCTTTTAGTAGCAATGTTTAAGATAGATTCCGTTAACCGGAATCGAGAGTTCTTCTCCATCCAATGTAGACAATTGGAAGGCATTACTACTTTTACATCCCATGACCATGTAGGGGCCACTCCAAATGGCATCAAACTTGGAATGCCTTCCTGGTTTTGCCCGATCTGCATCCCATTTCAGAACTAGGTCCCCTTCCTGGAAGGTCCTTGCTCTTGCCTTCTTATCAAACCATCTTTTTATCTAAGGCCTAATCCTTTTCAATCATCTGAACTGCATGCTCTCTGATTTCTTCCAATTCCATCAACTCTGCATACCTGGCCTCCATTGGTTTGAACTCAGACAACTCCAACTACTTCATGAGCTCCAATGCTGGCAATTCTAATGATATAGGCAATACTGCCTCTTTCCCATAGACCAACTTGTAGGGAGAATTACCTGTAGATCTCTTTGGCGTTATCCTGTCAGCCCATAATGCTGATTTTAGCTTGGTATGCCATGTCCTTTGGTTTTCATCCAGAGTCCTTCTGATGATCCTTAGCAAATTCTTGTTCGTGGACTCTGCCTGTCCATTACCCTGCGGGTAATAATTTGAAGAGGTGCTCAAATAGATTCCATTCTTGACAGCCCATTCTGTAATCTTGGAACCTATGAATGCCAATGCATTATTTGATATGATAGTGGCCAGCACACCGAACCTGGTCACTATTCCTTCATAAAAGTCTAGTATGTTAGACTCATTTGCTTCTTTGAGCGCTACTGCTTCGGTCCACTTGGTGAAATAGTCTGTTGCTGTGAGAATCCACTTGTGGCCTTGGCTCGAGTTTGGGTTGATGACCCCGATGAAGTCCAATCCCCATTGCATAAATGGTTGGTCAACCAAAATTGGGTGCAATGGAAGCGCTGCTAGTCTTTCTTTTCCTATGAAGAGTGCACATTTCTTGCACTTTCTTATCCATGTATAGCAGTCACTGAAGACTGTCGGCCAATAATACCCTACCTTCATTATCTTGAGAGTTGTTACTCGTGGGGTGAAATGTCCTCCAGAATCTCCATCGTGAAAATCTTGTAACACCCTCTCAATTTGACCTGTCCCAATGCACCTCAATAGAACTCCATTGATGTCTTTTTTAAACAAAACACCATCAACAAGCACATATGGAATGGCTTGTAATCTGAAGTATCTCCTCTTTGCTTTGCTCATTTCTGGAGGGCATAGGCCTGTCTGTAGGAAGTGTATCATATTCTGAGTCCAACAAGGAGTGGGCGCATCATCATTTTCCTGTTCTTGACCATCCTGTAGTACCAAGACAGCCTCTTTTTCATTACCTGCTTCAACTTGTTGACTCAAGGCTAGTTGTTCGCATAGTCCCTTCCCATGTACTAGTTTTGTGACCTTGATCTCGATGTCATATTCCATGACACGGGTTATCCATCCTGCACGTTTCTCATTCAAATCCTTGTTTAGAAGGAAGTCCTTGACTCCCGCATGAGAGACCAATAATTGGATCTTGTTGTTTGAGACTAGGTGCTTGAATTTCTTTAAACTCCTGATCACTGCAAGGACATGTTTTTCAATGAAAGAGTACCTAGTTTCGTATTCCTCCAAGCCTTGACTGAAGAAAGCAACTGGTTGTTCTAATCCTTCTTTGTTTTGTTGTACCAGGATTGCAGAAATTGTGTCTCCACCACCGAAGGCATATAACATGAAATCCTTGGAGAAGTTTGGATTGACGAGAGTTGGAGCTTGAGATATAGCCTCTTTTATTGCCTCAAAACTTGCCTTGCCTTGAGATGTCCACTTAAATGCCATGCTCTTCTTCAACATCAGCGTTATTGGCTTTACGAGAGCTGCAAAGTTTGGAACAAACCTGCAGACAAAATTGATCCTTCCCAAGAAGCTTTGAAGAGCCTTCTTATGACTTGGCAATGGCAACGCTCGAATTGCTTCAACTCTTTCTGGGTCAATCGTCAATCCCTCCTTTGAAACAATATGGCCTAGAAGTTTTCCCTCATGAGCCAAGAATATGCATTTTTTGGGATTCAATGATACCCCAAATCTTCTACACCTCTGAAATACCTGCCTCAGATGAAAGAGGTGATCCACTGCATTTTTGGAGAATACAGTGATGTCATCAAGATATATCAGAAACTATTTTATTGATCAACCCCTTGAATGCCATATCCATTGCCCTTTGGAAAGTGGCTCCAGCATTTGATAGGCCAAATGGCATCTTCTTGTAGGCATAAGTGCCCCATTTGGTGGTGAAAGCCGTCTTGAACTGGTCATCTTCCTTCACCATTACCTGATTATACCCTGAGTAGCCATCTAGGAGAGAGAATCTCTCTGAACCGGATACTACTTGCAATATTTGTTCCATTGAAGGAAGTGGGTAATGGTCTTTGAGAGATGCCCTGTTGAGGTCTCAGAAGTCTACACACAGCCTGATTTCTCCGCTCTTCTTCCTGACCGGAACCAAGTTTGCAACCCAGCTTGAGTGCTTGATCGGGAATATAATGCTTGCCTCTATTAGCTTGTTTAGCTCTTTCTTCATTAGAGGCTCAATGTGAGGGTTGACTGGTCTCTGCTTCTGCCTGATGGGCTTAGCATCTGGATCCAATTCTATGGTATGTTGTGCCAAATTTGGATCGAATCCTCTTAAGTCTTCATAGCTCCAAGCGAAGACATCTGGAAATTCTTGGCAAAGTTGTATGAAATCTGATTTCTCCTGCTCAGTGGCCACTTTGCCAATTTGAAGTGTTTTGCTTTCCCCAACCAGAATTGGCTCTGAATCTTCTCTCTTGACCTATATGTTAGCCTTTTCCTTACGAAACTGGTCGTTAGGGTTGAAGATAGACTCCAATGTTACTAAACCCTTGGGAAGCTTGTTTGTCCACAGCTGCACTACTTGATCCCCATACTGCTGCTCTAGTCTGTCCTGATTCCTAGCTGAGAATTCAGCCTCTTCTTGTAAGAAATTGACGATCTGTTGATCGTTCTCAAACACCTGCCAGCTTGTGTTATTATCTGGAACTGCTGGCCTCACAATCACATGGATATGTGGTTGTGTTTTTTCCCTTTTGATGTTGTCAACCACATCAAACGTTGCTCCAACTGCTGCGAGCCTATCTGCGGCTTCATTTTTCTTCCTAGGTATGGACACGATATTGAAAGCTTTGAAATCCTCAACGAGGTCCCATACCCTATTCTTGTAGTTCTTTAGTAGTTCATTCTTTGTAGCATGTTGTCCCCTGACTTGATTGACGATCAGCTCGCTATCCTCGAACACCTGCAAGTTCTTTATGCCCTTTTTCCTAGCCCAATGAAGTCCATGAATCAAGGCCTCATATTCAGCTGTGTTGTTTGAACAAGAAAACTGGAAACGAAAAGCTGAATAATATTTGATGCCTTGAGGTGAAACAAGCATAGCTCCTCCTCCTGCACCTTGCCTACTCCTTGATCCATCAAAAAATAATTTCCATACCTCATTGTCATCCTTATGGTTTTGTTTGGTGATGCTAGGAATAGGTTGGTTTTCTTCATGTATGCAATAGACTCCTAGCTCAGATTCTTCTACTTCTTGGTAGGGATCAAAAGCATGTACCTTGCTTGCCCATTCATCAAGAGTCAAATCTGGGATGCTTCCAACTTTGGTGTCAGCTTCATCTGTGCTTTGATAATCTTCTTGATCAAATGCTGAACAGTTGGCATTGATTTGGCTTGGAGTATGAGGCTCAATATGAAAGTTTGCAATTGGTTCAAATCTGATTGTGACCTTAGTACCATATCTTGTTCTGAACAACATGTGTGACCAATCAGCAAATAAGTAGCCTCCAATTCTAGCTGTGAAATCCCTTGATAAGCATAGGGAAAATAGTGGTGGTAAATCTATCACTGACACATCTTGCAAAACGGTAACGTTGGGGCATGCATGCAAGGTAAGATTCAAACCTTTAATCACTCCCACCGTTGCTACTGCTGTCCCATCCAATTGCACTACCCCTTTTGATATGACTTCATATTGGAGACCCAGCTGATCAGCTATTTGCTTGGGCATGACAGAACTACTTGCCCCAGAATCAATCATGCAATTGTGTACTAGTTTATCCCCAATGATTAATGAAACATAGAATGGAGGGGGCTTCAAAACTTTACCTTGTTGTCCTCCATGATTCCCTTCAGGCTGAGCAGCATTTGTGAGGACCTTCTCTTGCATATGGGCCTGCTGGTTTGAAGTTGACCAATTCTTCATGGCAGCTTGTAGAAGATCTCTTTGTCCTGGGATGGATAAAGATTCCCACATTGATATATTCACATTTGTCTTCTTCATTTGATCAATGATGCTAAATGGGGACGAAAGATCTCTTTGTTGTCCTTTGGCCTGTACATTCCTTTCTTGTGCATGGGCAGCAACAGCTGGCATTTGAGTTGGTTTAGAAGGTGGTTTGGGCTGTCCTTGCGTGTTTGGAACTGTATTTTGCTTACCAACACCTTGTGGAGTGATGGAAGGTTGTAGATCACTTGGAGCCAATGACTGCCCTTCACCAATATTCCTCTTCTTTGATCTTGTGTTAGCTGCTACACTCTGAGAAATTGTTTGATTCATGCCACAAAAATCCTCAGCTTGCCAATTCGCAAGTGCGGTATCATTTGGAGCTTGTGTTTTGCTGAGATGTCCCTTGTTGCTGATTTGTTTCTTGACTCACTTCACCCTCAACGCCAGTAGTTGTCACCATCAAGGCTTGGTTCAAAGCACCATTAAAGCACATAGATTGGTTGTGAGGTTCATTGCATGGGAAACACCAATCATACTCTTGAGCTATGTTGTTTTGGACTGGCACTAATGCTTTAGAAGCAGATGCAACATTGGGGTTATAGGGCTGAAATGGTCTATTAGCGGGAGGCCTTACTTGGCTTTGATTTTGATTTGCAGCCTGAGCTGGTGACCTATTTTGGCTGGTATGGGGGCCTAGCCTGGTACTGCGCTTGAGGCTGATACGGTCTAGCACTTTGAGCTTGTTGTCTTTTGATAGTCACCAGCTCATTTCCAAGGTTCTGTAATTGTTTCATAACCTCTTGGAGTTCATTTGAAGCACTAGAGGATGAAGTAGAAGTTTCATTTGAACTTTGATTTCTAGGAGTGGGAATAGGAGCCAAAGTGGGTGCTTGACTAGTGCTTGGATTTTCTAAGTTTGGATACAAGGGCATGGGAGGCCTAGGAGCCAGCTTACCAGCTTGAATAAGACAGTTTTCAGCCCTAATGGCAATGCTATAAGCAGCAGGTAAGGTTGTGCCTCCCATAGATTGAATTAACATAGAAATATCAGAATTCAAAGCCTTAAGATAGTATAGAAAAGCACCTTCAGCTGTTGGCCTAACGGCCACTAGAATTCTATCCCAAGACCTTTGAAATCTGAAGTTGAAGTCAGTCAGCTGCTCATTGGGAGCTCTCTTGATAGTTGTCAATTGTTCTAGTAGAGACAAATTGTCTCCCTTTTCTCCAAACTGCTCATGGAGAACTATGCATAACTGATTCCAATTTTGGATAGAACCAGCTCCAAGGCTCCTAAACCACTGCAATGCCTTCCCTTTGAACGAAGATGCCAACAATTTGACAGCAACATCCATTTCATTTATCTCATGGATTGCACAAATGTTAGCAATGTCTTTGACATGATCACCAGGAGTGGTATGATTTTCTCCAGTAAAAAATGGAATGTTCTTCAATGCTGCAATTGGAACTGGATTCTGTGCATTGAGGGCAAGTGGACTACTGCCAGTGAAATTGACAAAGGGATTCGGTGGTTGCGCCATTCTGATTGGCCTGAGAACCCTTGTTGATTGCGAGAAAAGGTCTACCAGGTGGAGGTGTAGACAAAGTCCTGTTAGGTGGAGATGGTGATCTTTGTGGTCTTCTTCCTCTCCTTCCTCTGCCTGGTGATAGCTGCAAGTGAACAAATAGCCCCTCTTCTCGAGTATCAGACCTAGTTCGAATTCTTCTCATATGCCTGGGCAACTTTTGCTGCTAGACCACTGAATTCTATCCCCTTCGGAGTCGCCAGATGTGTTAGATAATGAGCCTCAAAAGGCTAGATTCTGCCAAGTTACACACCAAACTTGACAATATTTAAACTCAAAATTTTGAAAGACCTATATTTTTGAGAATTTAGGGTTTGGAATTTGATTTGGAATGACAGTCCCGAAAACCCAAAAATGCCAGACTTCTGAAATCCCGAAATCCGAAATACCAAAAACCATGAAATTTTGAAAGTCAAAATCTCAAAAAACTAAGAATACCCTTTTGAAGATTATCCCCCGATCTATCAACTGGTGAAATTTTGACTTGTTTCGAGCAAGTTAAGTCCTTGAAAATTGATTTCAAAGTTCAGCCTAGAAGGTGAAAATATGAAATTGTAAAACCTGCAATTTTTTAAGTCCGAATTTCTTGAAAATTCCTTCAAATCTTGTGGAATGACCTCTTGGTCCCACCGGGCGTGCCAAAACTGTTGATGCACGAATCACAGCACCCCTGAATGTCTGCAACTCGATGGGTTGAGACTCTCAGTGTGATTGCATAACATGGAGCTTTTCCCAAGTGTGGGACCTTGCGAAATCGGAAAAGCTCTCCGGATGAAGGCCGGTTCCTATTCCTCTGTTCAGATGCACACGTAAAAATGCAGAGGGTTTACTAAAAACCTAATCTAACTTGCCAAGGAGACAGGGTAAGAAGATGCATAAAATAAAACCTAAACTACAAAGGTGATGCACCGAGGAATGAAGAACACCTGTCTTGCCAATAAACACAAACCATTAAAATGCAATGCAAGATCATGCACAGATAACTAGATTCACAATGAAAGATCAGGAGGATGCAAATGAACACAGAGAGGGTTGAGAATCATCCACAGACATGCATTAATTTGCTCCAAAGATTGATACAACACACTGCAAAATGCCAAGAGGCAAAGTTGCATTACAGTTTCAAATGGGAGGTTTTAACTCCACAAGTTCACCTGCCAAAGAGAAGAAGGGAGGGGCAAAATAAGAATGTCCAACCTTTAGAAAGAAGCCCCTCCTTACAATTTATAGGAAGAATGAGAGAGAAAAGAGAGAGGAATTCCAAATCTACCCCAACCACCTCTAGGTTGCATTTAATTCATCTCATTATGATGGTAGGTGAGAACCCTAGCGAACCCAAAAAGTGGCGAACTGTATTTTGCATTTTTAAGAATTTGTTCCCACCCAATTAAAGATATCCAGTCGTAGTTGGACAGAGGACCTCGTAAGCTTTCCAAAAATTCCAACCTTGCATGAATCCGAGCTCCCAGTCAAAAGTTATGGCCATCTGAATATCTGCGCCAGGGGCTATTTCCTGTCAGCGCTCAAAATGTTGCGCCTCCTGAAGGTGCGCCTTGGCGCATCCATGTGTGTGTCGACATCCTCTTACATGTGACCAAGGCGCAACTTTTACCATGTCGACACTCTGTGTCATGCGCCATTTAGTGCGCCAAGGCGCAACTTTTACCATGTCGACACTCTGTGTCATGTGCCATTTATGTGCGCCAAGGCACAACTTTTACCATGCCGACATCATGCGCCATTTATGTGCACCAAGGCGCAACTTTTTCTATGTCGACACTCTGTGTCATGCGCCATTTATGTGCGCCAAGGCGCAAATTTTACCATGTCGACACTCTGTGTCATGCGCCATTTATGTGCGCCAAGGCGCAACTTTTACCATGTCGACACTCTGTGTCATGCGCCATTTATGTGCGCCAAGGCACAACTTTTATCATGTCGACACTCTGTGTCATGCCAAAGCCATTTATGTGCGCCAAGGCCAAGGTGCAACTTTTACCATGTCGACACTCTTCATATGTCGACAAGGCTCAACTTTTCATGCGACCTATTTAAGTGCCATTTATGTGCATCAAGGCGTAAATTTTTCCATGTCGACACTCTGTGTCATGCACCATTTATGTGCGCCAAGGCAATAAATGTCATGGATTTGAGCTTCCTTTGATTTCCATATTCTTCTGCTTGCCTATATCTACTCGGGGGGAAAGATATATACAACACCTTCCTTGAGAAAAATAGCAAGGTCTTCTAACTCTGAGGGCACATGTCACAACCTGAATAGTTACACATCTGACATGGTTTCCTTGACACTTTGCACGTCCTCTCTCAAATCAATCCTTGATAAATGATCTAGCTCACAATTGTTCTTTCCTTGTTTTACCACCACTTTGAATTCAAATTCCTAAAATAAAAGTACCCAATGGCATATGCGCCCTTGCAACACTGCTTTGTTTACTAGATACTTCAAGGCCATATGGTCAATGTAGAATGTGAAGGGAGTCGCTAACAGATATTGCCTGATTTTGTGGAGCACGTAGATCATTGACAATACCTCGCACTCAGTCATTGTATAATTCTATTCTGCTAGTGTCAACTTTCTACTTGCAAAACACAAGGGATGATCAACAATCCCTCTCTTGGTTGAGCAAGAACGTCTCCCATTGTTGTACTAGAGGCATCCACGTGTACATGGAAAGGTTTATCCTAGGATGTGAATCATATAATAGATGCGGTGATAAGCCTTTCTTTTAGAGTGTTAAATGCCCTCTGCTGCACCTCTCCCCACTGAAAGGCACTCTTATGTCTGAGCAATATTTTTAAAGGCCTTGGCATATCCCTTAATGAACTGTCTATAGTAACCAGTGTGTCCATGAAATCCATGCACAACACTTTGGCTCGTGGGCTCCCCCAGTCCCACAATAACTATAACTTTCACAGGATTCACCAGTAAGCCCTCTTTGCATAGGATATGCCCCAACAACATTCCAAAAAGGGGTTGTAAAAACACATATCTTGATGTTGAGGGAGATGCTCAACTATTGACATCTTTCAAACATCAGCCTCAAGTTATCACAATGGTCCCTGAACAATCCATACACTATCCAATCATCTAGATACACTTGAAGGAACTTGTTGATGAAGTCCCTGAAATGATTGTACCACTATGCACGAAAATATAAGCGGGCACATTCCTCAATCCAAAGGGCATGACCGTGTATGAAAAGCTTCCCCACTCGGAGGCAAAAGTTGTCTTATCTTGGTCTTCCTTAGCAATCCTTACTTGGTGATATCCTGAGAATCCATCCGTAATGGAATAGACCTCACGCCCCAACAACTCCTTCAAAAATCTCTTCAGTGAAGGGGGTGGGAAAAGGATATTAGATACAGACAGCGTTCAATTCCCTGTAATCCACACATATCCTAATCCACCCATCCTTCCTTATGCTGATCACCATTGGAATTATCCATTCTGATTCCTCCATATCCTTAATGATACTGGATGCTATCATTTTGTCTAGCTCTTCTTTTACCCTTACACACATGTTGGGATTCATCCTATAAGGCCTCTTCCTAACTAAACATGCACCATCTTTCAACTTTATTCCACATTTCCCATAATTAATGGTGGACACCTTTCAACTCATGGTATCTGTGTGGGAATAAATCCTCAAATTTGTGCATAGATATCGATGATCTTTAATACTTTTTTGTCCGACTAGTAGTCCCCAATGATAGCTTTCTTGGGATCCTTCTCCGAGCCCGATGTTAAATTTCTTGGTTTTGAGTGGTTCATGATATGTGCGTGCACATGCATACGCACTGTCAACTACTTCGTGTGTTCCAACAGAATGGTCAACATTCAGGCTCTCCATCTCCTCTCCATCAATAATGTATACCATCTTTCCTTTCTCCTTTTTAGCACATGCAACGCTTGAATTGTATGTCTTCTGGTTCCTCCTCTTCGAACCATGCTTCCAAGCTAGGTCCAACCAAGTAAGTTTACTAACCTATCTTCCGCCATGGTGCAATCCCCCAGAGTGAGGCAATTTGATAGTTTGCAATGCCTCATCAATTGGTTGCATGGTACTACCTCAGTACTCGAATGTGTGAACAAAGTCAGCTTCCAATTCCTACCAATTTCCCGTTTGACGATGTGTTTTAGAATGGATGTACCAAGTGCATGGACAACCTTGTAGTGTCAAATACAACTTGTGCACCCCAAAGGGAGGGTGATAATGCTTTTGTGCCTTCTCCCTGGACCCTCTCACATGCCTAGATGTAGGGAGGAGGTGGGTCCATTGCCATTGTAATCCTTGATAATGATGGGTATGTTTCTCTTCGAGAATTAGACAGTGAGAGAAGTTCTAACTTCACGCCACTCCAATAAGTTTTCACTATGTGTGGCCCACCACCTCACTACTACGCCTATCAAAACATAACTCAGCATACCTCATCACTCATCCTTCCTCCAGTGAGCTTCCATTTCTCTCAAAAAGACCTCAGGGTATGCATCCCCAAAATACTTGGTTATTGCCTTTCCTCCCATGTGCCAAACTATACGTGTCGTGGTTAACCTTGTCACTGATCCTTTCAGATGTTTCCCCAATCAATTCATAATTCCCATGTCCCCAATTATCATACACTATACTGGTAGTATCATTGACAGATTGAGAATCATCAAACTAGATGACTCCTTCTGTAGGGTGGATGGTCTCTAGATCTCTTATGGAGCACACATATATTCTGTGAAGGACCTCCTCTCCAAGGGGTTCAGTATAGGGTGTGGAATTTCCATCAGTAAGCGGTATAATCCCCCTCTCTTCCTTATCTTCAAATCTTATGTACCCCTTTTTTAACCGGAGATCTGCATTATTCTTATAGCACCATGGGCACCCAAGTAAAGCTAGGAAATTATCTACCTCAGTAAGCACCAAGACTTCAAAATCCCCAATGAAATTATTCCCCTGAATGGTAATGGCCGCATCCTTGAAGACACCTATGGGCATTGCCTTTTTCTTATTTGCCATATACAACACATTTGAAGATGGTTGTAATGCAGGTCTTCCCATCTGATGCCTGGAATCTAGAGTGAAAAAATTAACCTTTGCACCTGTGTCAATGAGGATGTTGCTAAGCAACCATCCATCCACTATTATGGTCAAGGTAATCTATTTTTCATAATCAACGCTGTGATGTGGGAGGTTTACATGTAGGATCTACCTTTCGTGTTCTTCCCAAGCGCATGACACCTTTTCTCTCAACCATGCCCCTAGTAGGGGAATAATCTTCTCCTTCCTCAGCAATTTACACACCTCCTTAACCTCATCCAAGTCATCCTTTGGTGCTTCTACTGGTCTTCTTTACTCATCTTTTCTAGTTTTCTCTTTTAAGCATTCGATCTCCCCTTGTAATATTCAAATTACGTCCATGGTTTCCTGGTAGAATTATTTTTGGTGAGCCGGATGTGGATACTTCCCATGTACTACTTCTTCCTTAAAAAACCAGAGGTCTCCACCCAAAACACTTCCCCTTGTGCGTGGACTCTATCCATGTTATTACCATAACAGGCTCTTGTTCTAATTCATGTATTACTCGTGGGAGCCATTGCACATCCACCCTCTTAATACTCACAATGGAAGTGCCCTTATCCTTCCAGTACTACTAAATCATATGTTCATATAACTCTGGGCACTCTTCGTACTTATGTTTTTTCCACACTAGGAGCATTGTAGAAGATATGTGCATTCACGCTTATAATGGTCTGTGGCTCCCACAATTAAAACATGTCCCACGCGGGAACTCACTTCTTCCACCATGGTTTCCATTTACCACCACAAAATCCTCTGTGAAAACCCTCTTCCACACGCACCCCCTATCTCCATGCTCTTCATACCCACGGTCATCTCCTTTGGAACTGCTAGCAATGCTAGTCTGACGCACACTAAGATCAATTGCCTCATGAATCTGGTCAATCAATCTAGAATCCTTGGTGTCATGTGTGGTTGAGGTACATATATTATAGTAACAAGAAACATTGTTGTGTATTGCATGCTGTAACAAGTGGCACCTACTTGCATCATTGTCGCCATGACATATTTCACAGTTTACTGCTACGGTGCATACAACCTTTTGAGTACATATCCCACCATTATCCTTTGCGTGCTCTTCTACGTTAAAATCCATGCACCACATCCCACCGCAAGTCTCTGGAACTGTGTTGGCAGATAATTTCTCCAATTGCTTACCCATGGCAGAAATCTGAGCCTCTAGAAATGGGCTAACACTAGTGTTAACACTACCAACTACCTTAGTGCGTAAAGCATCTTCCAACGCTTCGCACGGGTCTGTGAACATTTTATGAGATAAAGCCCTCCTAAAGGGTGTGGTCAACCCTCTGAAAAACCACTGAGCATGTTGTGAAGGGAGGATATCATAAGATAGTTTAGGACAATAGAGTTTTAAAGCACATATCATATTCCCACACACTCTCTACCATTCCCTGCTGGATTTCTTTCAAAGAGCTTATGCTCTTCTGTTCAAACTTAGGTATGTGGAACTTCGCCAAGAATGTAGTATAATCCACAACAGTCTGATGAGGGTCATACTTTCTATACCAAATATGTGCGCATCCTTGCAAGGTCATCACAAATTGACTGGCCTTTCGTTCCTGGTTCATGATCCCCTTTGCACACCATAGCATCTTGCACTTATGCACATGCTCTATGGCATCTTCTATCCCATTGTAATCTGGTAAGTGTAGAGACATCTTGAAAAAGACTTGAGGAGGTGGCTGAGGTCGTTGTCCTCCCGATCCAGTCCCTTGGTTTCCTCCAGTGTTTCCTCCTCCCACCGGATCCACTAGATCTTGAGCCACCAGCTCTGCCACTTCCACCTCCAGATCCCTCCTGTGTTAAGTACATAAACCGTGTTTGTTGTGCCAAACAATCCCATCTTTCCACTAAATTTCACACTGATAGTATGTGAACTAGTGCCACTCCCCAGTTATATTTCCTCCACCACTTCCTAACAAGCTTCCAAAATAATCTGTATATGTGCCTTGTCCAAACATTCCACCAAATACTAGAATAGTGTGTGTGAAGCCATAGAAGTCCCTAATGAGAAGTATGTACCTTCTGGGTGCCGATTGGTTGCTTCTATTGATATCAAATAGATCAACTTTACTTTTCCCTCGTTCAAACAAACATAAATTCCAAGGTTTTGTCACTAGGTCGGGTTAGATGCGCGCCAATGACTCTTCTCTCTCTACGTGATGGGACTCTCATCAGAAGCCACAAGGTTTTTTCTCTCGTTCTTACCAAGATCGGGTATCACAGAATTTTTGGGTTCCACATCCTCTGTGTGAACCTATACTCCTTTCCACCATGTTTGGATCCATAATCCACTTGTAATCCTATGCTGTCTATCGATCTCCCTTTCACGTGCTTCATTATACTTGAGCCATCTCTCCTCCCTTTACTTTTCAGTCGTTATATCAGCACTCCTTCTCCAACTTGGCCTTCCTCACCAAGCACTCAGAGTGGTTTATCCGGCCATAGGAAATGCCTCTAAACCCATGGTTACCATCAAGATTTTGATCGCAAGGGGGATAACATGTAGAAATGATCCTCTGGGCTCCCGCAAAAACTCAAACTCCGTAAATTTTGGATAGGAATACATGGAAAATGGTGTATTCCAGAGTGTAGCTAGTTAGTACTCCCTCCCTTCCACCAATGATCAATAGCATGGGTCCATGTTAGATCAACATCTTGCAAGTTCAAATATGTTTCTTAGGTCCAAGGGTGTGACTTATAATACCACCCCAATCTAGATTTTATAAGCAGAGAGCCATTCAAATAACTCTACTGGGGAAACAACATAAGAAGGTTTCATACAACTCATGATAAAGAGTGTCCTCCACCCATCTTCATGTGTTAAACCCAGGTCCAGTATTGAATCTCTGAGTGAATTTGTCCTTTGAGCTTTTAAACCAATCTTCAACACCCTCAAGTGTTAAGTGCTCTACCATCAATTTTTACACAGATAATGATGTATGCCATGTTCCACTACAAATTTGAAAAGAGGTCCTAGAAATGGAACCAATATGTAGTCATTTTTTCACCCCACCAAGAACAAGGGAACCTCATCCATGTCAGCCTATCACAATAACAAGCAATGGGTGCTCACTCCGAGGTGTGCGAGAGGGAGACGAGTCTCTCTTTTATGTGATTTTAGTGGAAGGCATAATTCATGATTCTGACTTAGTGATTTTAACAGACATGAAAAGATATAGAGCTCAAAACAGCTTCTACACCCCTTCATTCATAATAGAAACAAAGCACACAATAGAATTAACTAGGACTAGGAAGTTGTAAATCCATAATTAGGACTAAAATTCAAGTAAGCTTCATGATTATACAAGATCAAAAGCATAGTAGAAAACATATAGATAATACAAGAAGGATATCTTACTATAAACATAGTGGTAACCTTATCATATTCATTCATAGTCTACTATACAAAGCATCATAGAGAGGCAAACCATGATCATACACCATATCTGGATCCATACATGTATGCTCACAAAACAAAATTTTCATTCCCCATTCCCTCATTAAATCCTTCATAGAATTATCTACCCATTCTATCCCATAGTTCCCACAGTAATTCTTTAGAGCTCCGCTACCTCGCTTGTGTCTTTGTTCTTTTGCCAAGGGCACACGTATAAATAGGCATATGAGCTCTACAAAAATCCTCTACAGCCTCAGATCTGGCCCTAAGTGTCAAGGTGTGGGTCCACCCCAGGCACATGCCTCTTCATGTCATGATTAAATTTTTGGATCTTCCTACCGGAAAGGTATATTCCTTCCAAGACACCCTGTCGCCAGGCTGGAACCTTATCTAAACAAAACATGTTCTTCATGTGTTCTGTCCAAAGGGCTAAAAATGGCTAAGTCTCGAATTGTTCTTCACGTGAGCATGCGTCCTTGGTTCTCCAAGAACCCCTTTTGAATACTACCTAGCTTGCATTCACTTGCGTGATCTCCCTTGCCATGCGTGTCTACGCGCCTTAAAGATTTGGTAGCTACATTAGGGGCCCAAAAAACCTTCTTATCAAAAGCATCAAAGCATTTTATTAAATAAGAAACATCACTTGGCCTCATGATTACAAGTAGCCTATTCAAGGTCTTATTAAACCAAGTATTGAAGTCATGAATAGATTCATTAGGATTCTTTTTATTATTTTAAATTCAGAAAAAAGAAACCTAGGAGCTGTCTTATCCCTATATTGCAATCTAAAAGCAATTTTCATTTCTTTCCATGAATCTATTAAGTTATCTGCAAAATACTTATACCTAGTCACGTGCATCCTCCTCATACAGTATGGTAACAAACAATTTTATGTACACAACCTAAACTTTGATCTCAAAGTCTTCCATCAAATTGACAAAAAGATTTAAGTGCTGATCATGCAGATTAACATTATGACCAGTTAAGCAAATTTAGGTAGTCAATTTCTAACCTTAGTGGCTTAGCAGCACACTTGGATATCCCAGCATTACCTCAAACAACTTTTCATAGGACCAACACCATTAACAATGAGAAATCTTCTAGCATTGAAGAACTAGGATCACGTACCTCTTCTTGACCTGGTGAAGTCATGTAGAGAAGCATCCGCTCGATGACCAGGGTACAGATACCCTGTTTTCTAAAAATTTCACCTCAACATGGAGATCGTTCAGAGAATCCCTAAACGGGTTCCTATTTTGAACTTTGAAGATTAAATCCTAACAGACATGTTGTTAGACATAGGGATTGCTAATTCTACTTAGTAAAGCCTTTTCAAATAAAAAGTGGTGGTACCTTCTAGATGGAAACCTTCTTATCTACATGTAGTCTTCATGGTATTACTGATCTAAGCACTTGTAAATAAAGTCATCGCATCAAGCTCCCTTCATATGATCTCCTTAATAAATCTTAAGCCTAATCCATCCAATTAGATAAGTCTGATCTTCTCATTTTTGATCTAACCAAACAACTTTCTAGATCCCCTTCCTACATGAATTTGTCTTACCTCAATTCAATGAAAAGAACTCTTCTAGCAGAAAGTGATTATCAAAGAAATACCTTCTTTTTCTCCATCTTTGCAAAGATTAGTGACCTAAAATTTTCAAAGTTAAAGAGCTGTGTAATATATGAAATAATCATCCTTACCTCTGACCAAAATGGTCTGCAAAATGCAATTAAAAGTTACCACTAATGTATTTTCTCCTTAGTTACTTCAAATGCACTAAGGGAATTAATCTACTGCCATGATGTATCAGCACTAGATTCATGCCCAAACCTATTTATCAATAGATAATTTTGAGTTACTATCCTAATATTTAACATTCATCAAAAATTGATCTCGATCATTAACCCCATTTAACTAATATGAACTTCCTCAAAATATTGCCGAGAACAAATTCCTTGAATCACTTTAACAAGATTGATCTCAAACTCCATTTAGTCACATATTCCAATGATAATTTTATTGTATTTGTAGCTTTACTGTCAACTTTACAATTTTTAAAAAACATTATCCCAGGGCATTTATATGCTAGAATTCTTTATTGGCTGTTGAAAAATTCATCAGCCCCCCTTAAAATATGGTAGCGGCACCAATATGATTTAATATGTTGCATGCTTATCAAATAATTCCAAACTTCTAAATAATCCCTTTAACAACACAATTACTGATAAAGTTGGCTGATAGGCCAAACCCTGGCCCCATACATTGGCAACAAGCTGCAAACAAATCATCCCGTAGTAAAAACTTAAACCAATATTGGGTCTAAATTGCCACATTTAAATAGCGCATACCCTATTCAATGAGTTCACAATAATCTCACCCTTGAAATGAAAATCATATTATTGGATACACATAATAAGTCTCGGAGTTTAAATAGATCCCTTTAGAAAATATTGCCAATAGATTTGTTAATTAAGCACAACTGGATATGAACTGAGGGTAACAAACCTCAACAAATGCATCCACCTGCCTATGATGCTAATAAGGTGTTGAAGTATAACAAATTGATTCTCCTTTGCAAGATGAGCAACATCACAGATTTAACAAGAAGCCTAGAGATAGATAAATCATCATGTATGTCATTTTTCTAGCCAGGGAGGTGATTCAATTGGATCTTTGTCACTCAAATGTTATTTCAGAAATTGATAACACCTTCAAAAACAATTTGATCTATCCTCACTACTTTAGGTTGTGCCTTTCAACTAGGGTGAGAGGACCCATTTTGTAACCTCTATTGGTGAAGGAGAATGAAGATCATCCTTATTTCCAAAAATTTGAAAGGAAACCTTGAGAAAATATTTTGCAGGGGCACATATTATAACTCTCACGAGTTGTCACTTCTAAAGAATGGTGATATTTTCTAAACAAGGTTAAGGTTACTAAAGACATTATGGAATCTTGATTGGTTCTACATATTTTAGTAGTAGAATTTATTCATTTGTGGACATACATTGAAAACATGAGGTAGTTCAGGTAGGATTCATTCCAAAACACTTTGAATAAACTTTTTGGTGATGAGATTAAGTAAGATAAACTTGATTTTTCATGATATTTGAGAACCTTCACAACAATTCAGAAAACTAAATGACTTATCAATGCTTCAAAATAGCTAAAATATTCCTCCAACCAGAAGTTGTGCATCAATGGAGCCCCAGATTTTCACGGTGTCACACAATCTGTGAGAAATCAACACAAAGGCTCGAGCTAAAGACTCAATTAAACATTAAAGACCCCTAGGTTCTTTACACTTAAGATACACTCAAAGGCTTACAGAAAATATTTATCAGCAAAATGACAGTAAAGTGATTTTATATTGTTTATCTCATTACATGATGAAGGCTCTTCTTGTAATGAAATTAAAAATGCCACTAAACTATAACAGAGACGAGATCCCTATGTGATTCGGAGGTATTTTAACACAATATTTCAATAGGAAACATCAATACCATTTGCAACCATTTTAAAATAAAAGCATACAAAATTTTTCACAAGATTAGCACAGATTAATTCGAATTTGATTAGATTCATTAGTATGGGAAGGTTTCTTGAACAATCTCAGAGCTTTTCAATGGCTGTACACTTGCCACTTAAACTTGACATGATCAAATCTAAAACATAAGAGGATTAACAAGTTTCTCAGGATGGTCTCTCAGGAAGATGGGATTTCTAGAAATTTTCTCGTAAGAATTCAATCCCCGACCATTTACATGACTAAAGCATGATTTTTATAACACTCAATTTACATCCAAGATTTCCCCCCAAGAAAACAATATTTGAGGAAAATTTTTTTTGTTACATGTTTGATCATGATTTTCGATAAAATGACATTTAACAGGTTTACAAAAAAAAGTTGCCAATTGTTCAAAAAGGTGAATTATTACAAATATCTCCATCATTGCTTTAACTGGTAGCACGTTTTCATCCTTCATGCATGAAACCCTCCATCATTTCATCCTTCCTTCTCAGTCTTTCCTCTGTAAATTTTCTCTACATCTAGATTCTCTGGTAATTCACATTTTTTCAAGTGCCCAAGTAATTCCAACTTCAAAATATCAATATTTACATTCTTTGGATATCACAAATTAATCTCTAAATCAATTCAATTGTACTTTGCTGACAAAAACCATAATGAATTTCATTTACAAATTCATGATGAAAAACAATGTGTATCTCGCATCTTCAGGAGTAACTTGAAACAAAAATGGTGGAAAAACCATATGCAATGCACAACAATCGTTGATTATTCCCTTTCTCAACTTTAGACTTAGAGTTGTCAATTTGCACATAGGACTTTGAAATCTAATTCAAAGCAATCTAGCCTGGGGTTTCCTTTTGCAATTTTATGACTTTTGGAGAAAATGCACAATTTTTCACATTTTGCCTCACTCCTCCACCTTTGAAATATAGGCTCGACACGAGGCTTAAAATTCTCGGCCTTTGATGGAGTCACAACTCATTTCTACAGTCTGAAGACTTTTTCCCTTTATTTTGACAAAAAGGAAAAATTTTAGACCAATTTTTTGACTCCGGTGACCCGATTCCCCGCTTTTATCTTTTTCTGTGGGCCCCACTGGAGTCACACTACATTTTTATACCAAATTTTATTGGTGTACCAACTTTTTTCTTAAAAATGAAAAAATATTCAAAAACCTCCGATGACCTGCCCTCTTTTCTTGTAACATGAAAAACTACTACGTGTCCTTCATCGGGGTCAAATTAAGACTTTTTCCCTGCCACTTCATATTTACTTGGATAGCCAATCAGAGACTATCGGGACCGCATGGCCAATTTGTTTTTTTTTACAAATGTGACCAAAGTGGAAAATTTCACCAAAAATACCCACCAAGCCGCAACTAATTAAAAATAAACATGTTTACACCTTTGGGGAAAAAACAGAAATTCCCTCCACCTTTATAAATTTCACCGGCCAATCAGAACTCATCGGGGCCACAGGGCCAAATTGATCTTTTTATAAACATAGAAAAAAGTTACAAGTTATAAAATAGACCCGACATGCCTCATCCAATCAAAAGAGACCACGTAGCTGAAGATGCTGAGATATAATTTGAAGGGGAAAACACACCCTTCAAACAGTAAGATGTCGGGGAACTTCACCATTTTCACCCATAATTAAATATTTCTGCAAGGACAAATAATTTGCAAATAATTCATGTCTTGACAACAATCCACAGCCATAAAGAAGGATTTACAATAACACCCCTGGTAAAGATAAAACTTGTACGCATCCATTTAGGGAGATAGAAAATACAATGAACAAGGAAGATTGGGAAATTTTTAGAACAAATGGGGTGAGATCAAATCGAACACCAACAGACTAAAATAAATACATTTAAGAAAGTGCAATAAAAACATACAATTTGTCTTCCTAAAACACATAATGGGGTCTAATTTTTACCCCCCAAACCATTGGTTTAACTTGTTTTACAAGCCTTCAAAATTGGCCTTTAAGGCCAAATTCGAATTTCCATGAGGGGGTAGAGTGTACAACACTCAAGATCACAAGCACTCAATAATACAACACAAAACCCAAAAAGCCATCTATTAGAATAAATGAAAACTTTTAATCACATCCATAATTAGTTAATAATAAGATTAATTATCTTAAATAGAACACTAAAACCCATTCCGATAAAGGGGAAGAATACATCATTTTCTAAATAATTAAACCAAATGAAATTAAATCACTAAAAAACAAATACTACATTAAATAAAAGAAACTAAATAAAAAACAACACATAACCCCTTGGTCACAATTTCCCCCTAATGATTAATTCAAACACACACACACACAAACACATGTTTCCATGGTGAGCCTTGTTGAATTCAACTGAATTCCAATATGGTTGGTCTCCAATACCCCTATTGCTTTTTGTGAATAAATTTACCTGCAAAACACAAAAAATACGTCCTTCGGCCTCGTGGCCACATTAAAACATCCAAGATAAAATATGTAATATAAATCCAAAATCATCTATATATGAATCAAAACATCATCCTAGGAAAGTAATAATATCATTTCCAATTTCTAAAAACATATTGATTATACATTTCATCAATATCCATATGATCATAAGATTATTTCAGTTTGTCTAGGTCTACTCGATATGACGAAATATCACATGTCTGAAATATATAATTATAACCATGTCAACAACATATCAAGCATCAATATAAAATGTCTCTAATAATCCACACACATCATGTATGAATCGAAATCAATAATAGTCCAATATCTTTAACTATATAACATCATGCTAAATCAAAAGCTACAATAACATCCCATAATTATAGTCCACAGTATAGAAATCAATAACAAAAAGGTGTCAAAGGGAAATGGGCACGACATCTTGTTTGTTGTTAGGGGGTCTCCATGGGGGGGCATAACCTCCAAATGTGACCAAGGGGTGTGTGTGTTCTTTTACTTTGTTTCCTTTAATTTAATTTTTGTATGTGATTATTTAGTGATGTATTTTCCCTTATATTAATTAATTAAATTGTATTTAGTTTAATAAATTAATCATGGTGATAAAATAATCATGGATGGGGAAAAAATAATTCATTTGTTGGACTTGATAGCTCTTTGGTTTATGTGTTTAAGTTGAGTGCTTAAGATCTTGAGTGTTGTACACTATGTCTCTCCTTTGAAATTCGGATTCATTCTTAAGGGAAAATTTTGGAGGCTTGTGGAACAAGTTAGACTTGTCCACACCTCATAAATTACTATACCAACCCTATCTATGGATTGGGGGGGTCAAAATTAGACCCCATTATGTGTTTTGGGAAGAAAAATTGTAAGTTTTTGTTACACTTTCTTACATATATTTAGTTTTAGTTGTTAAGGGGTGTGGGCTTAGTTTGTGTGTGTAAGTAAAATGTAATTTCTTCAACCACATTATTAATTATTTTTGGAGTATGGGGTTGACTAGGGTGATGTGGAGTGGAGAGAAAATGATGATGTTGAATCTTACTTAAATCCACAACATCCTCCTCCTCCTTCTTTCTATTTATTCAAAATTTTGAAGGAAAATTCAGGGTTACTCTATTAATTTTGGAGCTCTTTCTCTTGGATGCTTGCTTGTGGGAGCTAGAAGATTTCTTGGAATTTTTCGTTTGTTGAAGATTTTGGATCTAGTTTTCAAATAGGAGCTTACCATGGAAAGTTAGGATCTTATTCTTTTATCTTACTTCCTAAATTCTTGCATATAATGTGTATGTGTGAAATGGTATACCCTGTGATGTATTGGGTAGAATGTTGACATTAGGTTGTGTAGAGATTTGGATATGGGGATGAAGTAATGTATGGAGGCATAAGATATTGTTTTTGGATTTAGGAGGGAGTGGGTTTTCCTTATGCCCACCACCTTATTTTACACTATTATATTATATTGTGCGAGCCACAAGAGTAAGGGAGGCATAAGATACTCGATTTTGTTGAGAGGGAGACATAAGGTACTTGAGATTGAATGTGTGTTGGAGGGACTTAGAGGTGAGCTTCCAATGCATTGGGAGGCACAAGGGAACCCCCATTTATCCTATATCTTTTTAGGCTATTTTGGAAGCCTTTCTTTGGGAATTCATTGTGTTTAAAATTAAGTATTATGTGATTTTCTATTTTATGTGTTTGGTTTTTGATAGTGAATGTTGAAGCATTGTTTTAAGTTGCCATGAGTTGAAACAACCCTTATCAACCTTTTGGTTGGGGCTTCGGGGGCCAATGAGAAGAATTTCTTCTTCTTCTCATTGGAATTTTGGTTGGGTGGAGAGTGTTGTATCTCCCCAATTTTTGGTTGTTGTGGTTAAGTGATGAGAATATGGAGCTTGGTTGACGAATTGATTTTAGAGCTAGGATTTAAAGACAAATTTAAGTCCATTTTAGCTTTCCTTCTTGTAAAAATTTCCCACTTTCAATGGAAAACAATTGTATAAATCTTTGGGAAGAAAATTTGTATTGATTTTTTGGATATTGAAGTTGTATTGTATGTTAAAAAGGAGAAAGAAAGAATTGTGTTTGTAAAGATAGTTTTTTTGAATTAGAAAGGGAACTTAAAAAAAGAAATAATGTATTCCATTGTAGTTGATTTATTCCCACAATAGGGTGTGCTCCTTGTTTTAAAATATATTACTGGAAATATTTTTTTGAACTATCTTTTCGAATGTTGGAAATTTGTATTAAGAAATGTTACATTTCATTGTGTTATTTGAAAGGATTGTAAAGGAAAAATTTAGCCTAGTGTGTTCATTTACTTACATTGTTGAAAGAAAGTAAAAATCTGTATATTTAAGATGGAAATAACTTAAATTATAATTTTCTTTTACATTTTCAAAAAAATATGTTAAATACCTAAATCTAGTGGAGTAAAGAAATTGCTTGTTAAAATTTAGACCATAGCTTCATTGGGGAATATGTAAATTCACTATTTTGTTATTAGAGATTTACTTTTAATTCCCTTGTAAATTAAAGCAACAATAAGTGAAATTTGATTTAATTTTAGAACTTCTCAACAAAATATTATCAAATATTAAATAGGAATTCTAAGTATAAGGATTAGATATGTTAATATTAATTAATAATAGAAAACATTGCTACCTATTAACAAAAAATTTGATATTAAAATATTATTGATACTAATATTAATAAAATTTTTTAATATATTAACATACTTAAACATTTAATACACTTATATATTAAAATACACACCACAAATAATGTAAAGTTATATTTATACGTTGGTTTAATAACTAAAATTTCTAATAAAATAAAATGTGTAAGTTTTAATAAAACAAAGTTTATAAATGTAAAACCTTTTTAAAAAAAAGAAGCAATGTGGTTTTTGTTTTGGAAATTAAGGAAGGGGTTGGGGGGAGGGTCATTGACGCCACCTCCCACCCCATTAATAAATGGGATGGGGGGTGGGGTCGGTCACCCTCCTCCCAACCCAAAAAAACTATGCCAACACTAAAACCTGCGGCTAATCAGATCTTTGCACATTTTTCTTTATGCGGTCTATGGAAACTTAAAACTGTGGCTACCATACTTTTAACTTTGGGGTTTTATAAATTGTATACTTTGGGTATATATATATATATTGTATATATATATATATATATATAAAAGTATGTATACAAATGTATATGTATATACATCTTATTCCCTAAGTGCATTAAAACAACATGTTAACTATTTTTTTAAAATAGGGTAAATACCCACAAGCCCATTTGGGCAAATACTATTGAAATGGAATAAATAAAAATAAACAATTTCTTTGAAAACCCTAAATGACGGTGTAACAAAATAAGAAAATAATGAAGCATGCATGCCCCCTTCAAAAGCTTGAGATGGCCTCTAATGGCTTCCTCCTTCTCCTCCAATAACCTACAACACAAAACAGAAACAATGAGCCAAATGAAAAGAGAAAGAAGCATTCCTAAGCTTGTTTTTAGGGGTTAGTTGCCCTTTTTCCTCATCGAGGGTTTTAAATGAATCCATCCAAGGGATGAGATTCATCCCTATAAAAATTAGGTGGGGAGTGGGTTTTAATTTTAAATTTAAGTGTTTTATTTAAAATAATGAATGGGTTGAATTTTCAAGGGGTCGCCTTTTGGGGGTAGGCATATGTTCATTAATTCCAAACCCCATGTCAAGTGGGTACTTCATTAATGGTTCTAACCTTATGGAAATTAATTGACCTTAGTATTTTAATTATTTTTCCCTGTTACCCTTGAGATTTAAATGTGGGATATTTAGCAATAGAGGAGTTAAAATTGTTTCTTAAAAAAAAAAATAGTTAGGGAGAAATTAAACAAGCTTGGTCTAATTAAGTTCATTAAAGTATAATGTGGGTTTTTCAATATTTTATTATTAAATATAATTGACCCCTAAAGTATAAATGTTACGACTGTATTTTTGAAACCTTTTTATGGGTGCGCCTTTCAAAAAAAAAATATCCCATAATTTTTCTAGCTAACCCTAGGTTGTTCTTGGGTCTCATGCAAGGGTTTTAGCGGGAGTTACACTTGGTATCATAGCCATGGGTTCAAAGCTTGGACCCTTGGGAACATGGGAAAATTTGAGACATGAAACTTAAACCTAGTACAATATTAAACCTAGCCCAATTTTTAAACTTATAAAAGAACTTGTTTGATTTTTTTTTAATATATTTTAGTAAACATAGAAAATTGGAATAAAACCTAGAATGATGACCTAACTCTAGCGTTGTTTTTGTGCAAGAGGTGTGGACTAGAAAAGGGGTCCTTTCACATAGACCTAGACTTGCCACCTCCAGAGAAGGCCGTAGAATTTTTTCTACCCCATATTTTACATACGCTACAGGATGTAATTTCCACTCATATGTGGAGGGTCCTTACAAGGATGATCATCCAAACATGATAGGAAGCAATACCATTGAGGCTCATGCATCTCCTCGACACAGTGAGGAGCATAGGGTAGAGAACTTGCGCATCGGAGTCAGCCATAGCAGAGTCACCATAGAGGGGATAGGGAGAAAGGATTTCACGACACACGAATAGGTCTCGGAGCCCTAGACCTAGAGAAGAGCATACAGAGGAGGCCTAGGGGGTCACGAGTCGATAGCTATAGACCATATTAGGGAGATCCTAAAGCTAAGACCATCTCACTATTCTGGAGATATAGGTGGGTTTCATGTAAAGATCTGGTTGGTGAGCTTGAATGGGTGCTTCAAGCTCTACCCTTGTATGAGGAACATGAAATATCATGTTTGTGATCCATCTTTTGAGGGATGGAGCAGGTGTTTGGTAGAGGATCGAGGAGTAGAAACCTCACGTTATTTCAAATATGTTTACCTAAGAGATATTTTGAGGAGATGTTCAGGAGTAGGTACTTATCCCGAAGGTTTATTCAGTAGAAGATAGATGAGTTCATGACCTCCGTTAGGCGTCTATGACCATAGATGAGTATGAGAGTCAATTTCTAGAACTACTCCAATATGTCGACTTTATGCAGGATGAGTAGGTATGGATTCATAGTTTCATAAGGGGCCTAAATTTAGATTTGGGTTATGCGGGTGCACATTCACTACCCACCAAACCTTAGCAGAGGCCATGGATAAGGCTTATATTATAGATGAGACATG